>OW203769.1:16234135-16814756 GCA_934045905.1 Leuctra nigra
CCGTTCTCTCGGCGGTCGGCCCCTTTTCCTCCTCTCTGGAGGGGTCCAATGCCATCTGTTCATTCCTAATATGCTCAATTCTTGACACCCTACAACTTTTTCTGAGCGCATCCATTTCAACCGCCATCAACCTCTCTTTATCCCTCTTCGTTACTTCCCAGGTCTCAGATCCGTATGTAAGAATACTTTGTACAATGCTGCTATAAATTCTATTCTTTGTAGGCTTCTGCAGTTGTTCAGACCACCACATCGAGTTCAGCTTCTGAACCGCTTGTCTTCCCTGGATTATCCGGCTGCTAATATCTCTGCGACTACTTCCCTCCGATGAAAAAATAGATCCTAAGTACTTATACTCTCGGCACTCTTTCACTTCCTTCCCATCCACGTCCATGTCATTACCTTCTCCCCCTACCACCAAGTATTTGGTCTTGTCAAAATTGATTTTTAAACCCCATTTTTCGTATGTTTCTGATAATTTCCGCATCATATAATTGCAGTCGTCCTCGTCCAATGCAACCACTACTTGGTCATCAGCAAAGAGAAGGGAATGCAGGAATCATTTCCAATAATAATATCGGTAAGGAAATGAAATACTTATTGTGTTTACTGCATACTCGTATACATTGGGTTTCAAAGTTTTCTACCGACTAATTGTTTTTCATATCACAGGTGACATTCAAAGTTCATCATGCATTCTTTCATATTTTCTCTTGTGATATCGTCTGATGTTGAGAAGCCGACGTAAAACGAAAAGTTTAATGAATATTTTCTCAAAGTTTTACATATAAATCTGTCTATTTTTACTCTTTGACATTGTTGTTAATTGCTTTCATATCATCAGTTTCGCAGACTGAAAGTTGACGCTAGTCGCCGGGAGAATAAAGAGACGGGAAAGTTTCTGACTGAAAAATAACATTGAGTATAAGAGTGTTGTTTTTAGAGAACGGATTTCGAAACGTACGAAATTCACGGGATTCGAGCAGCGGGAGAAACTTGCTTTGACGACGAAAGCGAAATCTGATCTCATTTCACTTTGATATTTCAATAAACAGTACTTGCGAAGTTTCAAACCGACAGAAGAGGCGGATACAATTCGCTTCAAGGTGCTTTTGTTATGTTTTAATTTTTCGCATAATAACTTTGTTCTCTTTTTGATTAGTTTGTACACCCATTTAGTGAGAAATTTTTGTATTATTAATTGTATGTAGCTGGCAGCAGGGCACATAGTGTTACGGGGACTACCCTATTCCTGCTGCCAGCAAATGCAAGGTGTGTATTTGGAAATAACAAAATAAAATAAAACAAATTTAATTTAAAAATAAGCTTAAAATTTCAATAACTCTTATTTTTCTTTACCGATTCTCCTGATCAAGAAAAATTTGAAATTGATGGTTCACTATAATAGTAGTAGGCCACTAAAAGGCAGTACTTATAGGCCACGACAGTTTCCTTCCCACCATCCGTTCTCATATATTCTTCATTTTCATCTCCCTATTATCAGCAATCATTCATCAGTCGCTATCAGCATATAGTTGCATATAGCATATAGTTTGGGGGTTAAATGGTTGGCAATGAGTCTCAGAGGCTATGTGGGTTGTCAACGTCTGTATAGCAATAAAACTCTGAGAAATGCTCACGTCATTTATATGACAGGCCAGCAAATCCTACTTCCACGTCCACGAAGACATGAGTCGCGTGACCCCTGGGCAATGCATGGCATGCAATGGATGTATGTCATGTAGCTAACGGAAGAGGGTGGGGGCGAGTATCCGGCGCCCAGAAATAACTGGACCTTGTTGACTAAGGGAATAAACCCTGACAGAAAATTCTGGCCCTCCAGGTTGGGGGATAGCTATTCAGCTAGAGCTTGTAACAGCAGCTCAAGAACGCGCAGATGTGCTCCAATCGTCTTGCTCCAGGGATTCGTCCAGGGATTACTCATCACTGCGGTCGAAACACAAACAATCATAAGAAGAAGAAGAAGTTAATAAAGAGTATAAATCTTGCAGCGTGGAACGTCAGGACACTTATGGATTGGGAAGGTTCTGACAGGCCAGAGCGACGTACGGCGCTGGTGGCAAAGGAGTTAGCTCGCTATGATGTGGATATCGCGGCTCTCTCAGAAACTCGCTTCGCTGATGAGGGTCAACTGGAGGAGACAGTTGATAAGTACGTGTTCTTTTGGAAAGGGAAAAGATTAGATGAACCACGTATCCATGGAGTGGGCTTTGCTATCAAGGCAAAGTTGGTCGGTGAACTAACAGAGCTACCAACCGGACATTCAGAACGTCTTATGTCTGTTAAAATAGCGTTTTCATCATCAGATACCAGATGCCTTGTCCTCGTGAGTGCTTACGCCCCAACAATGCAGGCATCGATTGAGGAGAAGGAAAGTTTCTACCTGGCGCTTGACAGGATCGTCTCTTCAGTTGGGAAAACTGATAAGTTGATTATACTTGGTGACTTCAATGCCCGTGTAGGGAAGGACCACATCATCTGGAAGAGCGTCATTGGTCGGCATGGCATTGGGAATGTTAACTCCAATGGTGTCCTTCTCCTTAGCAAATGTGCTGAGCATGAGCTGGTCCTTACGAACACATTGTTCCAGCAAAAGGACAAATATAAGACCACCTGGCAACATCCTAGATCGAAGCACTGGCATCTTATTGACTATGTTATTACGCGTCAGTGCGATGTTCGTGATATTAAGAGCACAAGGGTGATGCGTGGGGCGGATTGCTGGACAGATCATCGCATGGTGTTAACCAAAACCTCACTGCAGATCAGACGCTCATATCAGATGAAGAAATCACAAGTATGTAAAGTTAATGTGCGGCGTTTGCGCGATCCATTGTATCAGAAGCAATTCAGTGCGGCTGTATCTAGAATGCTCAGTTGTCACGAAACACCTTCTACAACTAGTGAGCATTGCAAGACGTTAAATAGTGTTTTGTATGATGCAAGCTTGGAGGTTTGTGGAAAAGTCAAGAAAGCACAACCTGACTGGTTTCTGGACAATAACGAGGAGATAGTGAATGTTCTCAATCAGAAGAGGATTGCTCATCGGTTGTTCCTTCAAGCCCCGTTATCTCAGAACGCGAAGGCAGCTTATCGTGCAGCCAAAGCAGAAGTACAGCGTCGCACTCGGGAAATGAAGAACATTTGGTGGCAGAAGAAAGCGCAAGAACTTCAGCTTTTAGCAGACCGCAATGATCAGTTGGGTTTCTTCGAAGCGCTCAAAGTTGTCTATGGTCCTACTCATAGTACAGTACATCCAATTAATGACAAAGGTGGTAACCCGCTTACAACAGAATTGGGTATAAGTGAGCGTTGGAAGGAACACTACGAAGAGCTGCTGAATCAAGTGCGTCCTGTAGCGTATCAGCTAATGGAGGAGATACCTCCGTACAGGCCTGTCATAGAACTGGACCAGGAGCCAAGCCTCACGGAGGTCAAGCAAGCCATTGGACAACTTAAAAACAACAAAGCCCCTGGCGTTGATGGTGTGCCACCTGAAGCACTTAAGTACGGTGGAAATGAAGTTGCAAACAGTGTATACAATCTTGTACTCCATATCTGGCGGACAACAAACATCCCAGAGGCCTTTCAGGAATCTCGGACTGTGAATATTTATAAAAGAAAGGGTAATAAAGCTGATTGTGGCAATTATAGGGGTATTGCGCTTCTCTCGGTTGTTGGTAAGGTATTCGGCAAAATTGTTGTCAAGCGACTGACAACAGTTCTTGATCGCATTACACCTGAATCGCAGGCAGGATTTCGGTCTTGTCGTGGCACTGTCGATATGATATTCACTTTCAGGCAGCTTCAAGAGAAATGCATAGAGCAGGGGCGGCATTTGTACGCAGCATTTGTTGACCTAGCTAAGGCATTTGATTCCATAGACAGAGCTACACTCTGGGCAGTTTTACAACGACTCGGTGTCCCGCCACACCTGACGATGTTGATTGCTAAGTTGCATGAAAATAACAAGACTTGCATTTGTACTGGGAATTTGGAGACCGACTACTTTGTTACGAGAACAGGTGTGCGTCAAGGTTGTGTTTTGGCCCCAACGCTGTTCAATGCATATATGACCGCCTTTTTGTTTGTTGTCGACAAGCGTCTCCGCGTCAGAGGCATTGAAGTCAAGTATAGATTCGACGGAGGTTTACACAACTTGAGCAGGCTTCGGTCTGACATTAAAACGTCGCGTGCGTTCATCACTGAGCTGCAGTATGCTGATGACTGCGCTTTAGTAGCGCACTCAGTTGAGGATCTCCAAGAAATTATAAATGTCTATGCCGAGGTCTATGGTATGTTCGGACTTGAAGTCAACACAGGGAAGACGCAATTACTGTCTTGCCCAGCGAATGGTGCTTTGCACGTAACTGCAGTCAGTGTGCATGGGATACAGTTGCAAGAGGTGTCACACTTCCCATACCTTGGTAGTGTTGTATCTTCCAATGCCTCACTTGACATTGAAGTGCAAAATAGGATTAAGAGTGCTGCGTCTGCGGTAGCAAGACTGAACTCCCGTGTCTTTTGTGCAAGAGATATTTCATTGCGTACAAAATCAGATATATATAAGGCAGTTGTGATACCAGCCCTTCTGTATGGGTGTGAAACATGGGTACCATACAGGAGGCACGTGCGCAGCCTGGAGCGTTTTCAGCAGCATTTCCTGAGAAGAGTTCTCAATGTGCACTGGAGCGACTATATCCGTAATGATATAGTTCTATATAAAATGAATTGCAAACCAATCGAGGAGTTGCTAGTCAAATCCAGACTGAGATGGTCGGGGCATGGAATTCGGATGGAGAACATCAGGATTCCAAAGCGTGTGCTCTATGGAGAGATCGTTGGAAAGCGTAGGGTTGGCGGTCAAAGGAAGAGATATAAGGATAATCTCCGAGAAACGCTGACGCTTTGCGAAGCTCCTGCAGACTGGGAGCTGGATGCTTTGGACCGCGAGAGCTGGGCGAATATTTGTTCGATGGCGTCTGGGGTTGTTGCGGCCAGAAGAGAGCGGAATAGAGAGCGCGCGTTTCGGCAGCGGCAGCGGCAGCCGGCTCAGCAACATGCCTTTCCATGCGACCAGTGCCCGAGAGTGTGTGCGTCGAGAGTTGGGTTGTTCTCTCACAAGAGGGCTCATGCTGCCACCCGTGGGAGATTGGCTCGGCCCTAGGACGGCGTAGAAAGGGGATCCTCGGATACGAGGCCCGGCCAAGAAGAAGATAGTTGCAGAACAGTGCTACGTTAAACACAACTACAGAAATAATGTATATCATTCAAAATACGAGATTATAGCTATATTCAAGTTCAAGTAATCTATACCTATAAAGTAGAATGTCTGTATGTCTGTCTGTATGTTTGTATGTATGTATGTATGTATGTTTGGCTGTCTGTATGTTTGTCTGTATGTTTGTCTGTATGTTTGTCTGTATGTTCTTCATACATTTCTATACACCCTTTGACGGATCTCAGCCAAATTTGGTATGGAGATTCTGACTGAGCCTGCGCACATCATAGGTTACTTACCCCCTCCCCCAAACCACCTTTAATTGAAAAAACGCCCTAATTGAACAAATTAAATTGACACTTTCGGCTCCTACACCATTGACCGACCTCAATAAAATTTTGCACACATGTACTTCGTCAACCTGACCACATTTCAGGCTACTCACCCCCTCCCCCAAACCACCCCTAATTGAAGAAATTCAGCTTAAAGGCAGAATGTACGAGAGATAATTTCACTTTTTGACATTATCAGGTGTAATAAAACTTACGAAACTATCTCCCAAATGTCTTATCTCATGTTCTCTCATTGAGTGAGAAGAGGCCCTCCTCCTTCTCCCTCCGGCACGAGCAACGCCGGGCAGGTCAGCTAGTTGTTCATAAAAATTAATTTACTCTATGACGTCATTGACACATATGACGTCACTACCCACCGCGCTGAAGCTACGACTCATTCACACACTGCTATATAATTTCCGACCGGATTGCTCCAGATCCCCCCCCCCCCCTCAACCCCTAGTTACACGTAATCACGTGACCTTGCCCGAGGCCACGTGGTTGGTTATTCACCCCGCTGTCGCCCGTGACGTGAGCATGCGTACTAGAGAACACTCAACAATGACAAAACAATATTCGAAAGAAATTTATTCTGCTGAAAAAATGTGATGGCATTATCCGATGAAGTCTTTGCTAACTCGTCATCTAACTCTAGTTGATGAGCTCTGATTTCATTGATAATAACAAGGATTGATTGTCAAGGAACCTGACCAGTAGACAATCAGAAGTGCGATTGTATAACTTTTTAGACGAGATAATGGATCGTTATCGATAACAATTGATTAAAGTAATTTAGCCTATCAGAAGGTAAAGCAATTCAAAGTGCGTAAAGTTGACTTCCTGAGATAAATAATGTGATTATATATCATATCCTCGTAGCTTTTGCACATTTCAAATGATTAACAATGATATCAATAGTTTACTTTCATCAATTGGTATAGATAACGATCCATTATCTCGGCTAAGAAAGTTATACAATCGCCCTGCTGTTTCGTTCAAATCCGTTTTACGATTTCTTCACATTTTTCTTCGCAAAATAACGGCCAATGGGCGCGACACCGCTGTGACGAAACTACTGCACAAATCGGACTGAAAATTTCACATAATATAAACAACATACTAAGGTTTGATGTGTAAAAGTTTGAAATACATAACTTTTGTAGGGAAAAACGTTACAGCTGCTGGAATTTGGTTGTCGAAAAATCGATGTGCACAAAGAGCGCTTATTATACCCCTGGTATTATACCCCCGGTACCCCCGGTATTATAATAAACATACTATGGTTAGATGTGTGTAAGTTTCAAAAACATTACTTTTGCATGAAAGAAGTTACAGTTGCTCGAATTTGGTGGATGCGTGAGATTTGAGAGCCGTAGAAACGATTTTCGACAGCCAATTCAACTAGGTATCTGTAACTTTGTCAAAAGTAATGTTTTTGAAACTTTCACACATCAAACCTTGTATGATTATTTATATTGCGTACAATTTTCAGCACTATGTGTGTAGTAGCTTCATTACATCGGTGTATCCCCCATTGGACAGTTTTTGTAACATATTTGTAACAATGCTACAACGGTTCAAATATTTTTAAGCGAGTGTCTAGATACATTTGAAGCCTATTAGTCCAGTCAAACCAGGCTTAAAAATGACCAAACCCAAAATAAATTGTCACATTTGGTTTTTTGGTGTAACTCTCTTCAGAAAAATGCCCTCTACAACATATCCAAAATCCGCCAAAATCCGCGAACCGGAAGTACTTTTTAATCACTTTTTAAGTTAATTTCCCATGCTAATTCCATCTTGCAAAAAAAATAACTAGGAAAAGGCTCTGAGTAACGCGTTGATGAGCGAGCACGGATACGCGCAACACCTCGAACCGAAATTATGTTTATCGAAAATGTCATTAAAAGCCAATAATTCTTGAATTTTGTCACAGACTTGTATGAAAATCTCCAACAATTCCTAAAATATTGGTCCCAATAACCACGCAAAGTTTTAAGTTGATCGATTGAACCTTTATGATTGACCGATTCCTTGTTAAATTCCAAAAATCTCAGGATATCGTTCAAAAAAAATTTAAACGGTCATATCAGTTTCATTGAGCGAGCGAAGCGAGCGTCTCCTTTTGGCTCTTTTGGCACGGACCTCTGTTTTTTTTTTTTTTTTTGTTTTTTTTTGTTTTTGTTTTTGGCTGCTAATAGCCGATACACAGGTCGCACCGTTTCACCGATCGATCTGAAATTTTGCACACATGTAAAACCAACCTTCTCTGTTTGCAGACCCTAATTTTTTTGAAATCCATTTATTGGTTGAAATTTAAATAAACATCTCCTGATAGGCTGAAAAATGAAAATGGACTTCGACAAATGTGATCGACCTTATATTTTGCATGGTCATTAGGACCAACATTGTCTCTTATTTTACAAATTTTCAGCCAAATCCTCCCATTGGTTAAAATTTAAAAAAATATTTCATGTGCTTTTTGAAATTTAATCCAGAACCGTTTGACCGATCAACTTAAAATTTTGTACGGTCATCGGGTCCAACATTATCTGTATTTTTGACAATTTTCAGACTAAACTGTGTTTAAATTCAAAAGTTATCGACAGTTTACGGATATTTTGCGTGTTGGATCATATTTCTCGAATTTCATATTTCACGGAATCTTCGAATCTTCATTTCAAGGTTGTTAGAGCAGAAACTTTCAAACGTATTATGAAACTGATATGACCGTTTAACATTTTTTTGAACGATATCCTGTGATTTTTGGAAATTAACAAGGAATCGTTCAATCATAAAGGTTGAATCGATCAACTTAAAACTTTGCGTGGTTATTGGGACCAATATTTTAGGAATTGTTGGAGATTTTCATACAAGTCTGTGGCGAAATTCAAGAATTATTGGCTTTTAAGGACATTTTCGATAAACATAATTTCGGTTCGAGGTGTTGCGCGTATCCGTGCTCGCTCATCAACGCGTTACTCAGAGCGTTTTCCTAGTAATATACGTTTGAAAGTTTCTGCTCTAACAACCTTGAAGTGAAGATTCGAAGATGCCTTGAAATATGAAATTCGAGAAGTATGATGGCCAACACGCAAAATATCCGTAAACTGTCAATAACTTTTGAATTTAAACGCAGTTTAGTCTGAAAATTGTCAAAAATACAGATAATGTTGGACCCGATGACCATGCAAAATTTTAAGTTGATCGGTCAAACGGTTCTGGTTTAAATTTCAAAAAGCACATAAAATATTTTTTTAAATTTTAACCAATGGGAGGATTTGGCTGAAAATTTGTAAAATAAGAGACAATGTTAATGTTAATGAACTTGCAAAATATAAGGTCGATCACATTTGTCGAAGTCCATATTCATTTTTCAGCCTATCAGGAGATGTTTATTTAAATTTCAACCAATTAATGGATTTCAAAAAAATTAGGGTCTGCAAACAGAGAAGGTTGGATTTACATGTGTGCAAAATTTCAGATCGATCGGTGAAACGGTGCGACCTGTGTATCGGCTATTAGCAGCCAAAAACAAAAAAAAAAAAAAAAAAAAAAAAAAAAAAAAAAAAACAGAGGTCCGTGCCAAAAGAGCCAAAAGGAGACGCTCGCTTCGCTCGCTCAAAAAATAATGTAATTCCGATTTTGACGAAACTTGGCAGAATTGTTCACCATCCTTAATGAACAAAAAAAGCTCTCTTAGCGTTTTTCTCTAAATCTTATCGTTTGGGAAATATGGACATCGCAAATCGTCAAATTACATTCGAAAAGTCGAAACTGACTAAAATATGACTTTTCGATGGGCCATATTTCCCAAACGATAAGATTTAAAGAAAAACGCTATGAGAGCTTATTTTGTTCATTTAGGATGGTGAACAATTCTGCCAAGTTTCGTCAAAATCGGAGTTACATAAAAAAAAATTTGCAAGAGGGAATTAACATGGAAAATAACTTAAAAAGTGATTAAAAAGTACTTCCAGTGCGCGGATTTTGGCGGATTTTGGATATGTTGTAGAGGGCATTTTTCTGAAGAGAATGACACCAAACAACCAAATGTTACAATTAGTTTTGGGTAAATCTCTCATTTGACTGGACTATATGGCTCGAATATCTATTTTTTCATTAGACGAAGTAGCAGATCAGGCCAATTTTTTCACAAAATATTAATGATCCTTTTCGTCTTTCTACCGATTTCAAATCGCCCATAAATAAACCCATAATTTAAACTACGCTGTACTGATGGATAATCTGAAAGAAATATGCGCGGTGCAGACCTATAGTAGACAATTTAAAACTAATTTACCAATTGGTGTCAGTATCGATAAATACCTATCGATTCAGAGAACAATGTGCACGATTCAGAACAGTTTTACATGGTTTCAAGACATAGTGTTATTGGCATTTTCAGGACACTTTATGCTATCATTTTGATTTATTTATAAAATAAATGCAAAGCAATTTGAAAGAAATTATCATTGCCCTTTGACGCATTTTGTCTTCAGCTTCTTTCACATTGGAGAAGTAAGTAATTTGAGATGCATATGAATTCGCACGCACTACGAAATGTATTCGCACGCACTACGAAATAAATTCGCACGCACTACGAAATGAATTCGCGCACGCACTACGAAATGAATTCGCACGCACTACGAAATAAATTCGCACGCACTACGAAATGAATTCGCGCACGCACTACGAAATGAATTCGCACGCACTACGCAAGCTCCTATCAAAAGTCCTAGTTGTTTAATTGGATTTACAAGCGTCATCTAAGTATTAATTACTAAGCTCAACTCTCTCTCACTTTGTTATGATCAGAAACCGCCGCAGCAATTCCGTCAGCTAACTTGTTAACCCTTTGAGGCCCACGTTACATATACTTACCAAAAAAAATATTGAAAGTGGCATATATAGTGGAAAAAAATCAAGGAAAATAATTTGTTTGAACTTTTTTTTTATCAGAGTGATATTTTTCAAAATTTTTGAGGATTCCAAAAGAACTCATTGGGAATTGGTTATGGATAGGGTATGCAAAGACTTATAATTTTTTCACATGATATTTATCAAAGTAGAAACATTTTATTTATTTATAATTTTTGATTGGTTATTATTCATGATTCATGTATTGATTGATTATGAATATTCACAGTTCTCACAGTTCTCACTTGTTGTGA
This sequence comes from Leuctra nigra, assembly GCA_934045905.1. Taxonomy (NCBI): domain Eukaryota; kingdom Metazoa; phylum Arthropoda; class Insecta; order Plecoptera; family Leuctridae; genus Leuctra; species Leuctra nigra. The sequence goes on from OW203769.1 coordinate 16,244,881, forward strand.
AACATTCTAAAACAGTTTTTATCTTTCTGGAGACACAAAGCAACTTTGCACTTCTCGCATTGGGTCCTCGAGTAGGAGCCAATGCAGTACTTGCAACGTTGCTTTGTCTCAACAGGTATTGGCCAATGGCCCACTTGGTCATATCGAACATCGCTCACTGGTCGCAGAGCTGCTGCATGCCTCTTCGGAACCGGAGCATCTTCTGACGATGGCCGACCTTGCTTACGAGTACTTCCAATTGCCAACAAAGCTTGTGCAACTTTCGACCTGAAAGTCTTCAGTTTTTCGTACTTGTGGTAGCCTCGTTGCAAATGATGCCGACGATAGAGCAGCCAAGCATTTACAACACATGAATCAATCAAGTGGAAGATGATTCTCAGGTAGTATCGGTTTCCTTTTACATCGATACGGTACAGCTCGACGAGCATATCATGCAAATCTACCCCGCCCATGTGCTTGTTGTACGCTTGTACAATCGCTGGTCTCGGTACTTCAACGAACTGTTTGGTCTGAACAGACCACCTTCGGACGTCTTGGACAGGTTCGACACCAACGAAACTTGAAATTACGTGAACGCATTTGTTATCGTACCATTTCACCGCAATGACATTGCTGTCCATCTCCGTCTTGAAGTCGTATGTCCCTCGACCTTCTTTCTTCATTTCTTTGTCCGTCATGAATGAGCAGCCAGCAAGTCTGTTGCACCTAACAGTCCCTACCGCCAGGTGGCCCTGCTCCTTTAGTGCAAGAATCAAAGCGTGAGAAGTAAACCAGTTGTCGAAGAACAATTTAAAGTTTTGGTGTTGAGGCAAATTCTTGGCAAGGCGCAGGACAATGTTCCCACTGATGCCCAGGCCAGGTAATCCATCAGCATCTTGCACTGTGTTTTTGCCAATGTAAATCTCAAAGTCATATAACATTCCACATATACCTGCTCTAGCGAACATTTTGAAACCCCATTTGTGGGGTTTATTCTTGATATACTGCTTCAAGGCACTCCTACCTTTGAAAGGTATCATGATCTCATCAATAGACTGATGCTCTTCAGGCTCTACTTTCTTGAAGTTGGCAAGGAGCGAAGAGATGAGTGGACGCACTTTGAACAGTTTGTCATACAATGGATCAGTTCTCGGAAGCATTAGAGAATTGTCGTTTACATGAAATTTCGATCGCAGCTTATCGAACCTATTGCGAGACATGCTATCTGCAATCAGAGGGTATCTCGTTTCCTTGCTCCAATAATCTCTGTATGATGGTACACGTACAATGCCCGACATTATATGGATTCCAATAAACTTCTCCATTTCTGACTTTGTAGTAAGAACAGATTTATTTTCACTCTGTACGCTATACAAATTAGTTTGGTACGCAAAGTTTGATAATATCTCATCATCGCAAAACATTTTGAAATATTGATATGGTGTAATCTCTTCCTGCGGACTTGGAGAAAACATATCACCAGTAAAAGTGGAGTCAACTGTTACCAAATCCCTTTTTCGCCAACGAACTGCCACTTGCCGTCCTGCAGGGCGTTCTTCGGTTTCATTAGCACTGCTGTCGCTGTCATTATCGGACACATCTTCGTTCGCTGGCAGCAATTGTAAATCTTGGTTCCAATCTGCCTCCAACTCATCATCAGTCAATTCTATACTTCCATCAGAATCATCTCCTTCCAGGATAGCTGCAACATCATCTGAGGCTAATCGTCGAGGTCGCATAATGCGATCATGATTTGCCATCTATAAAAAATAAATTGATATCAACCAATATGCATCAACAGAGCACATAGTACTCGTATTAAAACAAATGCAAATTCAAATAAGAATAAATACAAGCCAGTTTTAGCAATATATAAAGCTTTTCTCAATATTGTGAGGTTATGTTATGTCTTAGTAAATAGGTGACTCACAATCCCAATGAGTCCAGCAGGAATCATGCATTTTATAAGTCGAAAATTTATTCAAACATGACGTCTGGTTGACAGAAAATACTTTCATTATCAAAATACATATATAAATTAATTTATAATGTCAAGATAATAGATAAAACATAAAAAATATCATACCTTGTTGCTGTCAAATGAAACGATGTATGGTCGGTAAGGAAGTTCACACTGAACAATAGTTTGCATTTATTATAACTGATGGCAGCACTAGTCAAGTGTTACAATGAGCTACCAACCTAGTAGAAAAATACCTAGACAACAAATTCATGTAGTCATATGGAGTCAGTGGGCATTTTACAAGGGTGTTTCATAACACTAAAGTATGTGATTCCACTTGGAGTCGTTGGGCCTCAAAGGGTTAAAACAATACGAAGTTTCAACTCGATTAGCTTTGTAACGAGCTAGTTATACTGTGCTATACTGAGCTAGTTATACTGTGCGGATTGATTAGTTGAGATTGCCTCCAGTCTGGCATGTCATGTGCTATAGTTGACACCTTTGTGGGGTGGGGGGGGGGGGGGGGGGGGGGCAGGATCTGACAGTATTAAGACATTATTACTTCTATTTGATATTAGATCATGAATGTACTACATTCAATATACTACGACTGCATCAGAAGAATATTGTTGTACTGTGTCAGGTTTCCCTGCAGTCGGGTGAAATGTAAGACGATCTCTGCCGGACCACAAGAATAACACCTTTTATTATTCTATGGCCGGACGCGTGAAAAATTTGACCTTGGTATACGTAAGAACGAGTCGGCGTGCTTTGTCAACATACATCGACGCCAGACTTGCGAATCCCATCAAAGAAAGAATACAATGTTGCCCGAAGCCCGATTTAGCCAAATCCACTCTCAAAATTTTCCTAAAAACGTTCTTTCGGGTATGAACTACGTTGAGTACAAAACAATGGGGGTTTGGGGTATAGCACCATGGCATTAGTCCGGGTTGCGTAGGGCCGGGAAAATATTAAAATTTCATAAATTATAATTAAAACCTTTGAGCATTATGGAGGCGCGATCACTCGTTGAAATTTTGTCTTCCCACTAAATAATTTTAAAAAATTAGATAGTAACGACCCATTACAGCCTAATAGACTAAATAATGCCGCACAATGGAGTACTTTATGACCCTTGGTGCGACCTCAAAGTGTTAAATACGATAATTTTTTATTATTTTACTAAAAATATTGTATTTAACACTTTGAGGTCGTACCAGAGGTCATAATGAACTCCAGTGTGTGGCACTATTTAGTCTATTAGGCTGTAATGGGTCGTTACTATCTGATTTTTTAAAATTATTTAATGGAAAGACAAAATTTCAAAGAAAAACGCTCTGACGAACCGTGCGATTCCCGCTCGCTTCCGTTTGCCTCTTAATGATAATCTTACTATACACAATCCCCGAAAAAATTAAACACTTCTCGTGTCTAGTTTCTGAGATAATTTGAGTTTTCTCCCCCATGTTATCTTATGGCAGCCAAGTAAAATCGTGTCATTTTAAAGCTAAAATGAAGTTCTATTTTTTTGTATCGTTCGTGTTTAACAAAAAAAACTTTTTCTGATAGACCTACGGACATACTATCAGAAAAAAATTTAAACAATACCAACGTGTGCCATTTTAAAAGTTATACACCAAATACGAAATGATTTTCCTATACTCCCCATGATAAAGTTGTGTTCATTCTCAAAAGACATAAAATTGAAAACTCATTATTGGGCGGGAGTTGCAAACTACAGGACATTTTAATGAGAATGTTATACTTAAATTTGAACTGTTGTAAAAGTTCTTTGAAATGGTAATTTCCTAAATAAATGAAAATGTGCTGCAATATCGATTGGGTAGAGGAAGCATTGCGCAATCACGCTAAACCAAACATCTGGACAGACCGCGCGCGAAAATGTCACATGACTTGCGTGCAATGCTTGGAGAATATGGCATAAATATGACAATTTCTCGTCCGTGTAGCTTTTAAAGATAAACACGATGTTGTGGTGAACGTATTCTCCGAATCCCCTTAGGTACAGCCATATGGTTGTGTTTTCTGGTCAGAACCTTCCGGTCAGGTCAGAACCTTTAAGAGGCAAACGGAAGCGAACGGGAATCGCACGGTTCGTCAGAGCGTTTTTCTGAAATTTTGTCTTCCCACTAAATAATTTAAAAAAATCAGATAGTAACGACCCATCACAGCCTAATAGACTAAATAATGCCACACACTGGAGTACTTTATATGACCTCTGGTACGACCTCAAAGTGTTAAATACGATATTTTTAATAAAATAATCGAGGTCAAATCACTTTGAGGTTGCACCAGAGGTCATGAAGTACTCCAGTGTGTGGCATTATTTAGTCTATTGGGCTGTTATGGGTCGTTACTTTCTGATTTTTTAAAATTATTTAGTGGAAGACAAAATTTAAAAAAAAACGCTCTGGCGAACCGTGCGATTCCCATTCGCCTCCGTTTGCCTCTTAAAATATCGACTTTAGAATACGTTTATTTTGATTGAATGAAGGGGAGGGGGGCAGGTTCTTTATAAATTGTGTTTAACTTCTATCAGGTAAATTCATTATTATAATTTTTTTTTAAATATTAATGATTGATCTTGACTTTAATTCTATCACTAAATTTGTTTTAAAATTGCAAATCTTATCAATATATTTCATCATCGTGAGCGAAGGAGACTAAGTGGTTCTCGACGGATGACGTCACAGGTCACGTGGAGTTAAGTGACGTCATAATTCATCAGTCTCGATGTTATTAGACGGGTTTATTGAGCGGTGTGATGACAATGATCGAGTTGGAGAAGATAGCGGGAGATGAGTCGAAACATACGGACAGAGCTTCATGGAGGCATAGAGTGCAATATTGCGTCTAAATTGATATTACGATTTTTAAAACCTTTTTTTAAGACGGCTGGGTAGTGAGTTTGACATTGAAGAGTTTTTTTAATCGATTTTTATCAATATCTTTTATCAATGTAATTGTTAACAAAATAAGGCTTTTTACGAGTATTCAGAACAGTTCAATGAAAATAATTCTATAGCTTGTAATGGTTTATTAGATTAACTTTGTCCTACAGACGTTCAGTGCCCGAAAATTAGTAAAATTATAGCACTAATCATCTGTTGGGCAAAATAAAACTAATTACTTATTCCAAACTATGAAATAATTTTTATTGAACTGTTATGAATACTCGTACAAAGCCCTATTTTGTTAACAATTACATTGGTAAAAGATATTGATAAAAATCGATTAAAAAATTATTCAATGCCACGCTCACAACTCAGCCCCTCTTAACATTTCACCTGGATTGATTTAATGGGATTCCAGGGGGGGGGGGGGGGGGGAGGGGGGTATGACATTTTAATTTCAGGGCAAATATTGTAAGTAGATGTCAGCTGAGACCGATATTTAGCGAAATCAATCCATTTTGGAAAGTCAAATATCCGGAATGATCCAAACTGGTTCAAGACGATTCACAGAAAAGATCGAAACTGAATAACCGGTTATCATAAGCTGAAACTTGGCTTGAATAATAAAAATACATATACCTAGGATGTCCTTAAGTCCATTTTCAGAGTTCGGTCTCAACCCCCATCGAGTGTGGAAGTGTTCTTCCCGACGTAAGTGTTCTTCCCGACGTCTGGTGTAGCGCAGACCGTGTGAGTTTTAAGTGTTTTATATTTTTGTATTTTCTCGCCTGATTAACATGGCATATGCTCACCGAGCCGCTCAACTAAACGCTAACAACTCTGCGCTTCACGCCGTGACATACGCTCGCATTAATACGCTCAAATGCGAATTTCAGCGAGGACTCGGCCTCCCGCGGCCATCCTCTGCTGAAATTCATGAATGGATGCATTCCACGCTACACATTGATCCGGCGTCCGTCGACGCTCTTCAGCTCGACGGCGGTCAACAAGCAATATATATTAAATTTAACACCGGTCAACAGTGCGAGGCGGTCATCTCCAAGCACCGGGGCAGCGCGAAGTTCCGTCACAGTAATGACGTCATCAGCGATGTGGCGCTCCGACACGCTGACCTCGGGTACCGTACGGTGCGAGTGTTCAATTTACCTCGCGAAATGCCCAACGAAGTAATTCGCGCCCGATTGCAAACTTTTGGCTCCGTCCGTGAAGTCACCGAAGAATCGTGGTCCACCGCCTACCGTTACCAGGTTAAAAACGGGATCCGGTCAGTCAAAATTGACCTGAAATCACACATACCATCATACGTGATGATCGGTGGCTACCGGTCACTGATCACGTATGAGGGCCAATTAGCTACCTGCTCCATCTGCCATAGTACCTCACATTTTAGAAACGAGTGTACTCGTCCCAGACGCACTCCTACGCAGCTGCTTCCACTAGACGACTTTTCCTCTCATCCAACATCATTCCCAGTTCTCCCGAAGTCTGGGAACCCAGCTCGACCTTTGACCTCCCAAGTCACCCCTACCGATGTCACTCAAGAGGCAATTGAGAAGGATCCTGAAATCACCCCCTCCTCCCCCTCTTCGCCGACAAGTGCCGCGATGTCTGGCGAGTCGGTCGGGTCGGAGCTGCCTACAGGGGTGTCCAACCCTGTTGTCCCTGCCGACGAGCTCTCTCTGGCCACTTATCCGTCGTCAGACAACATGGAAGTGGAAGACGCGACGAGGAAGCGTCCCATCTCACCAGGGGACGGGAAGCAGGTCCTCCAGAGGAAGAACAAGAAGGCTTCCTCCACGCCGTCCACACGCACTCGATCCAGGTCTCAAACCCCAGCACAGCATAAAGTTAACCTCGCGGCTCTTCGTGCCGACCTCCCAACCAATAATAACATCCCCAAAGTAACAGCAGCCGACGTCCCAGCTAGCAGGGCGTCGAGTCCGTCCCATACCATCACCGAAAGCCAAAAACAACGTGGTGACCGCTGGTGTGAAGACAAGGAGCCGGACCCCGCAACATAGCAGGTCTACACATCGGATTTGCGAACTGCCGTGGATTTCCACGTAAAAAGCCACTGATCGAAAATCTCTGCTCTCACAACCGCCTCCATGTTCTCGGCCTGGCAGAGACCTGGACGTCGCCGCGTCACTCTCTACGCATGCCAGGACTCTCCTGCTACCGACGAGATCGCCCTTGCCCTCCTGGTCAGGCTCCCCGAGGAGGCGTCGCTCTCTTTATTGATCAACATCTTCCAGTCACTCAACTCACTCTGCCAAGGCGGTTTCAACATCACGAGGCAATAGTCTGCTCCATTCAACGTCCTAGAGGTCCCATTTTGGTCGCCCTTGTTTACATTCCTCCGCATATTCCTCTGGACTCACATGTTGAGTTCATCACCTATATCTCTTCTTTCCCAAACTTCATTATCATGGGAGATTTCAATGCTCGCCATGTCTCATTTGGGGACACGGCTTCGAACTCCAGTGGAATCACTCTAGTGGATCTCCTAATAGATCTCCCACTCAATCGCCTCTACAACACTGCACCGACTTTTATCGGCGCCCTGGGTTCATCCATTCCTGACCACATTCTTGTCAGCGATGGGTTGACAGGTCACATGGGAGACGTGATCATTGGCCCCTCCATTGGCAGCGATCACCTCCCACTAATTGTCACCTCCGACGCCGTCGACGCCCCTCCCCTACGCCCCCTTCTTCGCGTGATCGCCGACTACAAGAACGCCAACTGGGACCTGTACCGCCACACCATAGACCGTCTGCTGCCAGACTCTCTGGACGTGAAGGACTGTGCTGGGATTCGAACATCAGTATCCCAGCTGATTGCCATCCTAAAACGAGGGGAGGCGGCAGCGATTCCGAAGAAAACCATCGATACTACCCGCCGCCCCCTGCCGCCACACATTCTAGCACTGATCCGCGAGAAGCGCCGGGTGTATAACAGTTTCAAGATTTCACGTGACCCAGTACTGAAGACAGAGTGGAACCGTTTAAACGCCATCGTCCGTCGCAGTGTCATCCGTCATCGCGAACATACATGGACGGAGGCTTGTTCCTCTCTCGACCACAGGAACGGTTCTAAATTCTGGCACAAATTTAAGTGTCTCACTGGCCAGAAGTCTCAGGAAGCAGTCCCTCTGCTGGTCAACGGCGTCGTTCACGCCGCGGCGGCAGATAAAGCTAAAGTATTTGCCGCCTCCCTGTCTCGCACTTACGAGTTCCCTCAGAACGCTCTCTTTGACTCGTCTTTTCGGGAAACAGTTGACGCCTCGCTATCTTCTCTCGAGCCGGCTCTCTCTTCGCACACTACTCTACCCGACAATGACGAGCCTCACAGCGAGTTGGCGGCTCCAATCACTGTCTCAGAGGTCCGCAACGCTGTTGGCAGGAGCAGGAACTCAGCGCCTGGAGAGGACGGCATTAGAAAGGTCCTGCTTCTGCACGCTCCTGACAAACTCCTCGCTCATCTGTCGACGATCTTCACGGCGTGCCTCCAGCTTGGATACATACCTCCTCGCCTCAAAACCTCCGTCATCGTCATGATCGGGAAGGGCGCTCTTCCACAGACTGACCCTGGCAATCACCGTCCCATCAGCCTCCTGAACGTGCTCGCGAAGGTGCTGGAAAAGATCATCCAGATCCGTCTCTCCTCATTCGCTGAGGAGAACGGCCTCCTTCCCGAGGTCCAGGCGGGGTTTAGAGCAGGCCGCGGTACGACAGATCCACTTATACGCATCATCACCGATGTCACTGCCTCCCTGAACAGAGGGAGGTGTGTTCTGGCAGCCTTTTTAGATATCTCGAAGGCGTTCGACAAAGTATGGCACGCCGGCCTATGCTACAAACTGCTGCGTTTGAACGTGCCTCTGCCTCTCGTCCGTTTCCTTCGAGCTTTTCTGACAGATAGAATAGCCCGGGTCCGCGTCGAAGACACTCTCTCGGACCCCTTCACACCGCTGTCCGGCGTCCCCCAAGGATCTTGCCTCTCTCCGCTACTCTATACCTACTCTATTGTCACGACATCCCAATGCCGCTCAATACCAAGACCTCGCTGGCGCAGTACGCGGACGACACAGTGTACTGGACCTCCGGCAGGACAGCACGGGAATCCTTCCACGGCCTGCAAATACACATCTCCGCACTGCAGGAGTGGATGTCCAGATGGCGCGTACTGCCTAACGCCAGCAAGACCCAGTTAGTTCTGTTTCACCACCGGCATAAATCGCAGCGTATCTCTCAACGCCCTCTCCTCCATTACATCTCCCTGTGGGGTGACCGCGTGTACCCCAGCAGTTCGGCCCGATACCTCGGCGTCACGCTCAACAACATCCTGAGCTGGTCGGAACACCTCGACGACGTCATCTGTCGGGCGCGCAAGCGTCTCAACCTGCTTGTCATGCTTCGCGGTCGACTGCAGGGATGTAGCTTCTCCACCCTCCGACATACCTACAAGATGTTCATCCGCCCCCTATTTGAATACGCCGCCCCCGCACTAGCGCCCGTCCAGGCACAACACCTGGCCCGCTACTCCTCACTAGAACGTCGAATACTCCGCCGCATCGCTCGCCTCCACCCTATGACTCGTAACGAGGACGTCTACGTTGCAACGGGGATGGCTCCACTGGCAGAGCGTCTCTCCGCACTCGCCGACGCCTACGTCAATCGACTCGCCAACAACAATAGAGAGGAACTTTCCAACCTCCTCTCTACAGTAATTACTTTCCCTCAAAAACCAAAATTCAAATACCCCTACCCTCCCCACGCACTGACACACTGACCATCATCATCATCTCATCACATCGATCTTACCAACCAGAACGATCATAAACAAAGCCCCGCTTCAACCACCGTGTGTTGCGCTTTTTGTTTCTTCGTATTTTTATCTACTTGTGTGTGTGAAGTGTTATTTTTTTATTTTACTCGCTTTTTACTATTACTTTTAATTGTTTTTTTTTCTTATTTTTTGTGCATATCGGTCATGTTACAGCTGTATCGATAATGAACTACTATTATAGACACATATCTCTCATTTGTCTCACTAATAGCGATTCTATGCCCTGTGAAATTTTTTGTCTCTTAATTAACCTTGTTTTCTACTGACACTCCACTTGTTGGATGCATGCACTTGTGTACTGTTATAACGTAATATAGCACTGTGTACCATGTACTTACTTACTACATTTAAACTACCGACTAGCACGTAATATGTAGAAACATTAAAATTATTGTAACCAGGCTAAAGAGGGCGATCCTTGACATCGCCCTACACTGGCCTCCTGCCCTTGAGCAGGTTTAATTTCAATAAATAATAATAATAAGTCAATTTTCGTTAATTTATTGCAATTTTTCTAAAATAAAATAGTATGTACACTCGACAATTCATAAAACGGTATTCGAACGAAACAGATTGGCTGCTGGTCAGGTTCATTGGCAATCAATCCTTGTTATTATCAATGAAATCAGAGCTCACCTACTAGAGGTAGATGACAAGTAAGTATAGACTTCATCTGATGATCCATCACATTTTTTTTCAGACAATCCATTTCTTTCAAATACCGTTTTATGAATTGTCGAGTGTACCTACCGGATTTTTCGTCGAGAAAACCCACATACATTGATGCCAGTGGCCAGGTTAGAAATTAAGTTATTGATAAAAAAAAAAGAAACTTAGTGCCCTCTTCGCCTATTCATAACACCCACTTGCAAGTCTGTGTAGAGTGAAAATTGCGGTCTCTACAATTTTTTAATGCAACAGCAATATTTCGTAAAAAAAAATCGGGACCAAAATATTGCAGGAGGCGAAAAAGGTCAAGTGGGTGGTAGAATAACTTGATAGAAAAAGGAAAATATATTCCTCTTGCTCTTTATGTGCAATAATTTGGCCAATTTCGTGTTTTATATGGTTAGTCACGTAGTAAAATTCGAATTTCCTTATGTAAATATTTTGAGATTATCGACATAACTTTTGAACATTTAACATTATTAAATATCTGAATAATTATTAGCTTGGCTAATTATCAAGGGGGATACACGCGCTCGACCGTTTTTGCAAATTAAGATAGAACAATTGTTTCATAAGTGGGTGTAACTTTGATAAGATGTTCACATGATCAGTCTGATTGTATATTAGTAGCACTTTTTCATTTTTACTTGGTGCCTTGTTAATTAGGAGCCGGCTATTCAACAAAACCGCTAAAAATTATGAAATTTGCGATACGATTGGAGACCAAACCATTTAACCAAATGATCTCAAATTTTAATCATGGCTAGATAAAAGACAAACTTAGGGTTATCACCTAGTATACACATTTGTAGAATTAATTTTTTTGCGGCACCCAGCGAGACAAGAAAATAGATTTTTTTAAACCAAAATCAACTAATTATTACTAATAAACAAATACAAAATACTACAAATGTACCAAATAAAAACCTTGGGTTTGTCTAATACTAATCATAAAATTTCAAATCATTTGATCAACCAGTTTTATCTCCAATCGTATCTAGAAAAGTGCCACCAACAAGCGGCAAAATCGCTCGATTTGGCGTTTTATTGCCAATGTCGACTCAAAATTAGCAACGCCAATTATTTTTCCTAATTTTCACTAATTACTTTTCCAGCAACTCACAACTCCCGGCATATGAGCAATCATTATCGAAAGGAAAATCATTACGAATCTCGTTTCTAATAGCAATTGTATTTCAATTCCCTTACAGAATGTTCATGTCTATCAGAAAATGTGTTTTTTTTGTTCAAAACTAGCAATAAAAGATAGATTATATTAGAGCCTTATAATGACACGATTTTACTTGGCTGTCATAACGTAACATTATAGGGAGACAACTCAGTTTATCTCAGAAACTAGACACGAAAATTGTTTTATTCTTTGAGAAATTCTGAATGGAATGAATATAAATACGTACATTCAGATTATCCATCAGTAAAGTGGAGTGTAATATATCTATTTTACAGTGAAACCAAAATACAGATCTTGCTATAACGGAACAGGTTGGCTGAGTTGTAACGCTCTGAACTTGTATTCCGGAGGCCTGGGTTCGATTCCCGCGGCCGTCCTTCCTGACTGGGTTTTTTTCCCTCAGTCGACAGGCATATGCTGAGAAGGTACTCTACTACTAATAGGCCACGACCGGCTCCTTCCCACCTTCCATCCTTACCTACTCTTCACCATCATCTCCCAATCATCATCATAATCATTGATCCGTCGCCATTAGCCTCGCTGTAGAACAGTGCGACGTTAAGCCCCAGACAAAAAATAAAAAAAGATCTTGCTAGAATTCATTAGGTAAACGAACAGGAAAGTGATCAATAATTCGTGAATATTTTGTCCTGAATCGTTTTGAACTAAAATGAGGAAATATGTACAAAAACATAGAGTTGACACGCACGTTTGTTTATCATTGTTTGACCTCGAATATTTATTTTTCTTGGACCATCTTTTTAAAGTTCAGTTCATGGATAGAAAAAAGGACATTATTAAAAGTTGAAGCTATGTTCTGCAGAATGTGGAACGAAAGTTTGCGTTCACTAAAAATGTAACAAGATATTTCAAAGATGAGTTTTTATGTGAAAGTAAACAGAACTTTGAATATGAAAACATACAAGCCACTTAGTGGACATAAAAGGATAGATGAGAAAGTATAAAGAATGCAAAGAGCTTAAAAGCTTACGAACTATTATATTAAAATAAGTAATGTAATTTTAACAATACGTCGCTGGACCTGCGCACTGAGTCTTGATTTAAAATTGACGATTAAGAAAGTAACGAAATTTAAATTGTAGATACATAAATCACTTTCAATTTTACATCCACATTCCGAACAAAAATTCGTAATTCTCTCAAAGTTCATATACCTAAAAAGTCAATTTTTGAAAAGGTCCTTCTCCAGTAGATAGTGTCATTGGATAACATTCGACCATGTAAGTGATGAACAAGGTTTAATTTGGAAACACATTTGGCTAATTATTCTTTTCTTTTGACTAAATTTCAAGATGAAATTCTAAATAATGAGATTCCGATCGCGTGAAGACACAAAACTCTTCCTCCAAATCACAAATAAAATAGAAGCAGACGCTAACCCTTACCTGCGTCAACGTAATCCCACGTCACCCTCTCACTTGCTCACAGACGCTACCGACGCCGATGCAAGCCGCGCGGTGACTGGCGTCGCGGCGTCAATCACAAGCGTCGTCTCAACACGACGCGTGACGTGTCAAGACGCTAGCGCACCGCGCTGTAACTGGCGTCGCGGCGTCAATCACAAGCGTCGTCTCAACACGACGCGTGACGTGTCAAGACGCTAGCGCACCGCGCGGTAACTGGCGTCGCGGCGTCAATCACAAGCGTCGTCTCAACATTGACGCGTGACGTGTCAAGACCGAAGCCGCGCGGTAACAGGCGTCGCGGCGTCAATCACAAGCGTCGTCTCAACACTGTGACGTGTCAAGGCGCTGCCGGCGCCGCGCGGTAACTGGCGTCGCGGCGTCAATCACAAGCGTCGTCTCAACACGACGCGTGACGTGTCAGGACGCTACCGAAGCCGCGCGGTAACAGGCGTCGCGACGTCAATCACAAGCGTCGTCTCAACACGGTGATGTGTCAAGACGCTACCGACGCCGCGCGGTAACTGGCGTCGCGACGTCAATCACAAGCGTCGTCTCAACACTGTGACGTGTCAAGACGCTACCGACGCCTCGCGGTAACTGGCGTCGCGACGTCAATCACAAGCGTCGTCTCAACACTGTGACGTGTCAAGGCGCTGCCGACGCCGCGCGGTAACTGGCGTCGCGGCGTCAATCACAAGCGTCGTCTCAACACTGTGACGTGTCAAGACGCTACCGACGCCGCGTGGTAACTGGCGTCGCGACGTCAATCACAAGCGTCGTCTCAACATTGAAGCGTGACATGTCAAGACCGAAGCCGCGCGGTAACAGGCGTCGCGGCGTCAATCACAAGCGTCGTCTCAACACTGTGACGTGTCAAGGCGCTGCCGGCGCCGCGCGGTAACTGGCGTCGCGGCGTCAATCACAAGCGTCGTTTCAACGCAACGCGTGACGTGTCAAGACGCTGCCGACGCCGCGCGGTAACTGAGCGTCGCGGCGTCAATCACAAGCGTCGTCACAACACGTCGTGACGTGTCAAGACGCTACCGACGCCGCGCGGTAACAGGCGTCGCGGCGTCAATCACAAGCGTCGTCTGAACACTGTGACGTGCCAAGACGCTACCTACGCCGCACGGTAACTGGCGTCGCGACGTCAATCACAAGTGTCGTCTCACACTGACGCGTGACGTGTCAAGACGCTACCGACGCTACCGATCCCTTGGTACATTTTAAATTGTTTTTTCGTTAATTTTAATAATAATAAATAGTCGATTTTTAGTGAAAAATTAGCTATTTTTTTGTCTCAATGGGTGCCGTATAAAAATAAATTTCAAAAATGTTCCAAGTGATAACCCTAAGTTTGACTTTCATCTAATCATGATGAAAATTTGAGATCAATTGGTTTACGGGTTTGGTCTCTAATCGTATCGGAAATTTCATAGTTTTGAGCGGTTTTGTTGAATAACCGGCTCCTAATTAACAATGCAAGAAGCAAATATGAAAAAGTTGTACTAATATACAATCAGACTGATCATGTGAACATCCTGTAAAAGTTACACTCACTTATGAAACAATTTTTCTCTCAATTTTCTTAAACGGCCGAGCGCTAGTATCACCTTAGCTGGCCTCAACTCAACTTTCCCAAACTTGGTGTCTTGACTTTCTGTACGCACTTGAGCGAGAGGTGACACGTTCTTCTCTCTACTTCAGTGTGTTAATCACTGAGAATCACTGACACAATCTCTCCAAGTGCGTATACACGCGTATCACGACATGTAACGCATGTTGTTTACGCATTGACACCGTGTTCAGCCTTGCTCGGGTTGTTTTAACATGCATGTTCAGCCTCATTACGTGCTAACAATTACATTCACGTTTCAAAATACTAAATTGTGTCCTCTGACGCAGAAAACCCAAAGTATTCTTGATTGAGAGTTGCACACTTTTGAAGTGATGTATTCACTATGAAATCAAAACTTGTAAAAAGACTGCCAAGCGCCTCCGCATCTAACTGGATAGAGTTCTGAAAGAAGGGCCAAATAAAATTTTGTTACAACATTTTTGCACTGTTTATGTTACCTTCTTCTTGACACCACGCCCAATGCTTTATTTTTAATTTTTTAATTTATATTTTAAATTAATTTTTGTAAGTTGTGTTTGAAGTTTATTAAAACATTTATTTTCTTAAAAATAATTTTTTTTTTAATTTTTAAATTTCGAAGAATTTGTATTAATTGCTTTTAATTTTTATAATTTTGTTAAAGTTTACAATGATGGTTCACATAGATTGTTTTCTTCAAATTTGGACACAACGTTAGGTTTATAGTGTTGTGCTTGGCGGCAGTAACTGGGCGAAATGATTTCACGAATTTTAAGTGCGAAAAAGTTTAAGCAATATAATATTGCTTCCTTCTTTTAGATCTCAATCCTTTTAGGTGGGAAGGTGCTTTGGCAGTCTTTACACAAGTTTTTGTTTTTGTACAACAGTACTGTTCAATCACCATTACCTATGCTTATTATTACATCAGTTAAACTTGATTGCATTCTTATAGTCGTGAATGGGAACATTAACGGATGAATACATGTAGGTTTGTGTAATTACTTGTGCAGTGCAACAGCTAATCTCTTATTGGACAGATGCAGATGAAATGAGACAGAAGATGTGTCTGAGATATGTCATTGTCGTTGTGGTTGCGATGTTGTGGTTGTCTACATCTGCAGCAGGTGAGAGCTACATCTGGATACAGCTGCATGATGCATTTGCTGCGGAGAAAGTAGAGGAAGACAATATAAACATAAATGAAACATCTGGGAGATAATTATGTTTGTTCTGTAAATACATTTTGAATTACAATTCAATTTATTATCAGAGGCGATTTTTGTTGTTGTATATGAAAACAACAAAAGTTCGTGTTTACCTGTACAAATAGCTGGCGGAATAAGATTTTCATTCGGGAATATTTTTTTCTTGTACCTCACATTGTATAATTTAGAAGGAAAAGAGACAATGTATATACATTATTAACATGTACTTTAAATATATATATATATATATATATATATATGATGTGTTAGATTTTCGCAGTTGCTATTTATTGATTGCATTTTATAAGGTATTACTGCGTGAAAGAAATAAGACTGATATATATATATATATATATATATATATGTGAAATATGATTTTTGCTGATAACCTCAGATGGGTCGATGTAAATAAATACCAACTGCAATGAGAAAAGATTTTCCTCGAGTGGGACTCGAACCCACGACCTTCCGATATCATAATCATATTTCACATAAATCATATTTCACATAAATCATATTTCACACATATGCGCACTCATCTGCCTATGAGAAATCCAAGTCGAGTGGAGTAGTGGTCAGTTGTCAAGCGTGGATCAAATTCCACGGTCTTCTGACCCTATCTTCAAAATATCGGTAAGTTGCTAACGCAGCTTATATTGGAACACAGCCGCTGCAATATATATATATATATATATATGTCAAACTTGGTTTTTTCTGATGACCTCAGATGGGGTGATGATAATTAATACCAACTGCAAATTGAAAATATTTGCCTGGACCGGCAATTCAGGGACGTGGGTTCGATCCCCACAGTAGGCAAATATTTTCAATTTGCAGTTATTATTAATTATATATATATATATATATATATATAATATATATAATATATATATAGATAAATATATATAATATATAATATAATATATATAATATATATATATATAATATATAATATAATATATAATATATATATATAATATATATATAATATATAATATAAATATATATATATATATATACATATATTTTGTTTTCATTAATTGCCTGATAAATATGATCGAAGCACCATTAAAATTATGTTTTAGTTTCCATTTTGTACCAGGATTCCAAGAGAGAAGTGGTATAAATAGTTTATCAGAAAATTGCATAATGCAATTGACCTTCGATTCAAATTGTGTGTAACTCCCGGAAGGTAGAACTGTTCGGGACGCGTTGTTCAAAGTGTTATTTAGTTATAGTCTTTCATGAGACGAAAATAATGTAAAAAAATCACATTTCGTAATGGTACTCCAGTGTAGCACTATTAAGTAGTGACCTTGAAATTTGCGTTACTCCTTGATTTTTAAAATATATTTACATCAATTCTATACTAGGATGAATTTTAATTCGCAGCTCCTACAATTCCAGCCGTCCCACTCTGAAATTTTCACAGAATGTTGCCAAAACATTGTTAAACAAAACATATTGTTTTGATTTTTTTTTAAATTACGTTTTTTAGGGGGGGGGGCGGGGGCTCATTTAAAGTCAAAATTTGGTTTGGTCACCCCTGATTTTACGAACAATTATTAAAAAAGAATGTCAATTTATCTCAAACAACTCAAAAGTTACATGAACTTAAGTATTCCACGGGTTTCACAAAAATCAAGATTTTAAATAGGGGCGTACAAATTGGGGTACAAAATGGCCAAACAAAAAAATACGCTAATGTTTTTTTTCGTTTTAGTTCCAACTTCACCAAGTTTCATCAAAATCGAATGGAGTCATGAAAATTTTCGCGTATTTTGGTCGATTTGACCTGGAATTACTCTATGTGAAGATATAACTTATCAAAACACTTTGAAGTACATTTACCTCTTCCTCATGGCGTTGTTTTTATTGCATGTTCGCCTGTAGTCCCTTCCATCTCCATATCGCCCAACAAGATCCAGAAGCTAAACGAGACCATCACCGTGACGTGCAATTCTGCGGAGAGTCTGACCGGATGTCAGTTCCGCCGAGGAGATTCCAATGACGTCATAGATCTGGACCACGGAGCCGCGAGCAACAGGTCCTACGTGGGCTCCGGACTGCGGGCCGGGGACTGCGGCGCCAAACTGTCCGGCAACATTCGGGCACAGGACTTCCACGTCGGCTGTCGAGTTCGAGCAGAGAAGGGGGGCTGGGTGTACGACAGCATGGTCATAGATGTTGATGTCAGTAAGTAGAACAAGGGTTGAGGAGGCCCCTGATGTGAATGTTACAGGGGCTAGGTGAGGTGGTGTACGACAGCATGGCCATAGATGTTGACGTCAGTAAGTAGAACAAGGGTTGAGGAGGCCCCTGATGTGAATGTTACAGGGGCTAGGTGAGGGGGTGTACGACAGGATGACCATAGATGTTGACGTCAGTAAGTAGAACAAGGGTTGTGGAGGCCCCTGATGTGAATGTTACAGGGGCTAGGTGAGGGGGTGTACGACAGCATGGCCATAGATGTTGACGTCAGTAAGTAGAGCAAGGGTTGAGGAGGCCCCTGATGTGAATGTTACAGGGGGTAGGTGAGGGGGTGTACGACAGCATGGCCATAGATGTTGACGTCAGTAAGTAGAACAAGGGTTGAGGAGGCCCCTGATGTGAATGTTACAGGGGCTAGGTGAGGGGGTGTACGACAGCATGGCCATAGATGTTGACGTCAGTAAGTAGAACAAGGGTTGAGGAGGCCCCTGATGTGAATGTTACAGGGGCTAGGTGAGGGGGTGTACGACAGCATGGCCATAGATGTTGACGTCAGTAAGTAGAACAAGGGTTGAGGAGGCCCCTGATGTGAATGTTACAGGGGGTAGGTGAGGGGGTGTACGACAGCATGGCCATAGATGTTGACGTCAGTAAGTAGAACAAGGGTTGAGGAGGCCCCTGATGTGAATGTTACAGGGGCTAGGTGAGGGGGTGTACGACAGCATGGCCATAGATGTTGACGTCAGTAAGTAGAACAAGGGTTGAGGAGGCCCCTGATGTGAATGTTACAGGGGCTAGGTGAGGGGGTGTACGACAGGATGACCATAGATGTTGACGTCCGTAAGTAGAACAAGGGTTGAGGAGGCCCCTGATGTGAATGTTACAGGGGCTAGGTGAGGGGGTGTACGACAGCATGGCCATAGATGTTGACGTCAGTAAGTAGAACAAGGGTTGAGGAGGCCCCTGATGTGAATGTTACAGGGGCTAGGTGAGGGGGTGTACGACAGGATGACCATAGATGTTGACGTCCGTAAGTAGAACACACTAAATTAAGGTTCCCAAGAATCGAAAACGCAGTTTAGTCTCGCGATTTCAACATTGGGAAAAATCGAGAAATGGGCGGAGTCAATGACTCGGTACGCTGACAGCTGAAAATCAGTTATGCAGTTTACTATATTATTGATCTTGCGAGATCTTATGGACTTTATTTTTTTGAGGTTTCTGATAATGCTGGTAGATTACACTACGGGTGTCAAATCGCTATCAAATTGCAACTTTGACGTACAGTCTCTGAAACACGATAATCGTCCCAATTCAAGGAATTTCCTTGCCCAATGGTTGTGGAGACTGGAGACCCCTGATGTAAATGTCTCACTGACTGCGATGGGTCGTGTGAATGGACCTTCCTTGGGTCGTGACTATATGCCGGTATCCCTTCTCTGTTAAAGTCGACCAAGCGAGTCTGTAGCCTTTACTTTCATGAGACGAACAGTATTGTTCGACCCATGTATGACAGTTACGCTCTGACAAGATACAACTCTTTTAATGACCTGCCACCCCTTCCACCTACTCTGTTGCCATTTTATACAACTTTCCGTGAATTTTACAAGCCAACTGCATTGAAAGATATTTGGCACCGCAGCAAAACAACCTTTTCCCGGACACCTGCAGTGGTTGAGAGATATTTACAACTGACACCCGTCAAAACACTCAGGATTACATGCTAAGCCCATTGTTGAATTTTTCACACAATTTGCTGAAGTGGCTACATACTCGCTGGGTCGATCCTCATTGGTGGAGTCCGCATCTGTAGATGATTTGTAATATTTCAGAGGGAGAGCCACTGTCGGTTGTGGGCGAACCGACCGGCGACGTGTTGGTTCTTCCCGGCCAGAGCGTACGCATCTTGTACAGGTTGACGCATCCGACGCGACACGCACTTTCGAAATGCAGATTCGGCCTCGCCGGCAAGAAGGTCTACTTCAAGCAAGGAGCCAAGAGTCCTAAGACCAAGGAGTACGAGTACTACGGCACGGGATTGCGCCAAGGAGACTGCGGCATCCATCTCTTCAGTATCGAGGAGAAACACAACGGGTGGATGTTGGCCAATCTGCAAGTGCGAAGTCCAATTGTAGGGAGCAAGTTGCGAGGATTCTCGATCATAGTAGCAAGTGAGCCAATACATTCAGATGATTATTATTAGAGTTACAAATGTCCTTGAAATTATATGGAAGATAGAAAGATGTGGAGAATGGGCATGACAAGAATTCCGCATGGCATTTTAGGAGAAAAGACAGATGAAAAAGAATATAGTGTGTTGGCATTGGATAGACGGGAGAAGCATGAAGCCAAGGAGAGAGGAATACTAAGGGATTGTGGAGCAAGAGAACCGGTGGGAAGATGATGAGAGACGGAGAAAGGAAAAAGGCTGAACGAATGTTTAAGAAATGCCTTGATTGTGGCGCCTCTTGCGTTATCTATATTATAGTCTAATGTTAATTTACCTGATGCGTATCTTTTCCGTTTCAGAACCTCCCGACCCCGTGGAGTTGCTTGTAAACGGGACTGATCTGAAGGAAGGAGACACCTTGTTTGCGACGTGCTCTGCCAGGAACAGTCGTCCCGTCACCAACATTACGTGGTATCTAGGCAACGACATGATCCGTAGCGATGCTGGGGACGACTCTCCCGTGCACACGGAATGGCGATTCAGTCACAGCTTGCAGTCAATATCGCAGAGTATATCCAGACCAGTGACGCTGCAGGACCACGGGAAGATACTCTCCTGTGTGACGCAACATCTGGCCAATCAGAACCGAGGAGGTGTCGACTACAAGATGGTCGTTATTAAAGTGAGAGGGAAAGATGCTGGACCTTGTGTTTCTTGTTGCGGACATCAGGGTCAACTTTGTCCGGGGACAGGGGCGTCTACAAACCCGACGGCGCTGCCCATGACCTCTACATACCCACCTATAGGGGCGCTGAATACATCTATGTATCCACCTACCCGAACGTCAAGGCGCCCTCCAGGACATAGCACAAGGTCATCGGCCTCCCCCTCTGAGGCAACAACGACAAATAACAACAATAACAACAATTGCAGCAACAACAACAATTGCAACAATAACAACAACAACAACAACAACAACAACAACAACAACATTAACAACAACAACAACTACAATTGCAACAACAACAACGACGACGACGACGACGACAACAACAACACAAACAACAATAACAACAACAACAATTGCAACAACAATAACAGTAATAACAACTGCAACGACGGCGATGACGACGGCGACAACAACAACAGCAACATCAACGAAAACATCAACTGCAATAATAACAACTGCAATAATAATAATACCACAAACTACAGCAAAAGCATCAACATCAACAATAACAATAACAACAATAACAACAACAACAACAATAACAATAACAACAACAACAACAATAACAACATTATCAACACAAACAACAACTGAAGTAAGAGTATAAGATAAGCAAGTACCTTCATTTACATAAATAATTCAACGAATCCAACAACAATTGAAGCTCAGACATTGTCATCTTAACCAATGTAACATTTCCGAAGGTCCAAGAGGACAAAATTGAAGGTCTGTTACGACTGACACCGAAGAGATGATTCTTGAGCGACATCCGTCCACATTTCATCTAAATAATCGAGCTTTAGACAAGAATGTTGTTGAACTAGAGATATTTCTGCTTTCAGTTCGGCGAGTAACTATTCGAGGTCCAAGAAGATGGTGGAAACTCCTGCATCTACGTCACAAATCCGCCCACTGCGTTGCTAAATGCTGCGATGACCGGCCTGCTCCATAGAGAGTGTTTAATCGTATACATGTCTATGGTTTTATGTAGCTGTGCAGTGTTAATTAATTCATATTATAATTCTTTTCTATTTATAAAGCCCCTGAAGTGTTTGCATTTTTACCGAATAAAATCTCCAAACGAAAAAAGATCCACTTCTTCTCATTCTTCCATTTACAATATTTCATTTCACTATGTTTGATCTTCCCACCATTAATCTCGTATAATTACATCCACTTGCTGCTCTCTTCATTTCATCCACTTCGCTCTTGGTTTTCCAATTCGTCTTTCATCCTCTAAAGCTTCCTTCGAAGCCAGTTTCGGAATAAAAGTTTCTAACATCAAGTTCCAACGTTGTTCACGACATGGTTTGCAGCCCAGTGTGATACCGACTTTAGAAAGCAGAACAATAAACACATTTTTAAAATGTCTGCGATCGTTTCTGCTATCGTGTACTTCACCTCAAGAGTATGTAGGGAGTGTAGCTCTCAAAGCTGCGGTGAAAAGCAAAATAATGGGTATAGGTATTATTTGAAATTGGTTAGTTGATCGTTTTCTTTAAGGTGGTGCAACCGCTCGGCCGCTGGAGCTAATTGAGAAAAATTGTTTTACAAGTGGGTGTATCTTTGATAGTATGTTCACATGATCATGAAATGTCTTATATTTGCTTCGTGCCTAGTTGAATAGGAGCCGGTTATTCAACAAAACCGCTCAAAACATGAAATTTCCGACACGATTGGAGACGCAAAACAATTGATCTTAAATTTAACAAGTTTATTGTTCAAGGATGAACATATTTTTTAATTGTATTTCATACGGCACCCAGCGAAACAAGAACATACTAACTAAAGGGTATTTTTTCACCAAAGGGGAGACAATTAAAATCACTTTTGTGATTCAACAGGTTCATGTGTTAAGGTGACACCCTAAGTTTGTCTTTGATCTAATCTGAATGTAAATTTCAAATCATGTCGTCAAACAGTATCGTCTCCAATCGTATCAAAAGTGTATACAAAAGGCAGCAAAATCACTCGCTCTTGCACCACCTTAACTTTCATTATTATCTGAAGGAAATTCCAGTTCGAGATATTGCATGAATCTGTGCTCGTTTATCAGCGCGTTACACAGAGCGTTTTCCAAGATATTCGTATTGACGTAAAACATTTTCGATCACACAAGAATTATCTTAATTGCTCATTGTTTAATTACCATTATTTATGCTTGTTATTATAGCAGTTAAACTTGATTGCATTCTTATAGTCGCGAATCGAATGCATTCGTGTAGGTTTGTGTAAAGGCAGCAGCAGTGCAGCAGCTAATCTCTTATTGGACAGATGCAGTTGAAGGGAGACAGAAGATGTGTCTGAGATATGTCCTTGTCGTTGGTGCAGCGATGCTGTGGTTGTCTACAGCTGCAGCAGGTGAGAGCTACATCTGGAAACAGCTGCGTGCACAGCTGTGAGCATAGATGTAGGCGTTCAAATATTTATCTTTCTCTTTGAGTTAACTGGTATATCAGTGCCTGTATCGCATAGAAATTTTCACACACATATAGTTATAATGTAAAGTAAAAAATGCAATTTTTGGTCCAATTGCAATTTTAGGTCCATTGGTGCTTAAAGAGAATATTGGTCAAGATGCAACTACATATCGACCTCCAGAACATCCCACGGGACAAACAAAGAAGCCTCCTCATCCCACTGAAACAGGAATCACGCCCTCTGAGGCAACCACGACAGGACGGCGAAAACCAAAACTAATTCTAAAACCGAAATCAATTATCATCACATTATTATCATGCACATCATCAATATCAGCAACATCAAGATCAACAACAACATCAATAACAACATCGATATAAACAAAAACAACAACAACAAAAACAACAACAACAACAACAACAACAACTACAACAACAACGATGACGACAATAACAACAATTACAACAATAACAACAACAATAACAATAACTGAAGTAAGTGTACAAAGAAATCTATGAATCCAACAACGATTGAAGCTCAGCCATTGTCAGCTTCACCGATACTACTCCCCCGAAGGTCTAAGAGAACAAAGTTGAAGGTCACAGACACGGAAACGATCATTCTTAAACAACATCTGTCCGTATTTCATCTAAATAATCGTGCTTTAGACCAGAATGTTGTAGAACTAGAGATATGTCTGCTTTCAGTTCGGCGAGGTCCAACAAGATGGCGGATACTCCTGCATCTACGTCAGAAATCCGACCACTGCGTTGCTAAATGCTGCGATGACCAGCCTGCTCCAAATGGAGTGTTTTATGTAGCTGTGCGGTGGAAATAAATACATATTATCATTCTTTTCTATTTATAAAGCCCCGGAAATGCTCACATTCCAACTTTTTCCAGAGTATTGAGGCCATACCGAATACATTATCCAAACGAATAAAGATCCATTTCTTCTCATTCTTTCATTCACAATATTCCATATTGATCTTCCCACCATTAAAATCGTATAACTACATCCATCCACTTGCTGCTCTCTTCATTTCATCCACTTCGCTCTTAGTCTTCCAATTCGTCTTTTTTCCCCTTTAACTTACTTCGTAGCCAGTTTCGGCATTCTTTGATTACCCATTCTCCTCACTTTCCCAATCCCCCTCAAATCTCTCCAAACATTAAAACCCAATCTTTTCACGCCAAGATCACTTCGAATCACCCTATTTTTATATTCTCTCTCTCTCTTTGTAACTCTAATTTATGTTACTAAGCGAGAAGCGAGCGTCTCCACTTGAAACTTATGTCTCGTTTCTGGCTGTCTGGCTGTCTGTCTGGTCTTTTTGCATGACAGGTCACGGCAGGCCAATTTTTTACAACAGATTCATTACTATCCTCCTTGGTTAAACTTTATGATTTTAATCAATATAAGGTCATTGGTTTCAGCGGAAAAATTATTTATGTACTTTTGAAGATACGAAATGTGTAACAAATACGTAGGTATACGTATAAATTGATCGATTTTACATTGATCGATTGTTATTTAAAATTGATTAGCTGTTCGCTGTCCTTTTTTCATATATTTTGTGAAGGAAATTCCAGTTCGAGATGGTGCATGTGTCTGTGTTCGTTTATCAACGCGTTATACAGAGCGTTTTCCTAGAATATTGGAATTGACGTAAAACATTTTCGATCTCACAAGAAATATCGTAATTGATTATTGTTTAATCACCATTACCTATGTTTGTTATTATAGCAGTTAAATTTGATAGATTCTTATAGCCGTGAATGAACATTAACGAATGCATACATACACGTAAGTTTGTGTAAATACTCGTGCAGTGCAGCAGCTAATCTCTTATTGGACAGATGCAGTGAAAAGGAGACAGAAGATGTGCCTGAGATTTCTCCTTATCGTTGGAGCGGCGATGCTGTGGTTGTCTACAGCTGCAGCAGGTGAGAACTACATCTGGAAACAGCTGCGTGCCACAGCTGTGAGCATCGATGGTATGCGCTCAAATCTTTCTCTTTCTCTTTCTCTTCGCGCCACGCATAGAAATTTTCACAAAAAACTTATAATAAAGTATTGTCAAAAATGACTACGTTGCAATTTTAGGTAAATTGGTGTTAAAAGAGAATATTGGTCAAGATGCTACTACATGTCGACCTCCAGAGCATCCCACGGGACCAACAACGACGCCTCTTACGTCTCCTCATCCCACTGAAACAGGAATCACGCCCGATCAGCCTACGCTGCTGACAGAGACATCTGTGGGACCTACAATGGAACCTTCGGGAAATTCCACTAAGCCAACGGCCGCGCCATCTGAGGCATCCACGACAGGACAGCAAAAACCCAAACTAATTCTAAAACCGAAATCAATTATCATCAGCAACAACAACATGAACAACAACATAAACAGCTACAACAGCATCAGCAACAACAACATCAACATCAACATAAACCACAACAACAACAACAACAACGACGACGACGACGACGACGACGAAGACAACAACAACAGCAACAACAACAATAACAATAATTACAACAACAACGGCGACAACAGCGACGACAGCAACAACAACAACTATAACAACAATAACAACAACTGAAGTAAGTGTACAAATAAATCAACAACGATTGCAGCCTCAGCCATTGCCACCTTCACTAATACAACTCCCCGAAGGTCTAAGAGGACAGCTAAAGGTCAGCTATAGGGTTGGGCGAACCGGTTCGAAACCCGAACCGAACCGGCTTTAGATGTTCGCGAACCGAACCTAAAAAGGAAATATCAGAATCAAACCTTTCTCGCACCTCCAATCTGAAATTCCAAGTAATTAATGCAAAGTGTTACAGACATAATATTTTTATTTTTATTTTACCTTTCTTACTTTTCTTTTTAGTTCAATGATGTGAATTAATTTAATCAAAAATAAAATGGAATAAAATGATCGGCATACATTATTGAGAGTAAAGTTGCACCAGCATGTAACAATTTTTCAAAAGTGTTATACTATGCCAAACATTGTTGGTTCGGTTCGAGGTTCGGTTCGGTTAAAAATATGAGGTTCGCCCAACCCTAGTAATCTATGACTGGACACGGAAGAGATTCTTGAGCAACATCCGTCCTCATCTAAATAATCGTGCTTTAGACAAGAATGGCTTTGAATTAGAGATTTTTCTGCTTTCAGTTCGGCGAGTAATTCGAGGTCCAATAAGATTGCGTAAACTCCTGCATCAATACGTCAGATATCCACCCACTGCGTTGCTTCACGTTGCGATGACCAACCAGCTCCAAATAGAGTGTTTTATATTGTAGTTGTGCAGTGGAAATAAATATCCCAGAAAAAAACACTCCGTGTAAAAAAGGCAGCCAAGTCTCTTTACTTAAAAAAAAATCAACACCGAAAAGGAGTGATATCAAAAAAGGAGCCAAGTCAATGACATTTCCAAATATTTAATCGTATCTTTGAAATAGAAGTATAAACACCGAGAAATACTTTACAAAAGGAATTGGCGCTTCGTTTTATTAAAGACATCATTCTATCCTAAAAGTGGAAAGATTATTAACAAGTAGGTACATATTCCTCTTTTTATTTGAGCCAGGATCTATGAATCAAGCTACTTTTGGTAATGGCTATTTTATAATTTTGTAATTGCGATAGAAGAAAGATGTCATGCTGTAATAGAAGTAATAATAAGGGAGGTAGAATTAAATAGCAAGGAAGTGGGCTCATATATATTCTTATAGCACTGTTAATATGGTGATATTAGAAGGATATCTTTTCATAATTTGATCATGACTGAGGGAAATCATGAAAAGTTGTCAAATAATTACTAACTATTTATAGAACACTATTATATTATGGAAGTATATTATTATGGTATATATTATACCATTATATGGTATATATTATTATGGTTTTAATAGTTGTTCAATGTGACTTCGCTGTGTACTTTGTGAAATGTATTGTTATAAAATGTGGATTAATAGAAATGTATTTCATTGTGAGAAGGTGTAACGCATGAGACTTAATTATGTTGACCACGAAACAATAATATGAAGATAACTATTGTATATTTATTACAAATATAGGCAACAAGTTTCATCGCGTACATATTCAAATAGAAAATATTTTACAGTAGGTATGTAGGTATAATATGTAATTGAAAGTTGTGTCCCTATTATTCTAAAAATTCTAAATGACGGTTGTATATAAATGGCATATTACGCTTATGAATAGAAAAATGTCTTTAAAAAAACGATGCGCCAAGTCCTTTTGTAAAGTATTTCTCGGTGTTTATACTTCTATTTCAAAGATACGATTAAATATTTGGAAATGTCATTGACTTGGCTCCTTTTTTGATATCACTCCTTTTCGGTGTTGATTTTTTTTAAGTAAAGAGACTTGGCTGCCTTTTTTACACGGAGTGTTTTTTTCTGGGATATCACTTCTTTTGTTAGTTTATTCATACAGCTTGTAGCACATGTCCGAGCAAGGACTAATTTCTTTAAAAAAATACGCCTCAACCGATTAGGATAGGTACTAAGAAATTACAATCGGTCCAGCCGTTTTCGATATATTATAACGTCCCTTCCGGTTTTGAAATGGCGGCCGAAATTAATGTCGTCTTGAATTCATCATTATTAGTCATACTATTTCCAAAATTTGGTTGCAATCGGTACAGCCGCTTTCGATAATGACGTCACTT
Organism: Leuctra nigra; assembly: GCA_934045905.1. Lineage (NCBI taxonomy): Eukaryota > Metazoa > Arthropoda > Insecta > Plecoptera > Leuctridae > Leuctra > Leuctra nigra. The sequence continues at coordinate 16,272,943 of OW203769.1, forward strand.
CGGTTTTAACAATGGCGGCCGAAAATAATGTCGTCTTTAATTCATAATTATTAGTCCTACACATTTCCAAAATTTGGTTGCAATTGGTACAGCCGTTTTCGATATATGACGTAACTTCCGGTTTTGACAATGGCGGCCGAAAATAATGTCGTCTTTATTTCATAATTATATTAGTCCGACATAATTCTAAAATTTGGTTGCAATCGGTACATCCGTTTTCGATATATGACGTCACTTCCGGCTTTAACAATGGCGGCCGAAATTAATGTCGTATTGAATTCATAATTATAAGTCCTACACAATTCCAAAATTTAGTTGCAATCGGTACAGCCGTTTTCGTTATATGACGTCACTTCCGGTTTTAGAAAATGGCGGCCGAGAGCACTGCAACCTTGAATTTATAATTATTTACAATGTATGTTTACTAAATATCTATTTAAAAGTATAAAGTGGTGAATTTAGTGTCCTTTAGAAAATTAATGACGTCATTTAGCATTTTTATGACGTCATTTCCGGTATAGGTAATAAGAAAACAATTAAGTTTTATCTAGTTGATACTTCATGAATGACCTTCTGAATTCAATAGTGCTAATTTCCGTCAAATCGCTCATGCCGTTTTCAATATATGACGTCACTTCCGGTTTCATTTAGTGGTTCCTGCCGCCATTTCCGGTACCGTTAATTTGTATATTCATTTATCCCAATTGATTTTTCAAATAGATTGCAAAATGAATATACAGGAGCTAGTTCAGTGGCAATCGGTACAGGCGTTTTCGATGTATGACGTCACTTCCGGTTTCAGGAATGGCGGCCGAGAACACTGTGTATTGAAATTATAATTTTGTATTGTCTTTGTTACAATGTAAGATAATGATATGTGTATTTAAAGTATAATTTGATGAAATAAGCTAAATATTGCAAATGTATGACGCCACTTCCGGTTTATAATATAAGAAAATTATATTTTAAAGTAACATACTTCATATAGATGACCATCTAAATCGAATGGCGCTAATTTCGTTCTAATCGGTCCAGCCGTTTTTCATATATGACGTCACTTCCGGTTTAAAAATGGCGGCACAAAAAAATCACAAGAGGCAAGGTATCATCAGACGCCAAAAGTGCATATGTGGTAAAAGTTTCAGGTCGATCGGTTTAGCTGTTTAGGCTGTGGCCCTGTCAACAATGTTTCCTGATATCTGAATCATCATCATCATCATCATCATCAGATAGCTTTAAGAAGGGGTATAATTTCACTGTTTTCATGGCCCTCTAGCTCGCAAATGGCAAAACCTGTTGTTCCCAAATTTGGTATATGGGGTGGGGTGGGCCATAGCTCGAAATTAAGACATTTCACAACAATGTGAGATTTTCCAATTTTAAGATCCAGTAGGCCGAAAATGCCATGTTGTTGCTTACAGTAAAAGTGTTTGGTCTGCTCCTCAGTTTATTAGGCATTTACGGTATGTTGAGTGACTGTGAGTGTACAGTACGACTTGGCTGGGTGGAGCGACCGCTCCACTAGATATTTTATCATTCTTTTCTATTTATAAAGCCCCGGAAGTGTTCAAAACCCAAAATTTTTATAGAGTATTGAACCTTTTCCGAATAAAATCTCCAAACGGAAAAGGATCCGCTTCTTCTTATTCTTCCATTTACAATATTCCATTCCACTATGTTTGATCTTCCCAACATTAAAGGGCGACAACAGTCAGAATATGAAAAATTACCATCATTTCATCTTGTCATGTTTATAGATAATTGATAAGTGCAAATGTGCCAACGGTATTGTAATAATGAATAATAATTATTGACTGTATTGCATATTAGTTCACATGAGATTTGTCTTATGGTATCAACATTCTTTGAGCAGACTGTTATAGATATTTAATGTGTTGTGTTATGATGATGCATGAAATTGTTTAGTTTATGGCTATTTTATTACTATTTCAAGTGTCAGCAAGCGCTTAGTGTAAACAATTTGGGTCCAGTTACAGAGAGTGGGAGTGAGACGTGCAGGAATGTACTATTTGTACAAAAAATATGGGACCTTCTTGGTGTATAAAACAGTAGCGATTTGTTTTTATATTTATTTGCAGCTAAACGGTTCAATTCACAGAAAATTTTAAAAGAGATAAAATGAAGAAAATACTCCTATTTATATGTAGCAGAGCTTCTTTTATTTCTATCTATTTTGGTTCTCCTACGTTCCCTAAGGCAACGTTCACGCCCTCTGAGGCAACCACGATAGGGCGGCGAAAACCAAAACTAATTTTAAGACCGAAATCAATTATCATCAGCAACAACCACATCACTAGCTTCAGTATCGGCAACATCAATATCAACAACAACATCGACATAAACAACAAAGACAACAACACCAACAACAAAAACAACACAAACAACAACAACAACAACAACAACAACAACAACAACAACAACAACAACAACAACAACAACAACAACAACGACGACGACGACGACGACAACAGCGACAACAACAACAATAACAACAACAACAATAACAACAATAACAACAACTGAAGTAAGTGTACAAATAAATAAATGAAATCAACAACAATTGAAGCCTCAGCCAAATAGTCATCTTCACCAATACAACTCCCCGAAGATCTAAGAGGACAGCTGAATGTCATCTATGACTAGACACGGAAGATATATTTCTTGAGCAACATCCGTCCACATTTAATCTAAATCGTGCTTTAGACAAGAATGTTGTAGAACAAGATATTTGTCTGCTTTCAGTTCGGCGAGTAACTATTCAAGGTCCAACAAGATGGCGGATACTCTTGCATCTACGTCACAAATCCACCCACTGCGTTGCTTTAAGCTGCGATGACCAGCCTGCTACAAATAAAGTCTGTGCAGTGGAAATAAATACTTATTATCATTCTTATTCGTGTCTTATAAAGCCCCCGAAGTGTTCACAATCCAACCTTTTCTAGAGTATTGAGCCTTTACCGAATAAAATCTCCAAACGGAAAAGGATCCGCTTCTTCTGATTCTTCCATATACAATATTCCATTCCACTATGTTTGATCTTCCCACCATTAATCACGTATAGCTACATCCACTTGCTGCTCTCTTCATTTCATTCACTTCGCTCATGGGTCTTCCAATTCGTCTTTTATCCCCTTTTACTTACTTGATCGTAGCCAGTTTCGGCATTTTGATTACCCATACTCCTCACTTTCCCAATCCACCTCAAATCTCTCCAAATATTATAACCCAATCTTTCCCCCCCAAGATCACTTTAAATCACCCTATTTTTATATTCCTCTCACTCTCTTTGTAACTCTAATTTATGTTACTAAGCTAAAAGCGAGCGTCTCCACTTAAAACTTATGGCTCGTTTCTGTCTGTCTGCCTGTCTGTCTGTCTGTCTGTCTGTCTGTCTGTCTGTCTGTCTGTCTGTCAATCAATCTTTCTGTCTGTCTGTTCTTTTCTGGTTTCAAAATGGCGGCATAAAACCATTCATAACAAAAGGCACCACAGACGCCAAAAGTGCACTTGTGGTAAACATTTCAGATCGATCGGTTCAGCCGTTTAGGCTGTGGCGGTGATAGCAACGTTTAACCATCTTCATCATCTGATGGAGATAGGTTTTAAAAGGGGTGTAATTTCACTGGCTTTACGACCCTCTAGCTCGCAAATGGCATAACCTGTTGATCCCAAATTTGGTATATGGGATGGGGTGGGCCATAGCTCGAAATTAAGAACAATGTTAGATTTTCCAATTTGTAGGCCGTAAATGCCATGTTGTTGTTTACAGTAAAAGTTATCGAAGTGAGTATAACGAAGGCCTCGGTCTGCTTCTCAGTTTATTAGGCAGTAGTATGTTTATTGAATGTGAGTGTACTGTACGACTTGGCTGGGTGGAACGACCGCTCCACTAGATGACGCAAAACATTTTCGATCACACATGAAACATCGTAATTGTTTTTTTAATCACCATAACCTATGCTTATTATTATAGCAGTTATACTTAATTGATTCTAATAGTCTTGAATGTGGACATTAACGAATGCATACGTGCAGTTTGTGTAAATACTTGTGCAGTGCAGCAGCCAATCTCTTATAGGACAGATGCAGATGAAATGAGACAGAAGATGTGTCTGAGATATCTCCTTATCGTTGGAGCAGCGATGATGTGGTTGTCTACAGCTGCAGCAGGTGAGAGCTACATCTGGAAACAGCTGCGTGCTACAGCTGTGAGCATCGATGTAGGCGCTCAAATATTTATCTTTCTGCCCAACTCTTTAAGATAGTTCGTCTTAGAACAAAAACAGTGTACGAGGTCTGAAATCGCACATTTTAAATATCGTCACTGACACCTAAACACGTAGCACTCAATTATCAATATCACTAAAACTAAACGAGATATCCACAATCCACGTACGTGGCGTTACAGAGGAGGTTTTGTGCAACGCAATGCTGCCAACCGCATGTCGCTAAATATCTCCAATATAGTCCGTAATGCAAAAAGTTCGGTTACTTTTGAATAGACTTCGTATACATTACCATGGATGTCAATTAGCTGGTATATTTTGTTATTTCAACTGTAAATTAAATCATTTCTACATTATTTCCTATCCAACAAAAATGTTTGCAATTTGCATATATTACATAATGGTATGTTTTATAACTTGGGTACAAATTTCATAACCCAATCTTTAATAGTTTCGATATAGTGACCTCTCAAACAGGGGCAATTTTTGCGCCACCCGGTATATAGGCCCGGCCTGTATCGCATAGAAATTTTCACATACAAATAAATGACAATTTTGCAATTTAAGGTAAATTGGTGATCAAAGACAATATTGATCAAGATGCTACTACATGTGGACCTCCAGAACCACCCACGGAACCAACAAAGACAACAAAGTCACCGCAGCCCACTGAAACAGGAATCACGCCCGATCAACCCACACTGCCGACAGTGACATCTGTGGGACCTACAGAGACTCCGGGAAATTCCACTAAGCGAACAGCCGCGCCCTCTGCGAAATCGAATTCAATTAACATTAGCAACAACAACATCAACAACAACACCAATATTATAATCAACAAAAACAAACCCAACTGTGAGAACAAAAACAAAGAAATCTGCGGCCGCAGCAACAACAACAATAACAATAACAACAACAATAACAACAACAACGCCGACAACAGCAACAACAACAACAATAACAACAATAACAACTGAAGTAAGTGCACAAATAAATCTATGAATCCAACAACGATTGACGCTTTGCCATTGTCATCTTCACCAATCCAACTCCCCCGAAGGTCTAAATTGTCCTACGTCTAAGAGGACAGCTGAAGGTCATCTATGACAGGCACGGAAGAGATAATTCTTGAACAACATCTGTCCACATTTCATCTAAATCGTGCTTTAGACAAGAATGTTGTAAGTAGAACTAGAGATTTTTCTGCTTTCAGTTCGGCGAGTAACTATTCGAGGTCCAACAAGATGGCGGATACTCTTGCAACTACGTCAGAAATCCATCCACTGCGTTGCTTTATGCTGCGATGACCAGCCTGCTACAAATAAAGTGTTTTTTGTAGCTGTGCAGTGGAAATAAATACATATTATCATTCTTAATGGTTACTATTTATAAAGCCCCGGAAAAGTTCATTTTCCAATCCTTCCTTTTCTCACAAGCTCTCTTATAACTCCATCCACTTGTTTCTGCCATCTTGGATATTGTCTTCAATCAAATTCATTCACTTCACCCCAGGGGCTGGATTCACGAAAAGTATTAACTGCTAATGAATATTATCATTTGATTTAAGAACAAGAACACCATGTAAATGAAAGATAATACCAAAGAAAGTACGTATTAGGAGATAATTCTTCTTTGTGAATCCAGTCCCTGGTCTCTTAATTCGTCTTTTATCCTCTTTAACTTTCTTCGTAGCCAGCTTCGAAATTCTTTGATAACCCATTCTCTTCACTTTCCCAGTCCACCTCAACCCACCTATCCATTATAGCTCAATCTTTCCACGCCAAGATCACACCCACCAGCTGGTTACCTTGACAACAATTGACAAACAAGGCGTATTGAAAAAGGCTGTATTTTTCAAATTATAATCCACTGCCACATCGTTTATGACCTTTGATTTCTACTTGTCTTTCATGGTGGCCTATTTCAAGCCTAGCAAAGACATAGCATTAACATTAGCAATATTTACGTAGATTATAATGGAGCGAATAGTTAGCACAATTCCCACCTCCACCGCTGTTCAAGAGCTCTGCGGGCAAGTTTAGAATTTTAAGTTTATTATTGGCCGCATTTCGAGACCGCAAAAGTTTTGAAGTTGACGTTCTTTCCTTGTGGTGGGGGTGGGGGAAGTGTAAGCCTTGACACATTTCACAACAATGTGTGCTTCTGTTTTCTCGACTGCATTGAACAGGCGCGTAGGAACATGCATGGATCAACTGTTCAGTTAGAGAGGTCGTTAATGTATGCATTTTTCAGCGGGTAGATGGTTTATGCTTTATGGACAGTCAGTGGGTTGGACAAATTAAAAGATGGATCTAAGAGATAGAGACACTGCAGTAGAAAAGCCATTGGAAAAGGAAGCAAAAACTCTGCTGAATCGTGAAGTGTAGTTAGTAAGGAGAAGAGACACCCACTTGACGAAGATGGGGGTGAGAAATCTGCTATAGAGGTTGCATTATCTACATGGTATTAGGTTAGCAAATAGATGGCTGAGGGCATTAGGATTTCATGTCATTATGTGGCATTATATTTTCAAATATCTTATGAGATAACATTGGAAATGTAGTTTTAGGTCCAACGTATCGTATGTTAGATGCATAAGAAATTCTTGGCTGTGTCGTGCAACCACACCATTAATAAACACTAAAACAATCAGCTAAAATACTAATAAACAAAGTCCAGAGTGAAAAGCAATTACTCAAGTTCTCATTTCCCTCCAATCGCCTTCCTAATGTGCGCTGTTAGTAATAATAACATTGTTCTTGTTTCTAATGAGTACCCATTGAAAGTTGATTATATCTGCGTCATAGGCTATCAAAAACATCACACATGCAATAACTTGTAAAAAGACTGCCAAGCACCTCCACACTACTTACAGTTAGCGATAAGGTATGTTGATCCCTTGTAATAGCCGAGGTTGACCAATCGGGACACGTTGTTCAGGGTTGCTAGAATCTCTCTGCAAATGTTCGTGAACTTTTTCCAGAGGTTTGATACTTCTGACGTCACAAACGAATGGCAAATTGAAAATAGATTAGAAATCGTTTTAATTTATTTTAGTTTCGGACCACATTTTTAAAATATGTTATAAATATTTTTAAAATCTTAGTCAGTGGGACCAACATTTTAATAGACATTTAAATTTTCAAACAAATCAAACATAAACACGGAACAGATGGCTGAGTGGTAACGCTCTGAACTTGTATTCCGGAAGCCCGGGTTCGATTCCCGCGGCCGTCCTTCCTGGCTGTTTGTTTTCGTGGTATTCCCTCAATCGACAGGCAAATGCTGGGAAGGTACCCTACTTATAGGCCACGACCGCCTCCTTCCCACCTTCCATCCACTCTTCTCATCTACTCTTCACCATCATCTCCCAATCATCATCATATTCATAATCATTCATCCGTCGCCATTAGCCTCGCTGCAGAACAAGGCGACGTTAAGCTCCAGACAAAAAAATGAAACTTAAACATTAAGATTATTATTTAATGCTTGATATTTAATTGACATTCTTGTGTTGAAGTTTTTTCAAAATTGTTTTAACGAGAATGAAATTTTTACTGCTAGATGCATTTGATTATGTTTTTCCCAACATTTGTAGAGCAGAGACTTTTTACACATATCGTTATCCTAGTTTATAGTATTGACATTCCCAGTCACGTAAGAAATAACTTAATTGCACATAGTTTAATCACCCGTACCTATGATTATTATTAGCAGCTAAACTTTATTGAATCCTTATAGTCGTACAAACAAATACATACGAGTAGGTTTGTATAAATGCTTGCGCAGTGCAATAGCGAATCTCTTTTTGGACAGATGCAGTTAGAAGGCGACAGAAGATGTGTTTGAGATATGTCCTTGTCGTTGGTGCGGCGATGCTGTGGTTGTCTACATCTGCAGCAGGTGAGAGCTACATCTGGAAACAGCTGCGTGCAACGCGCTACAGATCCACTTGATCTATTCAAACCCTTTAAAACAGTTGCTCCGTGCAGGGGTGCTCAAAGATATCTTCACCACGATTAATATTAGCTACAGTACGTTCTATAAGGAATTTGCAACAGCGAAAAATCTATTTTCCATTTAGAATTCCTATTTTCCACACTAATTTTGGCTAGTTTTCTGACACTACCTCATATTCACCTCATAACAATAGAGGACCAAAGAAAATCCACATTTCTAAGGTGTATACAGTATTTTATTGGCGTTTTGTATTTTGGCATTTGCCCTCAGGCGCTGAAAGGTCCTTGTAGAACGTACTGTAGCAGCCTGCGAAATAAAAGCGTATACCCCAGAGGCCTCATTCACAAAGCAGGTTTAGCTCGGATTAGCTAACCTCCCATAAGAAATAACATTGGAAACATTCGCTAACACCGTCAAAATGTTTCGTGAATGACCCCCCAGGGACTGGATTCACGAAGCAGGTTTAGCTTGGATTAGCTCGTAGTCCCGTAAGGAATAACATTGGCTACCCCAGGTAACACCGTCAAAAAGTTTCGTGAATGAGGCCCCAGGGGCTCGATTCACGAAGCGGGGTTAGCTTGGGTTAGCTCGTAGTCCCATAAGAAATAATATTGGCTACCCCAGGTAACACCGTCAAAAAGTTTTGTGAATGAGGCCCCAGGGGATTTATTTTCGAGATAGTTCAAGACAAATTTCATACAGAGTCAAGCCGTTGACGTCAGACCAACGTGGCAGATTGAATTCTATTTCACTCTGACGTCACTCTGACGTCACGCTAGATTATACGTGCACTAAATTAGGGATCGAACTGGGATGCGAACCCAGACAATTCGAGTTACATCAGAGATCTCGGACTTTGGTAAAGCATACGGCAGAAGAACCGAAGGGGCTGAGTTCGAATATCCCATCTGGGGTGTATGTTTATGTTTCGTAAGCCTCTGCCTATTACCAAATAAGCCCAAATTTATGTGCCTTCTATTGAACATAGTGAACATTTTCTTGTTCTTTACGATTTGTATTTCTATGTCAACGTTTGATTATTTTATGGGAAGAAAGTCATATTATAATTTTGTTGAACTATTATCTGCAGTTATGTCTTATTTTAATCTAAAGGATTTAAACAATATTGTATTTATTTGCAGGTCCTTGCAATTTCCAAAAGCGTGTCAAACGCGAGACTCAGCACAAGAACGGAAGCGTCAATCTGTTGACTCTGACTTGCGACTCCGACGAGAGCTTGCTGGGTTGCCAGTTCTACCGCGAGGGCCACGGCGTGATCGACTTCGACCTTGGCTCTGCCTCGCCGTCGACACCCGGCAACGTCTACGTCGGCACCGACCTCAAGTCAGGCTCCTGCGGGGTCAAGATGTCCGGCTTCGTGTCGGAGAAGAACTTCAAGGTCGCCTGTCGAGTCCGATGCAAGACAGGGGGATGGGTCTACAGCAACGTCACTACCACGGGCTTTTACCATCGTGAGTCGAAATGATGTCACATCGATGCGTCATCACGTGGTCGCTCCAAGCCGGAGTTTGAAATCCCGAACAATGGAGCGTTTGGCAATGACTAAACGCACCCACGCACCCTATACCAATCCTCTTCTAAAATGGATCTTCTTCCACAGCTTTCCTCACATCTTCCTTCCACTCTCGGCGTTCGTCATCTCTTGAAGAGTCTGGTGCCAGAGTTTCAGAAGCCACCTATGAGGATCCATTAATCCTCATAAAAATCCTCATAAGCGCCCATACCAGCACATTTCCTTCGCTCTATCTCCTCTTCACTGTTTCCTCCTTATTCATTCACCTACGTATCTCTTCATTCATCCTTGTCACCATACAACTTCTTCTTTGCCCATATATCTCAACTGCCATCAACCTTTGTTCTTCGTTATTTCCCAGGCTTAAGATCCGTATGTTATTACTTTTGCCATGGTGCTATAAGTTCTATTATTTGTTGGATTCTGCAGTTTGTTCTGACCACCACATCGAGTTTTGTTTCTGAATCGCTTGTCTTCCCTGGATTTCCGGCTGTTATTCCGGCGACTACTTCACTCCAATGATTTAACAGGACCCCAAGTCTTGAAATCAGCATTTTGAAACCGCTCCGACTTCATTGTTAAAAACTTGCAAAAGTTGACATCTAAGCCTTAAAGCACTATCACACTAAGTTGCAACCCGTGTATGGAACCGGCGGTTGGAAAACATGGTTGGCCGCGCATGTGCAGAGACTGAATTTGGTCAACCCACCGTTTTTTTTGAAAAATAGAGAATTCTCTACTTTTCCTGTTCCAACAATTTGTTGTGGTACCACGTGACGTGAACTGACCAATAGGATGCTATAAATAATAGCTATAAATCATATTTAACAGATGAATATTTAACTTGACATGTGTATGGATAAATATTGCGTATTATTATTAACTTGTACTTATTTAAATATCTATCTTTCACAATTAATCACTCTAAAATATGAGATTTGGATTGCCGCTGTCAGATTTGTTTATTCCTTATACTTTTATGTAGGTTACTGTGGCAACCTTTTCCGAAACCGTAAACGGTGCTTTCTGCGCAACTCAAAAGTGTCAATTGTGAACCATCCAACATCAAACCAAACAGTTGCGTGTGATAGGCTTTTGCCTCTTTTTGCAATGAGGCAACACAGCAATGAGGAAAACAATGATTTCAAGACTTGGGCTCCTGATACTAACTTACACACTCTGCTACCATTCTCGTTATTCCTTTCTCCCCAGTATTTCTCTTGTAATATCCTGACTTCCCGTATGTATCTGATAATCTACGCACCATATAGTTTCAGGAAATGAGACGCTGCCCAAGAACGTGGCCGATCCACCGGGAGATGCCGTGGTATTCCACGGCCAGAGTCTGACCATCCTCAACCGTCTGGAGGACCGCACACTGCGCCTGTCCGCCTGCAAGTACAAGCTGCTCGGACAGTGGGTTAACTTCGACAAGGGGCCGAAGAGTCCGAAGACGGAGGACTTCGAGTACCACGGCACCGGACTGGACCACGGAGACTGCGGCGTTCACTTGTTTCACGTCGACGAGAGGTTCAACGGATTCGCGGCTCTCGGCTTCCGAGTGGAAGGGCGGAAGACTACATACGATGACCTAGGACACTCAATAATAGTCGCAAGTGAGTTCTCATTATTATACATACTTCTCTACGAAGAGGTCTTCAGAACATAACTAAACTTGTTTTTCAATTATTTTTAATTGGTCTTAGTAACAAGTTATATGAACTAGTTCAATTGAATACATGATAATTCCTGTATGTACTTAAATACTTCTAGTCGTATTAAACCCCTTGTGGACGTAACAGAGGTATTTATGTAATGCGTTATAATTTAGGTGAGTCCAATTTGAACTAAACACTCACTTAGGTAATTTTTCCCAGCCTCGATAGTGGGAAGCAAAATCAATGAAAAACATTGAAAATCCCGAGTACGTCCCTTTACTAAACACAACAATGCCACATTTAGGGAGTACCGTAATTTATAATTCCGTTTCAGAACCTCCAGAACCAGCAGAGTTGCTTGTAAACGGGACTGATCTGAAGGAAGGAGACACCTTGTTTGCGACGTGCTCTGCCAGGAACAGTCGTCCTGTCACCAACATTACGTGGTATCTAGGCAACGACGTGATCCGTAGCGATGCTGGGGACGACTCTCCTGTCCACACGGAATGGCGCTTCCCTCACAGCTTGCAGTCAAAAACCCAACGCATATCCAGACCGGTGACGCTGCAGGACGACGGCAAGATGCTGGTCTGTGTGACGCAACATCTGGCCAATCAGAACCGAGGAGGCACTGACCATAATACAGTCAAGATTAGTGTGAGAGGGAAGGATGCTATTCCTTGCGACCCTTGTTGCCAACCGGAGTGCCCACCTTGTCCGGGCCCACCAGGTCCGTCTTCCGAGCCAACACCCTCTACCGGATCAACCCCACCCTATACCGGACAGTCAACCCCCTCTACCGGACCGACTAGCAGCACAACGACGAGAAAAACAACGACACCTACGGGCCCCACTAGATGGCCCACGACGCCTACGGGGCCGACAGCCCCCTCTACCAGACCGACTAGAAGCACAACAGAGAAAACACCGTCACCTACGGGCTCCACTAGATGGCCCCCGACACCAACGGGGCCGACAACCCCCTCTACCAGACCGACTAGAAGCACAACGGAGAAAACACCGTCACCTACGGGCTCCACTAGATGGCCCCCGACACCTACGGGGCCGACAACCCCCTCTACCGGACCGACTAGAAGCACAACGGAGAAAACATCGTCACCTACGGGCTCCACTAGATGGCCCCCGACACCTACGGGGCCGACAACCCCCTCTACCAGACCGACCAGAAGCACAACGGAGAAAACACCGTCACCTACGGGCTCCACTAGATGGCCCCCGACACCTACGGGGCCGACAACCCCCTCTACCAGACCGACTAGAAGCACAACGGAGAAAACACCGTCACCTACGGGCTCCACCAGATGGCCCCCGACACCTACGGGGCCGTCAACCCCCTCTACCAGACCGACTAGAAGCACAACGGAGAAAACACCGTCACCTACGGGCTCCACTAGATGGCCCCCGACACCTACGGGGCCGTCAACCCCCTCTACCAGACCGACTAGAAGCACAACAGAGAAAACACTGTCACCTACGGGCTCCACTAGATGGCCCCCGACATCTACGGGGCCGACAACCCCCTCTACCAGACCGACTAGAAGCACAACGGAGAAAACACCGTCACCTACGGGCTCCACTAGATGGCCCCCGACACCTACGGGGTCGACAACCCCCTCTACCAGACCGACTAGAAGCACAACGGAGAAAACACCGTCACCTACGGGCTCCACTAGATGGCCCCCGACACCTACGGGGCCGACAACCCCCTCTACCGGACCGACTAGAAGCACAACGGAGAAAACACCGTCACCTACGGGCTCCACTAGATGGCCCCCGACACCTACGGGGCCGACAACCCCCTCTACCAGACCGACTAGAAGCACAACGGAGAAAACACCGTCACCTACGGGCTCCACTAGATGGCCCCCGACACCTACGGGGCCGACAACCCCCTCTACCGGACCGACTAGAAGCACAACGGAGAAAACACCGTCACCTACGGGCTCCACTAGATGGCCCCCGACACCTACGGGGCCGACAACCCCCTCTACCAGACCGACTAGAAGCACAACGGAGAAAACACCGTCACCTACGGGCTCCACTAGATGGCCCCCGACACCTACGGGGCCGACAACCCCCTCTACCAGACCGACTAGAAGCACAACGGAGAAAACACCGTCACCTACGGGCTCCACTAGATGGCCCCCGACACCTACGGGGCCGACAACCCCCTCTACCAGACCGACTAGAAGCACAACGGAGAAAACACCGTCACCTACGGGCTCCACTAGATGGCCCCCGACACCTACGGGGCCGACAACCCCCTCTACCAGACCGACTAGAAGCACAACGGAGAAAACACCGTCACCTACGGGCTCCACTAGATGGCCCCCGACACCTACGGGGCCGTCAACCCCCTCTACCAGACCGACTAGAAGCACAACGGAGAAAACACCAACACCTACGGGCTCCACTAGATGGCCCCCGACACCTACGGGGCCGTCAACCCCCTCTACCAGACCGACTAGAAGCACAACGGAGAAAACACCAGCACCTACGGGCTCCATTAGATGGCCCCCGACACCTACGGGGCCGACAACCCCCTCTACCGGACCAACTAGAAGCACAACGGAGAAAACAACGACACCTACGGGCTCTACTGGACGGTCCACGACGCCAACGCCGCCGTATCCGGAGACAACCACGCCACCGACCGAACCGACCAAACCTTCAACGCTGACTACGGAACCCACTGAAAAAACCACAACGGGATACACTCCGCCCGAGAGGACGGTGTGTGAAACTCACGAAGAAGGAGAGACGCCCAACACTCCGATAACTAAACGTCCGGCTCCCACACTGGAGCCTGCAATGAGGCTTAGACATGTGAAATCCGCTTAACGCTCACGTTAGAGTGGTTTTGAGTGAAGCGCTGTTCTATTTAACAATCACCATTCCTAAAACCGCTTGCGGCCGGTTTGAGATTATTGGCCTGTTAGAAATGTTGACAATTCGCTTTGTTTTTGCCGTACATAAACAAAAGAGGTAGAAGCCTAGACTGCTTAATGGCATTATTATTAATAAAATGTTTATACAACAGTAAAATAATATTTGATTTGTTGTTTTTCAACTTAAAATAAATGTAGTTGCTTTAGAGATGGTACGTATTTAAATCAACCTACCATTACACTGTTCCTTCTTACTGCTGACCGTACACTCAAACCAATTAAAAACGGTACTTTGCTCAAAACGGATTGACTGCTGATCAGGTTCCTTGACAATTAATCCTTCTTATTATCAATGAAATCACAGCTCACCTACTATATAGTTAGATAATGCATTAGCACAGACTTCATGGGATGATGCCATCAAACCTTTATCAGACAATTATTTTCTTCCAAGGTACCGTTTATTATTTGTTCGAGTGTACGTGGTTGGTAATCTGTGTAACTGTGTTATGAGTGTGTATGTGTACATGTATAGTAGGTAGATTGGCACAGAGAAGTATACAAAATGACCAAATAGACGATATTATGATATAAATATGAATGGACAAAGATATGATTAAGAAAAACTAATTCAACATATTAATACCTATACATATGGGAAGGCCCAGAGAGAATGTCCATCAAATGTTTTCACTATTGCAAAAAAAAATTATAAAATTTATATTTTTTATATTTTCAATATACCTATGTTATAAAATTTGACGCTAATTCTGACCATCTTCAAATTATCATATATTATATTTAGTCTTGGCACTATGAAAAAATATTTCTAACGTCACAAGACACATTTGTTTTCTCTTCAATTAATAACAAAAGGGAAACAATGTGTCGTACAGTACCTTTGAAGGTGCCAATGAATTCGGAAGCGTTTCTAGGAGATGGTAAGATATAACATTATCGGATACATGGATCAGGTGAGGAGAAATATGTGTTTTGTAATTCTCATGTTGAGATATGGCGGAGTTTTTTTGTCACAAGAATAACAATACATTTATCACCAATTTTCAATTTAATCGTGTCATATTTCAGTAAAGTTATGATTCTATTATGATTGCCAATTAAAAATGGAATGCATTGGTATCAATTTTAAAATATATTACAGTCAAATAAAGGAAACAACAGCCCATTTCTTTTATGTGTTCCAAACGTCACAAGACTATACAATGGACGTTTCCACATTATCTTATTTTCACTTCAAATGAAAGTGATCGGAAATCTAGTAGCAAAGAGATATATTGACAGACAGATGTGTATCTGTGGATATGCGTAATACTTATTTTGATAGACACATTTGAAGGGTACAGGGAAAGAACGCTTAAAGTCCATTTTCTGAAAAAATGAGTGTGGCTCAACTGATCGAACATTCCAAAATATTTATTTTTTGAAATTACTATCATGAATTACTTTTTTCAATATTTCAACTATATTTAAGTATAAATGAATCATAAAATGTTATCTAACTTGCAGCTCCTGTCTTATAGCAAGGTTTCAATTTATTGTCTTCCGAGATTGAACAAAACTTTAAAACAGGAGGTAGGGAAATCATTTCCTTTTTGGTTTATAAGTTTTAAAATAGCACACGTTGATATTGTTTTTAATTTTTTTCCCGAAAATGATGTCCAACTATCTATCAGAAAATACATTTTTTGTTCAAAGTTGGGACAACATAAAAATAAGATCTTCATTATTAGCCTAAATGTGGCACGATTTTACCTCTCTGCTATAAGATAACATGGGGAAGAAAACTCAATTTATCTCCGAAACTAGTGAGGAGAAGTGTTTAATTTTTTCAGGGATTGTGTCATGATTATCAATAAGTTAGAGTCCCGTGAAAGTTGTTTTTTTTTAACAAATTTCGTTTTTAAAATAAGAAATTTTGCGTTTTGGCGGTGTTATTGAAATATCCTCTATTTTGTTACCACAGCCCACCACAGCCCTGAAAAATTAAAAAAGTGTAGGAATAAGGCCTATAAATTTATATCACTTTGGTCTAAGGAAGGATAGGTCCAAGTAAAAAAAGACCATGCTTAGGACTTAGATACTAATTGATTCGAGTTTATTGCTTAGTCATGTCAGATGGAGGTATAATAATATTATTGATACATTATCTAAACTATTACGCCTCTGATGATTGATGAATAACAGCAAGGGCTATTTTTTCTTGTGGCATTTATGTTATTTTGGAAAATATGGCGCGATTTCGTGCTTATTTCGCAGTAAATTTACCTATTTCATTTTTATTGTTGATTTTTCTTCAATTTCGTTTTATTTTGCGAATAATTTCTTACATATTTGAACTTCAAATTACATGACTCGTACACATTGAGCAAAACGAGGGTTATCTGAACAACTTTAATTATTATCGCCATATCGCGCTCGCGAAATATAGGTACGTGGCTCTATCAATAGGTAGACAAAAAATTATGCAAATCTGAGACTATGCCCGATTGGATGAGCCACCTTAAGTAAATATTGCCACGAAGTCTTAAAAAAGCCATTACAATATCGATTTGTATGAAGATACAAGTTTGAACATAAAACTTGGTTTATCTCAGTTTCATCCGAATGTGACTTAAAGCGTTCTTCCCCTGTACCCTTCATTCGCATTGATATCTCCAAATCCCGACTGTTCAACAAAACTTTCCGACGCACAAAATAAGAGCTTGCTAATGTAAGCGCTTCGTCCGCCGTCAGTCGTGCGTCAACATTCATCAACTTGTTAATGAGGAAACGAGTAATTAACAGCGAGCAGTCAGCTCCCTCGCAGAGCAGTCAGTGTGCTGTGCTAATCCGTCGCGACGGCGTCGGCGTCGGCGTCGATTTGTCACGTGATTACAAGGTCAGTGAGGGGGGGGTCTGTTGTACCGTGACAATCTGTGACAGGGGGGTGGGGGGACAAGCGTGATGGCACAGTTTGTTGCATCTGTTTTGGGATAATTTGTACCTATGTTTCGGCAAAAAGAAATGTCATATATTTATTATTCTCAACTGAGTTTCGAATTTTCACTTTAAGTTTAGGATAATACTACAGTTATTGTAGTTATATAATTCTCCCAATTTTTGTTTTTCATTCTTTGAATGCAATAATTTACAATAAATCAATAAAAAAAATAGTGTTATACCATTCTTTCAATGTATTTTTTTCTTTGCAATAAATCAATAACTATAGTGAACATATGCATTTTGTGTGTGTGTGGGGTTGGGGGGGGGGGGTTGCACACGTGACATATTTCTTAGGGGGGGGGGGGGGTTAACAGTGGCCTATTTTGCGTGACATACTTTATGAACAGCCCCCAAGGCGTTTTGTTCAGGGGAAGGACATCCGTTCTGTTCTCTGTTAGACAATTAGTCTTAGCTAGATTCGAATTCAGAATAATTGTAATGATATTTGTACAAAAAAAGTAGAATGGCGGCAGTAATATTTTTTTCGATTTTCCTATTTTTCTTTTGGATTGAAGTAGTCAAGCTCTAGCAATTGTATTTGACTGAGGTCAACAAATACAGTTATATTGAAGAAACTCTTACACAATGACTCGTTCACCATTACACTTGATTGAATGAAGGCTAAATTACTGGCTTCATAGAAATGGACTTCCGTCCTTCTACCACTAACGTTAAGATAATAAAGTTGAGATTTACACTTGGCATAACTAAAATTGATCGTTTTATAAATCTGACTGACTGAAAAATGTTAGATCGCACCATCAGCAGTCAGTCCCAGCGAAGTCTTATCTCACTCTATCAATGATAATCAATGATCACTGTATCAATCAATCATTCACTCTATCAATGTTCAATGATAATAACAAGCTAGATTGTTACAGAAAATGATCAGCAGTCATTCAAATTTGTTCACAGAACAATTTTTGTTGTGCCGAGTGTACAAGAGATGGGATGAATAGACTGTTTTCAAGGAATAGGTTTAGGTAGGTACAGAGATTGATAGATTTCTTCCAATTTTTCGACTGTATGTTAATTTAACCTTGATTTAAAACAATAAAATTGGCATTGACGTCATATAAAGTATTGCCTTACCAACAAAGTAATCGCCATGGTTGCCACATAAATATCAATAAATACGTTTTCTTAATAACGATTTTTTTTTTAAAAGATGACTACTTCTAGTAAATATAACTGCAAACGCATCGTAATTTCAAAACTGATTTATAATGGGGGAGATCTGTTGTTTATTGTTAACAGAAATATTAAAATAATATTAATCTATGTTCAAGTTCTTCTTGCTTGAGGTTATGTTAAATAAAAAGTCTATTGATTCATTTTTATTTAAATAATAGTTTAATAGCGAGAAGTGAATTTTTAGACTTTTTAAATCACAATACGTTACTGGCATCAAGATCATTGGATATAGATGCTAAGTCGTGGACAGGCAAAGATGAACCCACTCAGGTTTAGGGCGGCCCATGCTAGAGCGGGTTCATCTTTGCCTGTCCTGGGGTGGGATTACATAAAATGATAACTTCCTTGTCACGGTAACAAGCTTCTCACTGAATGTTATTCACGGACTTCTAGGGACTTGTCACTGCGACAAGGAAGTTATCATTTTATGTGATCGCACCCCTGGACGTAGAGGCGATACATGGGCGTGCGCACGCATGGCTATTACATCATGTATATATTCCTTTTGTAAACATTTTTAAAGCTAGTAATTTGTTAGAAACATTCCAATTTTGTATCCATTAGGGCCGGTATTACCAAAGTTAATCTGAGCCGGATTAACTAGAGAGAAATTCATTTATTATAAAACAAATGACAGCTGTCCAATACAAGGATGACCACTAGGATCCAGCATGCTTACAATAGTATAATTCTAATGGATACAAAATGTGACAAATATTAATTAAGTAAAGACTTAATATACCTACAAACTAAGATGAATTATTATATAAATGATTATGCAATATACTAGACGAATCTTTTAAAATTGATAAAACTATTTGATCTACGAGAACCAAAGAAAAAATGAAATGTGATTTAAGAAATTTTGTAAAAAAATCCGGAATTGAAGCTCTAGCTCCTAAAAGGAGACCGATAACGCTCCAGTATTGTTCTTTAATTTTGTATCTTTGAGCAAGATCGGGGATGCAATCGACGTAATGATCTTGTTTTTCCTTGTTCACGTCCTCCGCTTGTGATCCCCCTTGCTCGAATCTAATGGTTGGGTCGAGAATAAGGACTTTTTTCCGGTCTCTTCGAATGGCTATTATGTCTATTCTCTTCAAAGAGCCAGTAGTCGAAACACAAGAAATTTCTTCATGTACCTCCCACTTATTTGCTCGGAACGAATCTGCTAACAGGCTCCTCACTGTGTTGTGTCTGTTAATTCTCAACAGTTCTCCCTTCAGACAACCTCCGAGAACATGAGGTAGGGTTTCATACTCATTGCAGCCTGGTTGACGGCAACGGGTGTTCTCGAAAGATCTTCCTGGTACGGCACGAACGGCGGCGAGATTAACAGACATCTTGATGTTATTTATCCACTGAGAAGAAGACAGTCCCTCCTTAGAGTGTAACCACTTATTGGCTCTTGTCGTTTCTCTGAATACTTCCACTCCACGTCCTTTATGTGGCAAATCAACCCATTCTTGAAATGATTTTTCTCTCATAGCATTTCGTAGTTTTCGGCCAGTAATTCGATTATCAACTTTAATGCAATTTGTGAGTTCAAGCGTTTCAATACATTGAGTCATTTCTTGTTCAATATTTCTTACATTATGAAAGTGAGGATCATCGGCATTTAATAACTTTTTACAGATATTAAAATTCTGCAGATGCGCCTCCCATGTTGCTCTCATAATTCCAAGGCCCCTGAATTTACGCGGAGAGTAAATAAAGGAATTTGGAGTATCACCTGGAAGACCAATCATTTCTTTAACTCCACTTCTGACAATCTTATCAATATCCTCCAAGAAGGATTTTGGTAATTGATTGGTCGGAGCACACTGTAGAGGATAGATCAGTGTGGGCCATATAAATTGGTTCAGAATATTCAATTTCTGATCAGGTTTCAAGAGAGAAGACGATACTAGTAGATGGATGTCTTTTTCCAGGTTTTTAATTATCTTCCCCTTATCTACTACTATCTCATCATGGAAGTCAATTCCCAGGTACTTAATTCGTTCATCAGGAGCAGTTGCTGGGATAACAGTGCCTGTATTTGAAACAACAGGAAGGTGTGAAAGTTTACCATTCATTATTACAATTGCCTTACTTTTCAAGGAATTAATATCCAGACCAATAAGAGAAAACCCTCTTACCGCCATGGACACTAATTCAGACGCCGCAGACATATTCTTCCCAATTACAGCTAAGTCATCAGCAAAGGCAACGGCCGAGATGTTGTCCATTTCCTTGACCAACGAGTATCCTAGGGAAGTTGATACTGTTTGCTCAGTCAGCTCCTTTATTATATGGTCAATTGCAAGGTTAAATAACGTGGGAGACAATGGAGCTCCTTGTGGAACACCTTTCTTCACAGAAATAAAATTAGATTTTGTTCTGTTTGCTTCGATCTTGATTACGTTATCCGTCACAAGTGAAATAATAATTTCCCGTAGCTTGTTTGGAATCGGTAGACTTTGCAGGCACCGTTTAATGTGATCATGACCAACACTGTCGAAAGCTTTGCTAACGTCAAGGAAAGTAACACAACAATCCTTATTGTGTAATTTGGCATCTTTCAGACACCCATTAATAATTGAGGAATTGATGTACGTTCCTGGTGAAGAAACAAAGCCTCTCTGATGTGCAGAAAATTGAACTAATGCTCGAAGTCTCTTGTCGATTACCTTTTCAATAACACGACGAATCACAGAGAAAATTGTAATGGGCCTCCAATTAGATAAGTTCTTTTCATCGCCGCCTTTATGAATCAATATCGTTCTCCCTTCCCTTAACTTCATTGGTACATAGTTCAATTCAAACATAGCGGATGCAAGTAAACTGATTGTTTTCCCACAATTCAGCTCTCGAAGTACACGAAGAAGAATGCCATCAGGGCCTGGTGAAGTATGGATGTTGATCTTCATCATTGCTTCGTTTATCTCTTTAACAGTTAATGTCAAATTATAGTTTCTATCCTCGACTTCCGAGCTCTGATTTAAATCACACAAATAAGACGACTTCATGTTTTCATGGCCGAGGATGTCAGTGAAATGATCTTCAATCAGTGGCATGGGTATGGTGCATGACGCAGTTCTATTAATTGGACTAAATTGGCGGCACAGCCAATCAGATACCTCAAAATGATTGAAGCAGTTGAATTTAATCCAAAAGTTAGTTAATCCAGCACAAGTTAACTTTGGTTCTACCGGGCCTTATAAAATAATCCATAAAATTATGTTTTATCTTGATATTTATATTTTATTTTTATTTTTATATTATATTTTATGATAAAAATAAATACAAAGCTTTGCACGAGCCTAATTTGTTTTACATCTGTAATGCCGTAAATTGAATTTTTGCTTATGACATACATTATGTTCGAGGTATTATAAGGAGCTTAGAATTTCACATGTATAGCCTACTATCAAATGTTCCAAAAGAACACACAGAATGACAGATATTATCAATGGTACCAACAAGAAGGTGTCAGCAACATGGTCGTCCACAGGGGGAGGGGATACAAGGGGGTCTTGCCCCCCCAACCCCCTCTGGATGTCAGGAAGACTTAAAATTTGTGTGGTGCTTTATTTAGGTACAGTTTCATTTCGTAAGCAAAAAACTCAAAATATTAATTTCAAAGTGTCAAAAAAGCCAAAATTTACCTGCAGGGCAAGGTGGGGGCATGCCCTCCAACACCCCAAGGTGTCAAAATTTTAACAACTATTGATTAATTTAACAAAATAAACCTCATAACGTCTCAACATTAATTTCAAAGTGTCCAAAAACCAAAAAACTCCCGGCGGGGCTAAATGTAAATGAGAGGCGCCCCCCCCCCCCCTCCCCTCTGAAAAAAGTCCTGCGGACACTCACAATAAGTTCGACAGCAATAAGGGATTTCTCATGCAAACAATAAATATGCAGGAGATCATGATAGTAATGCATCCTTAGTGAAATAATTGGCCCGTACGTTTAACTAGTAATTGCAAACGGAACACACATAAAAGAGAGATTCGAACTACAAGTCTTGAATGGAACGTTCGAATATGATCTTGTGTGCTGTTTCAGTGTAACGCTATTCAAATCACCCGCCATGCTGCTCGCCCTGCTATTGGCCGGCTGCAGCGCGCTGGCCGCGCTTGCGCTGGAGACCGCGTGCGAGCTGGACGCATGCGCTGTGCTGTACACGGTGCGCGGGGAGTTGGCGAAGCGAGAGCACTCTAGCGGTAGCGCGGGCAACGCCGGGCTGGAGGCCAGACTGGACAGACTGGAGAGGAGGATCAAGAGTCTGGAGCAGCCAGGTCAGATGGAACAGGATTTATTCAAAAACGTTCCAAAACGAATTCAGTATTGCATCTGAGAGACATCTGTACTGTATGTCGTGATACATTTCCTTTTGTACCATTCAGGTTATGGTATACATCTAAAAAATAATTGTATTTGCTAAATTTGAGTCGACCTTTTGAATATAAAGACCAACTCCTAAACAAAACTAGACTTATGTTTATACTGCATGTCTGGCGACTATAAAAACAAAGCGTCAATAATTTCTCACATTTTCAATAAAGTGAATGGTTGAAAGTTATGACAATATTTAGGAAATATGAAAATGTATCTCCAAAATTTACCATCAAGTGAAGCCGATTATAATTATTGGTAATATTTTTAAAATTGTCATTCAAATGTTTTCTAAAAATATTGTCCCGATGCCGAATGATGATTAAATGATTTCAGTAAATAAGCAAGTAATCATTATCTTTTGATTTCCATATTTCATTTCAAACCACTTCTGAATTTCAACAATTGAAAAGTTTTCTGTCCCCCAGCAAAATAAACAAGATATTGGTCTGTTACCATAGCAACCATTGCATCACTGATCTTACAGTGTGGAGTATCGTGGCCTCGAGCGGCGCGTGGGACGAGTGCGCATCCGGCCCTTGCGGCTGCAGACCGGAAACCAGGAGTCTGAGCTGCTGGCGCCATCAGCTGGGGGAACTTCCGGTCAACCAGCGCGTTCCCGTGGATACGCGGACTCTGTGAGTCTCTTGTGTCTCAGACAGCAAAACATCACTAACAGCAGCTTAAGGTGCTGCAAGCGCGAGCGATTTTGCTGCTATTTGTAGACACTTTTTGCGATACGATTGGAGACGAAATGGGTAGACCAAATTATTTGAAATTTTAATCATGATTAGATAAAAGACAAACTTAGGGTTATCCGTTGGTACATTTTTAATTTTTTGTTTCGTTAATTAGTAATAATTAGTGGATTTTTGGGGAAAAATTAGCTATTTTCTTGTCTCTCTGGGTGCCGTATAAAATTAAATTTCAAAAATGTGCCAAGGTATAACCCTAAGTTTGTCTTTCATCTAATCATGATTAAAATTTGAGATCAATCGGTTAACGGGTTTGGTCTCCAATCGTATCGCAAATTTCATAGTTTTGCGCGGTTTGATTGAATAACCGACGCCTAATTAACGATGCAATAAGCAAAAATAAAAAAGTGCTACTAATATCCAATCAGACTGATCATGTGAACATCCTGTAAACTAAAAGTTACAATCACTTATGAAACAATTTCTCTCTCTCAATTTTCTAAAACGGCCGAGCGCTAGTATCACCTTAAAGCTGTAGTGGGGGGGGGGGGGGGGGGGGCTCATTCTCGATGTACGTGTCATCTAAACAAAAGGAAGGACGAGGGGGGGGGGTATGTCGTGAATCTCCATCTTATGAAGGGATACCTACTCTTCCTTGAAATCAACAGTCAAACCATTTGTCATCCAGAAATCGAAAGAACCAGTCCATTAACATTTTAAATATCTTGAAAGATATTCTTTGTCTATAATTCATTTCATTGCACGTTGCAATCTAGACAAAATGCAATACTTCTTAAAATGATTAAGTTTCTGGAGCCCTATTCTAGAAGGTTTTCCCAATTCCAATTCTGATGGAATCCGGTCACGGCCTTAAGGATTAACATTGAATGAAATCGAATGTCATCAGAATTGGGAATTTTTAAAGTTCTAGAATTGTTGTAAATTGCCAGTTATCAGTTGTCTGGTTGCTAGGTATGGCTAAATCAATTAATTGTATTCTTACCCAAATAATATATTTTACAAAAAAATAGCAATATAAGAAATTCGCGGAGGAAATGTATTGTTATCTTTGCTTATCGATTTGTACAATTCTATATTTTAACAATATTTATGAAAGATTGGTATATGTTGTAAAAACAAACGGTTGCCATAGAAACAAGTACGGAAAACGCCCTATTTATATTTATTTAAAAAAAAGTAATTTAGACCGTAAACATTAATTTCTAAATCAAACGGCGATGACGAAAACCCGCGCCTTGCGCAAGCGCGAGAACCAGATCATCAACAAGCTGTCGCCGACGAAGGAAGTTTGCGGCTGGTCGACGCTCGCTCACCCTCCTCTCCGTCCTCCGTCGCGGTGCCTTCTGCGCAAGATCTTCGCCGCCGTCTTCTGTCACGGCCACGGCGACAGGAGCGAAGTCCAGGTCGCCGACAACCCGACCCTCCGTGCGGACATCCTCGACGCCTACCTCAAGGACTGCGTGCGACTCCAGCAGATCACGCGGGCGAAGATCGCCCAAGACAAGAGGAATGGTAGGAACATTCCCGTGAAGTATCCGACGAAAGTGCGGGAAAACAAGCTCAGATTCTCAGCTGGAGGTGAAGGCAAGTTGGTGACAACATTTGCGGAGAAGAAAACCACGGACGCGGGTCCTCAACGTCAAATTAGTCGAGAATTCTTGAAAGTGGGTGAAAAAGAAGTACAAAATACAGAATATCTAGAGACAGAGAACAAAAACGGTGTCCAAATTACTCCACTGAACCAGAAACCTCCTAGTACAGTGTCAATAAAATCGACGGCAATTCAATCAAAAAACATTCTGAATGATGAAGATAAGCCGAAGCAGGAGTACGAAGCTGTTTTGATGGTTCATAAATCAAATGTGTCTTTAGGTAAGAAGTCAGTACAAGAAGTACTTGTAGCAGAAGCTAGATGTTGTAGGAGTGACAAAGAGGAGCAGATTGGAGATTGCTCTGGAAAGATAGAGAGCGAGCTTGAAGGAAGTACGAAGGTAAAAGATGTGAAGTCGTTTGAGAGAGACTTGACTAAAGAAGAGAAAGAAATTGAGAATGATTTGAGTAAGTTGGCAGCACGTTCGTTGAATGACACTGACCATTCGGAAAGAAATTGTGTTGAGGGGAAGAAGAGTATTGTGGAGGAATCCGTCCATGAGGACAGCGACAATCTTGAACAGAGGGTGGGAATGGAAGTGGGACGACAGGAGGTGTGTGCGAGGTGTCAACATTGTCTCGAGGAGGACCAGGGAAGTCGTTGTGAACAGGAGGCGGTGACCGAGTGTCAGGACGTGAGAGAGAAGACGCATGAGGACGACGGCGATGGGCGATGTAGAAAGAGGGTGAAGGACGACGCGTGCAAGAGGACCAGGAGAGTGAGGAGGATGAAGAAGACGAGACAAGTGAAGATGCTGTCATCCAGCGAGTTGTCCAGAGACTACGAGCGACCCGCGCGGAGAAGCAGATACACGCATGCGCGCGCCGACGAGGCGACCGTCTACGACGCGATGCTGCGTGAAGTGAGACAGAGCATCGCGCATCTCGGCCAGGAGCGAGAGAGACGAGCGAGTCACGGGGGCGATTACATTGCCGGGTTCATGCACGTCGACTGTCGGCCGTCGGAGTTGATCCGTAGGCTGGAGCAGCCTCGTCCCGCCCGACACATCTACAGTAGACCCTCTGACGTCATGCGGAGCGTCGCCACGCCCCACCAGGACCCGCCCGCCGACGCGCAGATGTACTCTCGAGCGTCGACGTCATCGTCATCGTGTACGCCGCCTCGTCCCGCCGGACACATCTACACGCGACCCTCCGACGTAATGCGCAGCCGTCAGTCGTCGTCACGCGCCGACGCGCCGTCGACGTCCTCGCCCGCGAAACACCCGAGCGTCAAGGACGAGTTGGACGAGATGCTTCGGATCTCCCTGTCCAAGGTCAGACGCTACGGCCGCGCGCTGAGAGACCCGGGCACGTCCTTGCTGGACGGCGCGGAGCTCAGCCAATGGGAGAGGAGCAAGTCGGCGCTCTACGACGACGTCATGTCGACGAGTCAGGACGACTTCCACGCGCGCATGAGCCGTCTCATCTGCTCGATCCAGCGGGAGAAGACGCGGGAATCTCGTGTCAAAGAAAACTCTTCTCGAGGACATTTTTTAGGCGAAGCGACGGTTTCTGCGGACTCGCCCGCGCAGAAGCCGTCAGCGCACACGATCCGCGTCGAGGACGGCGTCTTGAGCAAGGACTTCGTCAAGAACTGTCTCAAGGAAGTCGTCGAGAGTTTGAAGACGTCTCTGGATTCAATTTCCGACGACAAGATATTCGACCCTCGGATTCAAGTCCTCCTCGACGAGAACAACGCTCTCAGGCGGCTGGTTGAGCGATGTTGCCCGAGAGAACCCGAAGAGAGCTCGGGAAAGCCGAAGGAAGAGGAACTCGTCGTGGAGGACACATGTCGTGGTGATGACGTCACACCTCTTGCTTTCTCTCAGATCGAGGAAGAAGATTTGTACAAGATTTGTAAAGCAGGTCCTGGAATAATGAATAAAATCAAGCGGTTGGCGGAGGGTAGGGGTCGGAATATTGCACCAGATGTGCGAAATGTGATCAAATCCGGGGGAAGCAGGATCCAGAAGATGAATAAACTGAGGAGGATGCGCGCGCTCCCCAAGAAGCCGACCAGAGTGCCGAGTCAATCGAGCGACGTCGACATATTGACTCAGCTTGCGAGCGATCGAGACGAGTCGCTGAATCAACTTCCTCTTCGTCCCAGTGACATCGACATCACCGCGCTGGGCGGCGATCACGCGGCGGAGAACTTCAACGTCCTCCTCCATCGCCGCAGTCACGTCGACGTCTCCGTCAGAAGCGACGACGACGCGGAGCTCGGAGGTCGAGTGAACACAGAGGTCGCCGTCAGGGACGCAACGGTACTGCTCGACAGCTACAAGGCTCTGTTGTCAGTTCTAGGAAGCGCTGACGCCTCAAGGTCAACGTCAACCTGGTCGTTTGACAGACCGGAAGGGATCACCATCGTCGACTACGATGACGTCGGCATACAAACTGTCGGGACAATGACGAACGCGGAGACGCTGGAGTCGTTGAGAACACTGAGGGAGGTGATCGAGAGCGCTGACAGCGATCCGAGTCTCCCCTCTCTCTCCACGTGCTTCGGCGTCGACAACAACGACGCCCTCATCGAGATCCTGGACCGTCCGACGCCGCCTCGCGTCGAGGATCCCGTCAAGGAGGCGATGCGGCGATGCATCGCGAAGGCAGCGGTCGTCGACGGGTTCGGCAGTCTCGGGATCATCGACGCCGTGACGGCCGAGAGCCTCACCCGGGAGTTAGAGAAGGACTTGGACGACCTGATGGCGAAGAACGCCGACTGTCTGAACGACCTTGACTGTAACTGGGAAGAGCAGCTGCCGAAGTCGAGGGAGGGTCTGGAGGGTTTCGCGACGTCGCTCGGACTCTCCGACGCGGTCTTGTGGGACATGCTGACGGCGGTCATGTTGGATTATGCGGAGTTGTCGGGCATCTCCGGCGAGGTTCGGGACATCCTGATGACGTGGGAATTGGAGTCGAGCAGCGACGAGTTCAAGAGTTGTGTTGACGTCACGAGCGAGGACAGTTTGATGCGAGGGTGGAGGGACAAGAGCTGGGTGGATGACGGAAGCGAGGACAGTCTGATGCGAAGTAGGAGGGACAAGAGCTGGGTGGATGACGGAAGCGAGGGAAGTCGCAGGGACTCTGATGACAGCTCTCTCTCGGTCGCAAAACTCACGGTAATTATGACGTCATTGACAAACGATTCTTTGTTTGGGATTCGCAAGTCTGTCGTCGATGTATGTTGACAAGCACGCCGCCTCGTTCTTACGTATAGACCAAGGTCAAATTCTTCACGCGTCCGGCTGAGATCGTCTTACAATTCACCAGATTGCTCGGAAACCGGACACAGTACAACCATTTCTTCTATGATCTAGTCGAGTAAAGATGTCATAATCGCTAACAGAAGTGTATTTAAAAAGCCAGAATTTTGGTGTTTTAGTTTCCTGTATCAGTTCAATGAAGACAGAGCAAAAAATCGCTTTGCTTTCGATAGTTAAATTAATCTGAGTACAGATATCAGCCAACTTTCCGCAAAGTAGAAAATAAAATAAAACTTCAGCAGTAAAAAGTTAGTGAAATCAAAAGATTGACATGCATCCAAAATTGTGTTCAAATTTTTTTGGCCAAGTAAAACATTAATTTAAAAATGTTTTTTTTAATTAACGTGTTAACTTTTTGGTATCACTAGTTCTCGGTATAGATTTTTGTTTAGGCTTGACTGATCTTTTTGCACCGAGTGTTTTCATTGATATGCTGACCCGAACGACCTCGCTCTTGCAGAGATCCCCGCTGTCCACCATCGTGGAGGTGTCCTCCTCATGCTCCTCCCACTCCTCCTCCTCCTCCTGGTCCGTGGAGGAGGACCTCCTGTTCGACTCCCTGCTCCGGAGCCACGCGCCTGCGCCGGCGACGTGGGCGCACATTTGCGCGCGCATGCCACGGCGCAGCACGGACGAGTGCGCACGCCACTTCGCGCAGCGTCTAGTGCAGCTCGAGGCGGCCAAGGCGATGCGCACACGCACTGCGCACGATGACGTCATGATGACGGCCATGAGGGAGTTGATGAAGATGATGGTCAAGCGATGACGGAGAATAAACACAATTCAGAGACAATCACGCTGTTCTTCATTTACTGGACAAAAACCTAATATTATTTTCCACTAAGACAGGGCTAGAGCAGGGCCACGGGCTAGTTGCTATGGTAACAATGTTAACTCTAATGAGATAGTAAAACTTTTTAGAACAAAATATCGATTTTTGTCCGAATTCGGACCAGTCCAGAGTGCTATTAGCGTAAAAAATC
The DNA here is from genome assembly GCA_934045905.1 of Leuctra nigra. Lineage (NCBI taxonomy): Eukaryota > Metazoa > Arthropoda > Insecta > Plecoptera > Leuctridae > Leuctra > Leuctra nigra. The sequence goes on from OW203769.1 coordinate 16,302,449, forward strand.
ACGATATTTTGTAAGGTTCTTGGATTGACGGCTGGGTAGTGAGTTTGACCTTGAAGAATATTTTAATCGATTTTTATCAATATCTTTTACCAATGTAATTGTTAACAAAATATGGCTTTTTACGAGTATTCAGAACAGTTCATGAAAATAATTTCATAGTTTGGAATAAGTTATTAGTTTTATTTTGTCCAACAGATGTTAAGGGCCATAATTTTACTAATTTTCGGGCACTAAACATCTGTTGGACAAAATAAAACTAATAACTTATTCCAAACTATGAAATTATTTTCATTGAACTGTTCTGCAAACGCATACAAAGCCCTATTTTGTAAACAAATACGAATATAAAAGATATTGATAAAAATCGATTAAAAAACTCTTCAAGACCACGCTCACTACTCAGCCCTCTTAAATCACAAAGCGTTACAATGTCTCGTTCCACTTCTACATTAAACATGTTGCATCGCCTTGGTTCTTATAGTAACAGACCTCAATCTCGTTTTTTTTTCTGGTGGACAAGTAATTTTTAATGGTTTAATCGTATTGTGAAAGATTGATTAAAAAGAAAGACAGATAAATGCATAAATAACAAGAAAGATGTAAATTATTACTATTATAAATCTTTATTAACAGACTCGGCTGATAATTCGGTTGCCAAAAAGACACAGAATAACAATATAATTGAAAATATGAAAGAATAACACGGATAGAGAAAAATATTTACATTTAAGACAAAAACTACTGACTATATAGATGGATAGTATCTGTCCCCCAGTGAGATTTTAGTCAGCTTTGACGTCAGATGATATTGACAACCAAATACTGGCATTTCATAATTCTGTAAGAGTAAGAACTAACGCAGCGTAGACTCTCTCTGCATTTAATTAAGAATGCATCCTCACTGAAAACTTGGAATTCCTGCCACCAAATATTACTCGCGTGTCATTCTTGATGGCGTCCTTACTATTTTATTCGACCCTAAACATACCGATAGAATGCGCTTGTAAAAGTCAGATGGTTGGAGATAAAATAGTATACCAGTCTTCTTGACGCCTCATTTAGAAGGCCGTGATCAAAACAAGTGACATCTGTCAAAATGCTGCTTTGGTTAATAAACATAATCTAGTTCTCGCAACAATATGAATCAATAAGTGTTGTAATTTCAGCGTTACAACAGGACTCTTGCGATTTCCTCTGTTTGTTTTGTTTTCATTGTTTGTTTGATTGTTTGTGCTTTTTCCAGCAGTGCTCGCAGTTAACTTGTACAACCGATCGATTTGAAATTTTGAACACTCACTGATGTCATAACATCATAAGAGCAGTATAGTGATGCAGTTTTTGAACGAGAACATGTGATTGGTTGAAAATTAAAAATTGAGCCGTATGACCGATTAACTTAAATTTCACAATGTTGGTACCATCCTTAGTGTTTTTGACAATTTTATGACAAATCTGTAAAGAACTTCAAGAATTATTCATATTTTACGGAATTATGCTTGTTTTGAAATTTCATATGTATTCCAAGAAATTCAAAGACAAAATTATTGTAGCTTTCTTGTTTCTTCTATATTCAATGTCTATAGAGCAGTAAGTTTTGCAATGCAATACGAATGCTCGCTCATCAACGCGTTACTCATAGCGTTTTCCAAGTACCTATATTAAACTTTGAGTCTCTCTGGCGATGCTTTTGCGAGAACCTGTCATTTTTATGTAGGTACCTACTGGAAATTGCGTTTTTATAAGAATTAAAATGCCATTCCATTGTTTGTTGATAACAAATAATTAAAGTTATTTGATTACATACTCAAGATTTATGTTTGAAGAAAGAAAAACATTTTTAAGAAACTATGGAATTAAATCAAATATACACAATGAGTTTTACACATAATTTAATAATATTTTTAAATTTTTTGTATCTAGTTAAATATCCTTCTTTTGAGCGAGCGAAGCGAGCGTCTCCTTTTGGCTCTTTTGGCACGGACCTCTGTTTTTATTTTTTATTTTATTTTTTTTGTCTGTCGTCTGCTCGTATACAGGTCACACCGTTTATTCGATCGAACTGAAATTTTGCACACATGTCCAGACCAAATATGAGATTTGCTGACCCTAATTTTTTTGAAATCCCCTGATTGGTTCAAATTTAAAAAAAATTATCTTTCGATTGGTTGGTCCAATCATTTTAAAATTTAGCAAAGTCATTGCAACCAACATTGTACCCAATCATAATAAATTTCAGACAAATTCTCCAATTGGTTCAAATTTGAAACCATTTTTCCGGTGATTTTAGTTATTTAAACTAGAACCGATTGACCGACCAACTTAAAATTTCGCATGGTCATTGGTGCCAACATTTAAGGTATTTTTGCTAATTTTCAGTCTAATCTGTAGTTATTTTTAAAAGTTTTGGTCTTTTTAGCGACATTTTGCTTGTTGGCTGTCAAATTCACGGCGACTTCAAATCTTCTGTTCAAAGCAAGGTAGTTAGAGCTGAAAGTTTCACACGAAATGAAACTAATAATGACCGTTCAACAGATTGATATGATATTGTGTACACACTAATATCATATGATTTGAGTGGTCCCAGGTATATTTATGAACGATATCCTGTGATTTTGAAAATTAACAAAGAACCGTTCAATCAAAGATTTAATCGATCAACTTAAAACTTAGCAAGGTTATTGGGACCAATATTTTTTGAGATTTTGGAGATATTTATACAAGTCTGTGACGAAATCAAGAATTATTGGCTTTTAATGACATTTTCGATAGACATAATTTCGGTTACAGGTGTTGCGTGTATCCGTGCTCGCTCATCAACGCGTTACACTGAGCGTTTTCCTAGTTTATCCATGGGGAGGAACAGCGGAAAAAAGGCTTTCTTAAGCCACAACAGGGAACCCTCCCACAACTGCCTCTCGACTGAATTATATGTATCCTCGGTAGCGGACATCGAACCGGGGACTTCGGATTGCAAGTCCATGGCGTTACTGCCTGAGCCCACTTGCTCTCGATCAAGACAAGAGTTGTGTATTTCCCATTAATATTCAGCTCTGCCTTGTGTTGCGTGTTGCAGCGATCTGGGGGTGAACTTCATCACAGCGTTGCACAAGAACGCGTTCAAAGGCCTCTCTCAACTCACCGAGCTGTGAGTACATCTTGATAACTGTGATGACGTCACTTCTCTATGACGTCACTTCTTGATGACGTCACTTTTCGATGACGTCACTTCTTGATGACGTCACTTCTCTATGACGTCATATCGTGATGTCGTCATGACTGATTGGAACTATTCCAGGGACCTGTTCGACAACCAGATCGACTATCTTCCAGGCATCGTCTTCCAGTCGCTGGAGAGTCTCAGATATCTGTTAGTACTCACAATATAATTTTAAAGTAGCAATAATTGATTTATAACCTGATATTTTGGTCATTATTAAAACATTTTTTGGTGGCTGTCTCTTTAAATGGTTAACCAGACTTGTAATAAATACAAACTAAACTCATGAGTATCTGTTACATTTGTAGTGTTTCAAGTGAGCAGTGGAATGACTTGAAGCCTTGTTTCAGACGGCTTCACAAGAACAGGCTGGTCGATGTTCCAGGCAAACTGCTCATCAAACTCATCAACCTGGAGACAATGTAAGCACTAAGCAGTCACCACTTCTCTTCTTCATTGCCTGCTCTGCCCAGGTCAAACCGATCAATCAATCGTGCTAAAAGTGAAAGTATTGTCATATCAGCGATCTCGGGTAAATAGTTTGACGCAAAAACCTCTCATTGGTAGGAAAGTGAAATGAAATGATTGTCCACTCGAGTCCAAGTTTAAGCATGGACTTAGGGACCAACATTTTAACAGATGCTGCAATTTTTCAAAGAAATTGTTAAGAATTTAAAGAACTATTGACAATTTGGCTTGCTGTGAAATAAAAGAAGGGTGCAGGGAAAGAACGCTTTGAGTCACATTCGGATGAAACTGAGATAAACGAGTTTTATGTTGAAACTTGTATCTATCTTCCATCAGATCGATATTTCAATTGCGTTTTTCAAGACTTTGTGGCAATATTTTTTAAAAAAACGAGGGATATTTCTGAAAGCTAATAAAATCACTGAAGATTTTTTTACAATAAATTGACTCATAGCGTTCTTTCCCTGCACCCTTCAAATGATTTTCCCCTCGAGTACAAGTTTTGCATGGTCTTAGGGACCAACATTTTATCACGTACTGCAATCTTTCAACGAAATTGGTAAGAATTTTAAGTTGCTTTGAAAAAAATGTTCAAATTTGTTTCATCGAGAAAGAATTATTCACATTGGATTAATGCGACATCGACGCAAGCACACAGGTTGGCTGAGTGGTAACGCTCTGAACTTGTATTCCGGAGGCCCGGGTTCGATTCCCGCAGCCACGTCCTTCCCGACTGTTTTTTTTCGTGGTTTTCCCTCAGTCGACAGGCAAATGCTGGGAAGGTACCCTACTAATAGGCCACGACCGCCTCCTTCCCACCTTCCATCATTACTTCTCTTCACCATCATCTACCAATCATCATCATAATCATTCATCCGTCGCCAATAGCCTCGCTGCAGAACAGTGCGACGTTAAACCCCAGACAAAAAAAGTAACGAATCTCATATTTTGGATGTGCTCCTAATATTCTGCTGACTTGTTGCCAGAGACATGTCGTCCAATCAGATCACTTCTCTGCCCGCTGACTTGTTCAGCGCCACCAAGCGTCTGACTCTGATCCATCTGTCAGCCAACCAGCTGACTGAGCTACCGGAGTCGGTGTTCCAACAGCTCGGTCTCTTGGAGGAGCTCGATCTGTCGGCAAACAAGCTCACTACTTTACCGGCACACGCGTTTAAAGGCATGTGTTTGCTTCCATTTTACAAAAACAGTCCGTCATTGTTGAGACATCATGGCTCTTTTATCGGGTCGACTTTTTAATAGGCGCCACCCAGGTCAAACCGTTCAACCAATCGATCTGAAATTTTGCACACACACTAATGTCATATAACAGCTGTTTTGTGTATAGTTTTGAAGCAAAATCCTCATATTGGTTGTAAAGTTATACCGAACTGTTTGCCGGATCAAATTTCAATCTTGCATGATTGTTACCAACATATTATTAGGAATTTTTCAAATTCCCAGATAAATCAGTAGATATTAAAGAGCTTAAGGCTGCAAACACACGGGGCGATTTTCAGTCGCTCAGTCGCGGCGACTTAAAGACGCTTGCAGTTAGGTAGCATTGAGTCTTATGGGAGCGAACACACGAGACGCGCAAAAGACGCGCGTCTAAAACTCCCCAGGGCGCAAAATCGCGCGACTGAGCGATTAAAAGTCGTCCCGTGTGTTTCGCCCCTAATAAAGAGATTTAAATTTCATTGACAAGTTTAACTTGTTATGATATAATTGTCAAATATATATCATCCAGAATATTCATAGTTTCTTAGATTCATTTGATTAGGTGACATTCACAGCTGTTTCCAAGGTCTGTGGAGCAGCAACTTTCACACGCATATTAATTCGCATGCAAAGCGAAGGGTCGCTTATCAACGCGTCACACAGAGCGTTTTCCAAATTTAACAATTTAACTTACATGAAAACGTCGTGATCGAAAGTTTAGTTTGAAAACGAAGGGGTGACACGGGTCACGTGACTTCATTGAACGTGATTTAGTGTGTCTCGCCCGGCTCGTAACTCTAGACCTCCAGGAATGACGTCATCATCATCAATCATCTCTGACAGTGCTGAGGACCTGTTGCTGGACCATGTCACTGGCGCCAGGAGCATTAGGAGACAGATTCGTCCGCAGTGTCGAATATCTCCGAATATCTCAAACATTTAATAAGTTTGCATCATCAGAGGTAGAAGGCCCGATGTTCATTTTCTCCATTTTAGGGTCGGCTTTTGTACCTCTTGCTAAAGTTAGCTACCAGATCAAGTTCTTGATAGCGTTAGCAACTGTCTTTAAACTTCTTGATAGTGTTAGCTAGATGATGAAATCAATGTAAAATAAGTTGCTTGCTAACTTTATCTGTTAGCTAGCTATCAAGAACTTTAGCTAGAGGTACAAAAACAGGTCCTTAATTTAAGGAATTATTTTATTAAGCTCTATCAATTGCCGTTTGACTGAAGTCAACAAATAGATAGATTGAAGTATTCTCTTTAGGGATGGCACTTTTACCGGGTCTGAAAAAATCGGTAAATTTACCGGTAAATTTTACCGGTAAATTTACCGGTCAGCGGTAAATTTTGATACATGATGAAGATACCAATTTATGACTATACCAAATACAAAAATGACTCTACTTTATTATTTGACCCATTTACAAAGATTACCGCAGTCAGGACATTAACAATATCTACATCTAGGTATAATCAATGTTAATAATGACAATACTCCATATTGATAAGGGATGATATAGCCGAATAGCATTGATTCGACCAATCTAGTGTAAGCTATGCCATACTGCCTGTGCTATTCTCCCATAAGAGGAATTGTCGACCACCAATTTGATCAAGTTACAATCTGTGTCTGCTAAACAAGCAAACCTGAAGAGAGATTCCGACATTGGAATGGTAATTTAATGTTATATGAACGGAGTTATCATTCTGAATGATTGAGGACAACCAAAACTCAACGTAGAATATGCCTAAAGTTGCTAATGTTGTCACACTGATGTTTACTTATAGCTTTTACTTAAAATTTGATATCTCCATTCATACATTGGAGAGGATCAAAAAAACAAAATTTACAATTTTTTTTACCGGTAAATTAATAATCGGTAAATTTACCGGTAAATTTACCTTAATTTACCGGTAAATTTTACCGCGTGCCATCCCTGATTCTCTTACACAATGACTCATGTCACAATTACAAATATGATTGGATGAAGACAGAACTACAGAATTACCTCAAGAATAATTGAAATGGACTTCAGGTCTTCTACCTATTAGGTACAAATCTCACCTTATTTTGAACATTTCAGAAATATTGGAGCAGATATTCTGTATTTATAAGACAAATCACCTCCTTTTTAATGCAAGATCTTGTCCAATGACAGTTCATCTAACTTTGCTCTTGACGATGTAACAGCAGTGCAGCTTTAAAAGGCAGCTTTAAAACCTATTATCTGCGTTTCCACTCAGGCTTGGTGACCTTGAAGCGACTGCGCTTGCAAGAGAACCAGCTCCAGAGCCTGCCAGAGCCTCTGTTTCGTGACGTCACAGCTCTGGAGGTCCTGTCTCTGCGCAAGAACCAGCTAACTAGGCTCGAACCCGGACTGTTCGTGTCATTGCGCAGACTCAAGTACTTGGAGCTCACTGCCAACTGGCTCACCACGGTCAGTGCGCATGCGTATTGCTATTGTACATTGCATGTGACGTCACAGCTCTGGAGGTCCTGTCTCTGCGCAAGAACCAGCTAACTAGGCTCGAACCCGGACTGTTCGTGTCATTGCGCAGACTCAAGTACTTGGAGCTCACTGCCAACTGGCTCACCACGGTCAGTGCGCATGCGTACTGCAATCCATATTGCTTTATGTTGCAATGTGTATAGATGTATATTCTCAATTTCAATGAAAAACAGATTTTTTTTAATCACATAAAATATACACTGGAACGCCGTCACTTGATCACGCAGCACCTAAAGCCCCATTTACACGATGCGATTTCTTGAACAACTTCTGTGTCACATTCCCATTTTTCATACAATTTTGTATTTACACGACGCAACTTTCTGTCACAGAACTTAAAACATGTTCTAATTTCCATTCAAGAAATGTGTCACATAAGTTTCCGTCCTATAAATACAAGAATATAAATTGGTAAAAACTGCTTGCTGCACTGTAAGCAGAACTGAACTGCTTGCAATTCAGTCACATGTTGATTGACTGAATTGCAACATTGCAATACACATACACACAAATAAAATGAAGTATTCTCTAAAGCCCCATTTACACAGTGCAATTTCTTGTACAACTTCTGTATTGTACCACACTTCTGTGTCACACTTCTTGAATGGAATTTAGAACATGTTTTAAGTTCTGTGACAGAAAGTTGCGTCGTGTAAATACAAAATTGTATGAAAAATGGAAATGTGACACAGAAGTTGTTCAAGAAATTGTACCGTGTAAATGGGGCTTTACACAATGACTGCTGTCAATATTACAAATGATATTGGATGAAGGCAGAACTACTGGCTTATGAGCTCATTGAAATGGACATCAGGCCTTCTACCTCTTGCAACTCTTCCAGCTGAGCGGGCGGGACTTCATCTCCCTGACGTCACTGGAGCAGCTGCATTTGGCTCACAACTTCCTGGAGGACATTCCCGAGGGGAGCTTCTCCAGCAACTCTGCTCTGGAGAAGCTGTTCCTGTACAACAACAACCTGGAGCGCCTGGAGGGGGGCGCGCTAAGGGGACTCAGCAATCTCACGTCACTGCTGCTCAACAACAATCTGCTCAGCAGTGTCGGAGACGGCCTCTTCGAGTCGCTCAGCAAGCTCAGCAAGCTGTGAGGGTGGCGATAATACAGCTAAAACACGGGGGCTTATTAATGAACTATGGTTTATTCCAACAGCATGATAAATTTTTAGGATGAGACGAGATCGATGTCTGCACATGAGAATGTAGGTTTCTGTGGAAAACTTCCATGGAGTCAAAATGAGGAAGGGATTTGCGTTGTGAAAAATGTCCGACCGAACCGGGGCGGCTTGAATCCGAGACCTCTCACTTGCCGGGCGAGAGCTCTACCAACTGAGCTACCCGGTCGGACGGACATTAGACACAACGCACTGATATTTTTCGCAACTCGAATCCCTTCCTATCCTCCTGACTCCATGGAAGTTTTCCAAAGAAACCTACATTCTCATCATTCGAGCTGAAAAGCAACTCGTTCAGTCGAGTAAAAGAGGGTTGCGTACGCAAGTGCAAAGAGACAGGGTGACATTGTCACCGGTGGTATGACAGTTCGTAGAAGCATTCTCTACCTTCATTCCATTCTCCTCGGAGATCTCATCAGTGTGTTGTGTCTAATTTTCGTCCGTCCGACCGGGTAGCTCAGTTGGTAGAGCTCTCGCCCGGCAAGTTAGAGTTCCCGGGTTCGAGCCCCGGTTCGGTTGGATTTTTTTCACAAGGCACATCCGTTCTTAATGTCTGTATCTGTTGGTGGAATGCCATAGAGCGAAATATGGCCAGCCAAGTCGTACGGCGCGCACACTCTCATTTAAAGGCTGGAGCAAAACCCACTTTTCCTGTAAGCATCAAAGTGGCATTTTCGGTCTACTGGTAACATTGACCTGAAATTATCAATAGTTGCATAACAGTGGAGTAAATGATGGACCTTGGATATATGTCCGCATTTTGGGAAAATTTTACTCAACCGTCAGTTTTTACACTGGTCCCCATGGGACTCCTAATAGTTGGATTTTAGTACATGTAGTTGGTTGGAACGAATGTGTCTTTGCTGTGAGCCATGGCGTTCAAGACTCCCTGTATTTCAGGACATCGATTTCGAAACACATGTCGGCAGAAGAGTGTGTTGTTTTACCGACTGTTTCAGGCAGCTGGACAGCAACAAGTTCCTGAACATCCCGCACGGAGCGCTGGACTCACTCACGCACCTGGAATCTGTGAAACTCGGCAAGAATCCTTGGCATTGCGATTGTCAAATACTCTACCTGGCCAAGTGAGTTCAAATACAGGAAACTCGATTCAAACAAAGACAAATTTGTATAAATATTAGTGCAAAAAAGCTACCAATCAAAATAGGGCATGTGCAAAACTAACTATAATCCGACAGAGGGCATCACCTGGATAGTGAAGAGCTTTGACGAAATATCCTAGCTTTGACATGCCCTGTTGCAGGCATTGATGCTCCATGGCACATACGTTGCCGATACAGAGTTTCCTATCCCTAACAGAGGGTATTTGTCATTGTCCTTATTCTTCCAGCTGGCTGCAGGGGAAGAAGAACCTCGTCTGGGACTCGAACCCGACATGTCGTGGTCCAGGTGACCTCGGGGGTCGCCACATCGACGAGATGACCTTCTATGACCTCTGCGATGGTCAGTGGGCCAGCATGGTCAACCACGCCCCCAGAGTGCCTCTACACTGACCAACATGTTGGCAATTTCACGATATTTCAGTGATTTATTTTTCTTTCATTTAGAATATAATACAGAATCATACGCTTTTCCTGTGTTATTTTTTAATTTTCTTTCACAATTGAGGGGTTGGGAGGAACATAATTGCTAAATGAAATACCACGATGTCACATATTCTGGCAATGAACGAAATTCTGCTTCTAAAATCACCATCCAGCACCACAATGACACTTTATGTATTGCTAACAGGGACTGGAACCGGAACCGAAAAAGAACCGTTATTTTTTATAGGAAACGGAACCGGAACCGGAACCCTTATTATTATGAAATATTATTTAGATTCCATAACGGTTCCATTTCAATCTGAAATTATTTACTACCATTTACAGTGTTTCAAATAAATGATCTCCTAGTCAAATTAATGTTTTACTTTTGAGCATGTAAGTTCCCAAAAGTCAATTTAAAAAAATGAATTATTGTCTGAATTTGATGGGACAGAATGGAACCCTTATGGAACCCTTATCGAACCGGAACCGGAACCAATATTCAGTTGTGTTCCAGTCCCTGATCGCTAACGCATGAGAATCAATGATACGGGAGAAATGATTATTGTTGTATCTCAGAATACTGTAGTTTGGCGTTTGTCATGTTTTCCTGCCCTTTTATCTCTCTTAAATACCTAGATGCAAGATGTTGTTAAACTGCATGTGCATCTATTGTCCATTGTAATTGCTGATAACCAGGCCTCTAAGTGTTGTTAATCTTAGTTTATTACTAAATGAATAGGTACATCGCATCTCAGCTTATCAGTTGCAGTGATTATTTTATAGATTCAGATCAAAGACCAGTGCATCAATTCTCTGCTACCAGTAGTTAAGTTTAAATGCAATCAATCATTAAAAAAATGCTCAAAATGCTGAATTTTGCTAACTTTAACTGTTGATTAGGATTTTATTGGATTTTATTGGATTTTATTGTTTATTGTAGCCAATGACATTCCTGGAGTATTTGAAAAATCTAATAAATTGAATAGTATTTGAAAATGTGAGTTAAAAATGTTTTTTTTCCATTAATCACCACAAGCAAAAGTGTTGGTTACATCTTACACCTATTGCGTCCTGGACAGCATGGAATCGAATTCCGTAAGAATTGGGAATTGTAAAAGTTATAGAATAGGCCCCCAGGGTTGTTACAAACAGATCGCAAATTCGATAGAATGATAAGAGATGGATAAGATTCCATGCTATCTGCGATAAACTTGCAAGCCATGCAATGCATCTTGACTGTTGAACACAAGTGCATAACATTTAGTCCCAAGAGTGAGACAACATGATGAAGGTCTGGAACTTCATTGCCCTTGTGTGTGTGTGGAGCAGTGTCAAGGTGGCAGCAGACAACTTCGGAGGTGAGTATCATGCCATGTGTTATTGTTGCTCTTCATAAGTGTTTTTGAGTTGTTTCTTCATTACATGAATTAATGCCACACACTGGAGCTTGTTATGACCTCTGTCCTCAAGTGTTAAATACGAAATCTAATGGAAAATAAATTATCGTATTTCACACTTTGGAATTTCGTATTGATATATATATATTGTATTAAATAAGTTACAGTTATAGCTACTTATGAGTGACACACTTCAATTCATTAAATATATTATGTATTCACATTAAAAAAATGTTATAATGTTGAAGTAATTAATTTCTCCTATCTCCTGAACATTGCGAGTTGCTTGGTCACACCACTGACGTCACACCACCGACGTGATATAACAGCAAATGAGCATTAAATTAAATTTACTTGCTGTGGTGAATTGTAAAAGAGGTATCATATTTTGGAAATATTTCATTCCCATACTCATTTGTTCCAATCCTAAAAGAAATAGATTGCTGAAAATATGGTGCAACGACTGGTAGCCAGTTTGTGTCACAACACTGATATTAGTAAAAAAAATTATGTTTAGAAGTACTTTATAAAGATATAAGTTTTACCTTTTTTGTTGGAGTTAACATGTATCCCAGAAAAAAACACTCCGTGTAAAAAAGGCAGCCAAGTCTCTTTACTTTAAAAAAATTCAACACCGAAAAGGAGTGATATCAAAAAAGGAGCCAAGTCAATGACATTTCCAAATATTTAATCGTATTTTTGAAATAAAAGAATAAACACCGAGATATACTTTACAAAAGGACTTGGCGCATCGTTTTTTTAAAGACCTCATTCAATACTAAAAGTGGAAAGAAATTTAAAGTAGGTACATTTTCCTCTTTCTATTAGAGCCAGAAACTATGAATCAAGCTACTTTTAGTAATGGCTATTTTATAGTTTTGTCAATGGCGATAGTAGAAAGATTTCATGCTGTAATAGATAAGTAATATAAGGGTGGAAGAATTAAATAACAATTGGAAGTGGGCTCATACATATTCTTATAGCACTGTTAATATGGTGATATAAGAAGGGTATCTTTTCATAATTTGATCTTGACTGAAGGAAATCATGAAACGTTGTCAAATAATTACGAACTGTCTTTGGAACACTATTATATATTTTTGAAGTGTCAAGTGTATAAAGTTAAAATTTTTAATAGAAATTCAATGTGACTATGTACTTTGTGAAATGTTTTGTTATAAAATGTGGATTAATAGAAATGTATTTCATGATGAGAAGGTTTAACGCATGAGACTTAATTATGTTGACCACGAAACAATATTACGAAGATAACTAACTATTGTGTATTTATAGAAAACATAGGCAACAAGTTTTATCGCGTACGTACATATTCTAATAGATAATATTTTACAGTAGGTATATGTATAATATGTAATTGAAAGATGTTTCCCTATTATTCTAAAAATTCTAAATTACGGTTGTATATCAATGGCATATGCTTATGAATCAAAAAATGAATTTAAAAAACGATGCGCCAAGTCCTTTTGTAAAGTATTTCTCGGTGTTTATTCTTTTATTTCAAAAATACGATTAAATATTTGGAAATGTCATTGACTTGGCTCCTTTTTTGATATCACTCCTTTTCGGTGTTGAATTTTTTTAAAGTAAAGAGACTTGGCTGCCTTTTTTACACGGAGTGTTTTTTTCTGGGATATCACTTCTTTTGTTAGTTTATTCATACAGCTTGTAGCACATGTCCGAGCAGGGACTAATTTCTTTAAAAAAATACGCCTCAACCGATTTGCTTACTAAGAAAAGTTGCGTTTGGTATAAGATGAAAATGATTATCCAAGAAGAATAGCTTAAGTTTCGTTATAATCGATCCAGCCGTTTTCGATATATGACGTCACTTCCGGTTTTGAAATAGCGGCCGAAAATAATGTCGTCTTGAATTCATAATTATAAGTCCTACATAATTGCACAATTTGGTTGCAATCGGTACAGACGATTTCGATATATGACGTCACTTCCGGTTTAACCAATGGCGGCCGAAAATAATGTCGTCTTTTTATCCATAATTATAAGTCCTACATATTTCCAAAATTTGGTTGCAATCGGTACAGACGTTTTCGATATATGACGTCCCTTCCGGTTTTAACAATGACGGCCGAAAATAATGTCGTCTTTAATTCATAATTTTTAGTCCTCCATATTTCCAAAATTTGGTTGCAATCGGTACAGACGATTTCGACATATGACGTCACTTCCGGTTTTAACAATGGCGGCCGAAAATAATGTCGTCTTTAATTCATAATTATAAGTCCTACACATTTCCAAAATTTGGTTGCTATCGGTACAGCCGTTTTTGATATATGACGTTACTTCCGGTTTTAACAATGGCGGCCAAAAATAATGTCGCCTTTAATCCATAATTATAATTCTTACATATTTCCAAAATTTGGTTGCAATCGGTACAGCCGTTTTCGATATATGACGTCACTTCCGGTTTTAACAATGGCGGCCGAAAATAATGTCGTATTTCATTCATAATTATTAGTCCTCCATATTTCCAAAATTTGGTTGCAATCGGTACAGCCGTTTTCGATATATGACGTCACTTCCGGTTTTAACAATGGCGGCCGAAAATAATGTCGTCTTCAATTCATAATTATTAGTCCTACACATTTCCAAAATTTGGTTGCAATCGGTACAGCTGTTCCAATATATGACGTCACTTCCGGTTTTAAAAATGGCGGCCGAGAACACTGCAACCTTGAATTTATAATTATTTACAAAGTAGGTTTACTAAATATCTATTTAAAAGTATAAAGTGGTGAATTTTGTGTCAATTATCATATTTATGACGTCATTTAGCATATTTATGACGTCATTTCCGGTATAGGTAATAGGAAAACAATCTAGTTGATACTTTATGAACGACCATCTGAATTCATAATCCCTATATTTCCGTAAAATCGGTCTTGCCGTATGTATTATATGACGTCACTACCGGTTTCATTTAGTGGTTCCTGCCGCCATTTCCGGTACCGTTAATTTGTTTATTCATTTTTCACAATTGAGTTTCAAAAAAAGTTGCAGAATGAATACGCAGGAGCTAGTTCAGTTGCAAACGGTACAGGCGTTTTAGATATATTACGTCACTTCCGGTTTCAGGAATGGCGGCCGAGAACACTGCCTCCTTGAATTTATAATTTGTATTGTCTATGTTACAATGTAAGTTACTTATGTATGTATTTTAAGTATAATTTGTTGAAATAAGTTAAATATTGCGTATTTATGACGTCACTTCCGGTTCAGAAAATAAGAAAATAATAATTTTTTTATTGATACTTCATATAGATGACCGTCTAAATCGAATGGCGCTAATTTCGTTCTAATCGGTCCAGACGTTTTTGAGATATGACGTCACTTCCGGTTTAAAAATGGCGGCACAAAAAATCACAAGAGGCAAGGTATCATCAGACGCCAAAAGTGCATATGTGGTAAAAATTTCAGGTTGATCGGTTCAGCCGTTTAGGCTGTGGCGGTGATAGCAACGTTTCCTGATATCATCTTCAGAATCAGAAAGTGGTGTAATTTCACTGTTTTCTCGGCCCTCTAGCTCGCAAACGGCATAACATATTGTTCCCTAATTTGGTATATGTAGTGGGGTGGGCCATAGCTCGAAATTAAGATATATCGCAACAATGTGAGATTTTCCAATTTTAAGATCCAGTAGGCCGAAAATGCCATGTTGTTGCTTACAGTAAAAGTGGTTGGTCTGCTCCTCAGTTTATTAGTCATTTACGGTATGTTGAGTGAGTGTGAGTGTACGGTACGACTTGGCTGGGTGGAGCGACCGCTCCACTAGATGATCCCTATGTATGATCAGATATTAGTCGTATACATTTTGTTTCAAGCTAGCAGATAGTGCAGTATGAATTAACTTGAGAAACTTGTGCAACCGTCACACCACCTACGATGGACAGATCCATATCGCAGATTTCTCTCCTGATCGGCACAGTTTTGATAAATCATTAGTGTGTTTAAATTAGTTCTGTTCTGCAACTAGGATAATTTCGGATACATTATTATGACGAAAAATTATGTTTACTAGGAAAACGCTCAGTTGATATTTAGTGAAAAACTGTCAATTTTCTTGTCTGCTGGGTGCCGTACAAAATTTAATTTTAAAAATGTTCCAAGTGAAGTGTGTCTTTTATCTAAACATGTATTTAGATATTACGATAATAGAAGGTAATTTTACCGAACAATAAGGAGATATTTGACCATGATTCACGCCACTTCTTCAACCTGGCAACATTGACATTATTCTAACAAAT
The DNA here is from genome assembly GCA_934045905.1 of Leuctra nigra. Taxonomy (NCBI): domain Eukaryota; kingdom Metazoa; phylum Arthropoda; class Insecta; order Plecoptera; family Leuctridae; genus Leuctra; species Leuctra nigra. Next base: position 16,318,287 of record OW203769.1, read on the forward strand.
AAGCGATACGTGATGGAGCCACTTCTGGCAGGAAACTTTTTAGATGCACTTTCTTATTTTGAAGTTCGTGTATCCATAGGGCGGTGAAAAAGGAGAAACAATTGAAGTTTACATTTATAGTTACAATTTTACTTTTTCAGCCATAACAAACAACTAAAATCAAATTTAATATAATTTACTTATATATCCCCCTTATGACTAGTACCAAAGAATCCACCAGAGGTCAGTCGTGATCCTTATTTTTTCGATTAGACAATCACTTCTTTGTTAGGGATAGGCAACTTAAATGTTGTCGATGTATAATGGCAAAGCGCGCCGATTCGTGGTATCGTAATGCACCAAGGCCAAGTTTTTTACCACGACTGTTGAGATCGTCTTAGATTTTACCAGATTGCAGTGAAACCTGACACAGTACAACCATTGACTTCAGCTCTATATGGGATTCGTGACTGCTATAGCTGCAGCAATGCTTTCACTGATGTCGGAGGCCGCACTGCTTTACCAGATTTTGGCAATATAAAGACATATTATTAAATATTTTATTAAATGCCACGGTCTGTCTACATATTTATAATACGACAACATCAAAAGCATATTGTTGTGCTGTGTCAGGTTTCGCTGCAATCTGTTCAAATGTAAGACGATCTCAGCCGGACGCGTGAAGAATATGACCTTGAGGCTTGGTCTATACGTAAGAACGGGTCGGCGTGCTTGTCAACATACATCGACGACAGACTTGCGAATCCCATGGTACAACAAAATGCTTCTTAATAAAAAACAAAGAAGAAGATAATATACCAGGAACCAACTAGTAAGTCACAAATATTTTGAACAGAAGCACTGGTATTGTCAAATATAAAATAAAATGAGCCTGCAATATTTCGTCGATGCGTTCAATCGACTTTGTCAAACAAGACTGCTTAGTCTTGCTAAAATGCTTCTTATGTGGTAATATTTTAAATGTCTTCAAAAAGCCAGAAAATGGTATAAAGTGCTTCCGTTATTGCAGTTGCTTATCCCCAACGTGGAGGGAATGTCAACGATATGACGTCATATTTCTGCCAACAGGATGCGTGATCAAGTACGAGAATGGAGACGAGATCTCGATATTTGATTGGGATTTCGATCACACAGTCGAAAGACCGATGGACGACAACGCGGCGCCGGGAACCGTCGTCTACAGGTACACGGTTGAGAAGATGCAATCGGCAACACCAGGTGAGGACCAGGACTTGAACAGTTTGTCGTAATTGGGAGGAAAAGTATTTCTTTCCATTTCCAGTTTTAACATTTTTTGATTGAAATATATTATGGTCGATAGGAATTCATAGTTGCACGTAATGTCATCTCATTGTTGTCTTCCACCATCTTAATGGCACGCAGAATAGCTGTAATTCTCTGCTTTTTTACGATATTTTAAATAGTTAATGGGTACCTGGGAAATTGCATCGGCTCCGGAGATATCTTTAGTACGAAGAGGAATCACTTCTGCACTCACATTACAAAAATACATCGATTTAGCTCAATACAGTTATAATCTGACCCGTCAACGTGCCAACATAATGCCCGTGCTCAGGTTAAAAATAAAATAATTTTGCATTGCTGATATAAAACAAAAGAAGTTCGTGCACGCTTTGAATAGATTAAAGTTTCAATTGTCTTTCTAGAATCATGATAGCCTGTGTCGGCATTGCAGTCGTGAAAACCCTTTAGAGAAAAAAATGTTCCATTATGGAGCATATTTACTGTTATAATTTGTCCTTCATTTTAACTAGAATCGATTGACCGATCAACTTAAAACTTCGCATGGACAATAGTACCAACATTTAAGATATTTTTTGCCTATTTTCAGTCTGATCTGTCGTTATTTTCAAAAGTATTTGTCATTTTAGGGACATTTTATTCCATAATCTTGAAATATTTGTAAAATGTATACTATACATTTTCATCCCTGACTTCTTTAAGTCTCTGCTCCAAGGCCTGTAGAGCAGCCAAGCAGTCCACAATTTACAGTAAAACTAGCGCATATAAAATCGGATGCAGTACGAAGGCCAAATCCTCCAATTGGTAGTTTAAATAATATCTTCTGATTGGTCGACAATCAAAATGTTTTGATTAAGTTCAAATTTTGTATGGTGATCAAGACCAATATAATCTAAATTTTACACATTGTAAGTAAAGTAAATTGTCATTTTACGAGTTAAGTATGGGTTGTCAAAAGCTGGAAAATGTATGTAGGAAAGTCACGACAAAATGGATATGATATTCATCCTGAGTATTTATATGGAGATTGGAAAGTTGCAGAGAAAATCGTCTTGTGTCGTGTCGTTTATCGTGACTGAGGATGTTGCATGTCAATGTTCTGTGCTCGCTCATCAACGCGTTACACTGAGCGTTTTCCTAGTTAATTTATACAAGGTTTTGTCACCTTCAATTTTTCTCCCATTGAAAAATGGGAAAATCCTTCCGACAAATTCTTGCTGCCACGAACAGAGGATCGTCTGCTTTAGACTGGTCACAAGATTGTGTTACACTTCGAGCACACATGGTTATACTCAGTTCCCACTGACATTTCAACCACGATTGTTGAGCGAGCGTAGCGAGCGTCACCACGGTACTCTTATGGCACTTTCTCAGTGTTTTTTTTCTCTGTTTTTTTTGTGGTCACAGCCCAGGTCAAACCGCACATTCAATCGATCTGAAACTTTGCACACATGCTAACGTAATCTATGCGGTCCCTGGGTTCGTTTTTGAACGGGCTCCTGTGATTGGTTCAAGTTTTAAAAAAATATCTTTCGATTGGTTGCTCCGATCAATTTGAAATTTAGTAAAAACATTGCAACCAACATTATACCCAATCATACAAAGTTTTAGCCAAATCCTCCAATTGGTTAAAATTTAAAACTATTTTTCATGTGATTTATGAAATTTAAACTAGAACCGATTGGCCGACCAACTTAAAACTTCGTATGGTCATTGGTACCAACATTTAAGGTATTTTTGCCAATTTTCAGTCTAATCTATCGTTATTTTTAAAAGTTTTTGTCATTTTAGGGACATTTTATTCCATAATCTTGAAATATTTGTAAAATGTAAACTACATTTTCATCCATGCCTTCTTTAAGCTTCTGCTCCAAGGCCTGTAGAGCAGCCAAGCGGTCCACAAAATTACAGTAAAACTAGCGCATATCAAATCGGATGCAGTACTAATTATCTTTGGCAGTACAAAGGCTAAATACTCCAATTGGTTTTAACTTTAAGTTTAAATAATATCTTCTGATTGGTCTACAAATCAAGAGTTTAGTATGGGTTGTCAAAAGCTGGAAAAAGTATATAGGAAAGTCACGACACAATAGATCAGATATTCATCCAGAGTATTTATATGGAGATTGGAAAGTTGCAGAGAAAATCGACTTGTGCCGTGTCGTTTATCGTGATTGGGGATGTTGCATATGTTCTGTGCTCGGTCATCAACGCGTTACACTGAGCGTTTTCCTAGTAAATATTAATCCAGTTGTATAGGACCGGTTCGAAATCTGCAATATGATTGTATTCAACATCAAATATAGAATGAAGTTGCGACTTTGTTTTATTTGATTTCTACTTTGTAACTCTTCTGGGTGAATAACATATTAGTTTATAAGCATGAAAAGTATTTTGATTGTTGCTACGCACGTGTGTGTTTGACAGGAACGCCCACGCAACCGTCTGAGGTTGAATACGTGAGATATCGGCTGAGCGGCAACGAGCTGTTGGTAGAAGTCACTAACAACATCCTCACCTACGAGCAGGACGAGGTGAGTGCAACAGGTTGCCATCGAATCAACCCGAACCCACCCGAACCCACCCGAACCCTCCAGTCCTTCTGTAATGGTACACCAGTGTTACATGTATTAGTCCAGTCAAATGAGAGATTTACCCAAAACAAATTGCAACATTTGGTTTTTTGGTGTCATTCACTTCAGAAAAATGCCCTCTACAACATATCCAAAATCCGCCAAAATCCGCGCACCGGAAGTACTTTTTAATCACTGTTTAATTTAATTTCCCATGTTAATTTCATCTTGCAAAAAATACTTTTTTTCATGTAACTCCGATTTTGACGAAACTTGGCAGAATTGTTCACCATCCTAAAAGAACACAAAAAGCTTTCTGAGCGTTTTTCTCTAAATCTTATCCTTTGGGAAATATGGCCCATCGAAAAGTCATATTTTAGTAAGTTTTCGATGATTTCGGCCACTTTGAGTGTAATTTTACGTTTTGCGAGGTCCATATGTCATTGTTCTGCTTTGTCCATGGGGTTATTCACGCAAAACTATTGTAGATGGCGTTGCTGTCCTAACAGTAATAAGAACCAATCAAAATGCTGAGAGAGAGCCAATCAAAATGCAGAGCGGAATGGAAGATTTTTAAACCTTGGCGGGAATTTGATTCAGAGATCTTGGATTCAGAGACCAACCAATCAGAGAGATACTACTCCATTGCCGCTAGCGCTGCGAGTGAGAGCAAATGGCAGTGAACTACCCCATTATAGCCAGATTGTTCTTGCATATTTTTGTTGTATCACTTCACTAGGACGAGGACCCAATATCTTCCTTTCTATAGGTATCCTCTAAGGAACCATTGCACTTCTCACCAGTGCCTGACTCCCAGGACCGGTGTCCCCGTGTCATTCAATTTATGATCAATGTCCGGTCCGTATAGAGTTCCCAGGTAGCCCGTAGAGCAAAGACTTGCAAACGCATATCAAATCGCATGCAGTACGAAGGCTCGCTTACCAACGCGTTACACAGAGCGTTTTCCTACACTCTGTCTCTGTGTACAGGTGGACACCAATGTCATCAAGACTCCTGTTGCCTTCACATGTGACGGCGGAGCCAGCAGCATCATCTTCCGCCTCCCCGTCATTTTCTCCAACACCTACCACCCGGTCTTCGCCGCCGGCACCGAGACCGACATCGTGCTCCCCATGCCGTACCCCAACGGCCTCTACGTGACCACCGTCACCGTCACCGACGTCGACATGGGCACCAAGGAGGTGGTGTTGACCTTGGACGCGGTTGGACAGGACTTGTTTACGATCACCCCGAAGGCGTCGGTCAACGGGAAGGTCTTTGAGTTCGATCTCAAGGCGAGGAAACAGTTGAACCTGGTTGACAAAACGACAACACTTGCTACAGTGACGGTGAGGAAATCATTTACAGATATTTTTTTTTTATGGTGGGATCATCATATTTCCCCTTTCCTAAGAAATCGTTCAAATTCTACATACATATAGAAAATTTAAATCTGCACCACAATATGCCAAGAAATAGTATAGGCAAGCTGAACTAATATTCGAGATATATCACTGCAAAGTTACAGTTTTTCTATCAATTTAACATTGCGAGTTGCGACCATAGAGAAAAATACATGCTCATATATTCCAAGCTCATAAAGTGTATTAGCTTTCCCACCCTTAGATTTCTTTGAAAAACTACTATAAAGTGTATCAGTCAGGTACAATATTTTATTCTAACTGTTTAAATGTACACGTTCCTAGATGATTTACTGAGCTTTGAGGTTGTTTACATTGTTGATGTAAAACAAAAGAAGCACGTGCAAACTATGAATAGTTACACATTTTCAACTTCTCCCATAAGAACAATACATATTGTTCACAAATAGCATTTACTGTAAAAAATTGTGTTTAATGAGTCATGACAGACATCAATAAAATTATTTCTACAGAACTTCGATTTTTCAAAATTGTCGCCTAGAACTTAAAGTTGAGGTAGTACACCCAACAAATCATGAAACGGTTTTGAGCGAAACTGATTGGCTTCTTGTCTGGTTCCTTGACAATCAATCCTTGTTATTAACCATGACATAAGAGCTCACCTACTAGAGGTAGATGACGAGTTAGCATAGGCTTCATCGGATTATCCTACATTAAAGTAAATATATAAAACATATTAAAAAATATATGTGATATATGAAAAATATATTTTCTTATATTTACTGAGGGGAATAATATATTTTTCATACACAATATATTTTTAGAAAATATATCCATTGCAATGAATTTCCAGGAGTCAAAAGATACTTTATTTGCCTTCGTGCAGTCTTATTTGAAATAACACCATCGTAAAAGGGTACACGTGTACCTGTACACGTGGCTTTTTTTTATTTATTATTTCCAAATATACACAGTGCATTTGCTGGCAGCAGGAATAGGGTAACCCCCGAAACACTATGCCCTGCTGCCAGCTACATACTCAATAAATAATACAACAATTTCCACTCAATTAAAAATCAGTCTATTTGCAACTGATGGAGCTTACAATGATACTCCTGTGATCACGACGACGTCCTCGTTGGTTTCAGTGCACGCAGAACGGCGTCGCTCTTTCGGCCGCCGCGACGCTCTCCATCATCCCTGCCTAAACTAGCTGAGGACGCAGAAGTACCAACTACATATAGTCGAGGGGCTAGATTCACGAAAAGTATTATCTGCTAAAACGTATTATCTTTTGATTTAATACCAAAAACACCAAGTTAAATGAAAGATAATACCAAAGATAGTACGTATTAGGAGATAATACTTCTTTGTGAAACTAACCCCAGATGTCAAAACAACATTACGCATTTCTGTGACCTTCACAGTGTTATGAATATAAGTTTAATTGAACGCACGTTATCCCTATGTGGGTACGAAGCAAAAGGTAACTGCATGCAATGGCTCATATCTCCTGAACCATAATTCTGATTTTTTGTTTTGATTTTGTTGGTACACATTTCTGCCCTCTTACTATGTGTTAATAACATGAACTTATTATGTTTAAAAATGATATTGATAATAAATAAAAACAGTCAATTTTGTAATTCTTCTGTCTGTCACTATACACTCTTTGTAATTCTCCTGTCTATCACTATACACTCTTTGTAATTCTCCTGTCTGTCACTATACACTCTTTGTAATTCTCCTGTCTGTCACTAGACACTCTTTGTAATTCTCCTGTCTGTCACTATAAGCTCTTTGTAATTCTCCTGTCTGTCACCATACACTCTTTGTAATTCTCCTGTCTGTCACTATACACTCTTTGTGATTCTCCTGTCTGTCACCATACACTCTTTGTAATTCTCCTGTCTGTCACCATACACTCTTTGCAATTCTCCTGTCTGTCACTATACACTCTTTGTGATTCTCCTGTCTGTCACCATACAATCTTTGAAATTCTCCTGTCTGTCACCATACACTCTTTGTAATTCTCCTGTCTGTCACTATACACTCTTTGTAATTCTCCTGTCTGGCACTATACACTCTTTGTAATTCTCCTGTCTGTCACCATACACTCTTTGTAATTCTCCTGTCTGTCACTATACACTCTTTGTAATTCTCCTGTCTGTCACTATACACTCTTTGTAATTCTCCTGTCTGTCACTAGACACTCTTTGTAATTCTCCTGTCTGTCACTATAAGCTCTTTGTAATTCTCCTGTCTGTCCCTATACACTCTTTGTAATTCGCCTGTCTGTCACTTTAAACTCTTTGTAATTCTCCTGTCTGTCACCATACACTCTTTGTAATTCTCCTGTCTGTCACCATACACTCTTTGTAATTCTCCTGTCTGGCACTATACACTCTTTGTAATTCTCCTGTCTGTCACCATACACTCTTTGTAATTCTCCTGTCTGGCACTATACACTCTTTGTAATTCTCCTGTCTGGCACTAGACACTCTTTGTAATTCTCCTGTCTGTCACTATACACTCTTTGTAATTCTCCTGTCTGTCACTAGACACTCTTTGTAATTCTCCTGTCTGTCACTATACACTCTTTGTAATTCTCCTGTCTGTCACTATACACTCTTTGTTATTCTCCTGTCTGGCACTATACACACTTTGTAATTATATAGTCTGGCACTATACACTCTTTGCAATTCTCCTGTCTGTCACTATACACTCTTTGTAATTCTCCTGTCTGTCACTATACACTCTTTGTAATTCTCCTGTCTGGCACTATACACTCTTTGTAATTCTCCTGTCTGTCACTATACACTCTTTGTAATTCTCCTGTCTGGCACTAAACACTCTTTGTAATTATCCTGTCTGGCACTATACACTCTTTGTAATTATCCTGTCTGGCACTATACACTCTTTGTAATTCTCCTGTCTGTCACTATACACTCTTTGTAATTCTCCTGTCTGTCACTAGACACTCTTTGTAATTCTCCTGTCTGTCACTATACACTCTTTGTAATTCTCCTGTCTGTCACTATACACTCTTTGTAATTCTCCTGTCTGGCACTATACACTCTTTGTAATTATCCTGTCTGGCACTATACACTCTTTGTAATTCTCCTGTCTGTCACTATAACTCTTTGTAATTCTCCTGTCTGTCACTAGACACTCTTTGTAATTCTCCTGTCTGTCACTAGACACTCTTTGTAATTCTCCTGTCTGTCACTATACACTCTTTGTAATTCTCCTGTCTGTCACTATACACTCTTTGTAATTCTCCTGTCTGGCACTATACACTCTTTGTAATTATCCTGTCTGGCACTATGCACTCTTTGTAATTCTCCTGTCTGTCACTAGACACTCTTTGTAATTCTCCTGTCTGTCACTATACACTCTTTGTAATTCTCCTGTCTGTCACTATACACTCTTTGTAATTATCTTGTCTGTCACCATACACTCTATGTAATTCTCCTGTCCGTCACCATACACTCTTTGTGATTCTCCTGTCTGTCACTATACACCCTTTGTAATTCTCCTGTCTGTCACTAGACACTCTTTGTAATTTTCCTGTCTGTCACCATACACTCTTTGTGATTCTCCTGTCTGTCACCATAACCTCTTTGTAATTCTCCTGTCTGTCACCATACACTCTTTGTAATTCTCCTGTCTGTCACTATACAATCTTTGTAATTCTCCTGTCTGTCACTATACACTCTTTGTAATTCTCCTGTCTGTCACTAGACACTCTTTGTAATTCTCCTGTCTGTCACTATAAGCTCTTTGTAATTCTCCTGTCTGTCACTATACACTCTTTGTAATTCGCCTGTCTGTCACTATACACTCTTTGTAATTCTCCTGTCTGTCACTATACACTCTTTGTAATTCTCCTGTCTGTCACTATACACTCTTTGAAATTCTCCTGTCTGGCACTATACACTCTTTGTAATTATCCTGTCTGTCACTAGACACCCTTTGTAAATCTCCTGTCTGTCACAAGACAATCGTTGTAATTCTCCTGTCTGTCACTAGACACTCTTTGTAATTCTCCTGTCTGTCACTATACACTCTTTGTAATTCTCCTGTCTGTCACTATACACTCTTTGTAATTCTCCTGTCTGTCACTATACACTCTTTGTAATTCTCCTGTCTGTCACTATACACTCTTTGAAATTCTCCTGTCTGGCACTATACACTCTTTGTAATTATCCTGTCTGTCACTATACACTCTTTGTAATTCTCCTGTCTGTCACTATACACTCTTTGTAATTCTCCTGTCTGTCACTATACACTCTTTGTAATTCTCCTGTCTGTCACTAGACACTCTTTGTAATTCTCCTGTCTGTCACTATACACTCTTTGTAATTCTCCTGTCTGTCACTATACACTCTTTGTAATTCTCCTGTCTGTCACTAGACACTCTTTGTAATTCTCCTGTCTGTCACTCTTTGTAATTCTCCTGTCTGTCACTATACACTCTTTGTAATTCTCCTGTCTGTCACTATACACTCTTTGTAATTCTCCTGTCTGTCACTAGACACTCTTTGTAATTCTCCTGTCTGTCACTCTTTGTAATTCTCCTGTCTGTCACTATACACTCTTTGTAATTCTCCTGTCTGTCACTATACACTCTTTGTAATTCTCCTGTCTGTCCCTAGACACTCTTTGTAATTCTTCTGTCTGTCACTATACACTCTTTGTAATTCTCCTGTCTGTCACTATACACTCTTGTAATTCTCCTGTCTGTCACATTAAACTCTTTGTAATTCTCCTGTCTGTCACTATACACTCTTTGTAATTCTCCTGTCTGTCACTATACACTCTTTGTAATTCTCCTGTCTGGCACTATACACTCTTTGTAATTATCCTGTCTGGCACTATACACTCTTTGTAATTCTCCTGTCTGTCACTATACACTCTTTGTAATTCTCCTGTCTGTCACTAGACACTCTTTGTAATTCTTCTGTCTGTCACTAGACACTCTTTGTAATTCTCCTGTCTGTCCCTAGACACTCTTTTTAATTCTCCTGTCTGTCACTATACACTCTTTGTAATTCTCCTGTCTGTCACTATACACTCTTTGTAATTCTCCTGTCTGTCACCATACACTCTTTGTAATTCTCCTGTCTGTCACTATACACTCTTTGTAATTCTCCTGTCTGTCACTATACACTCTTTGTAATTCTCCTGTCTGCCACTATACACTTTAAACAAGTCTGTGAAAAATTTAAGAATTATTGGCTTTTAATAATATTTTCGATAGACGCAGAATTTTGGTTCGAGGTGTTGCGCGTATCCGTGCTCGCTCATCAACGCGTTTCACAGAGCGTTTTCCTAGTAGGTTTAAACAAGAAGTAGTACATATTTTTGTCTAGGTAAGTGTGTTATAAACAAAGTTGCAGGATATATATTTATTATACTCGTTATAGGTAAATCGTTATCTCTAATATTTTATGAAATGTTACATTTTACAAACAACTTTCTCATTAAAATCTAGCGAAATTGTCTTATATTTACAATAGCACTTTTACCATGGATGATTTTACACACTTTTTTTTTTTTAATAAAACAAGTTATATTGATTTGGATTGGATTTGACAAGTTGGAAAACGTCAGTTTTAGAAGATCATTCCACATTTCAAAACTGCCGCTCGAAAACTGATGTTTTCGGAAAGTGTAGTATATCCGATATTCCGATCGTCAATGATAAATTCTTCATAAGACGTCTTCGTCTGGGTGTTCGTGGGTATGCCGACCGTCTCATCCACTCATTGACGCTCGGTGGTCCGATTTCACTGCCTCCTACATGACTGGTCGCTGACTGCATGTTCAGCTTGGTTCCGCGGACTGACATCCACCAGGCCGAGGTCCAAGATGGCCGGTGTAAACAAACGAAAACTATCAGAAAGTGTTGTAAATGATATTTCTCGCGAATTTTCACTAAAATACATGTGTTTAAGAATTTGAATTATAATAAAAGTGTTGTTAGTATTTTATTTAATATAAAATCAATGTTAATATGATATAATCGTGTTGATAATAACAAAACAATTGAGAAAGTGAGAGAAGCTGTGGCCGTCATGCATTTTCAAGGCTCGCTTTCGCCAGCTCGTTCAAAATATCGGTCTGCAATTTTGCACACATACTTGGTATTGTATCCCAAGTGGCCTCGTGATAAGTTGTTGAACATGATCCTGTGTTTTTTGAAATTTAAACTGGACGCTTGACAATAGCTTAAAATTTTGCTTGGCCATGGACAAACATTTTAGTTTTTTTTTTGTAAATTTTTATAGTAATCTGTCGAAGTTTGTGTCGTCTGTGCGTTTTAAATATTATGCGTTTCTTGGATATATTTGTCAAGTTTCGTGATAGAAATGTCAGGTTTTTATAACTGCTCCATTGTTGATGCATTCCGTTTCGGCTCTTTCCAAGATTTGTAGTGCAGAAACTTTCGAATTCGCATGCAATGGCAAGGCTCGCTTATCAACGCGTTACACAGAGCGTTTTCCTCGTTATGAAATATTATTTGGGTTCCATAACGGTTCTTTAAATAATTAATTTTATTGATTTTTTACTTCAGTGCTTTTCAAATCTGAAATTATTTATTACCATTTACAATTTTTCAAATAAATGATCACCGAGTTAAATTAATGTTAGACATTTCTGATCATGTAAGTTCGCAAAAGTCAATTTAAAAAAAATGAATTATTGTCTGAATTTGATGGAACAGAATGGAACCTTTATGGAACCGAAATGAAACCATAACCGGAACCGGAACCAATATTCATTCGGGTTCCAGTATTTGATTGCTTGCATGAGATGATAGGAGAGAGGATTATTGTCGTATATCAGAATTCTGTAGTTTGGCGTTCGTCATGTTTTCCTGCCCTCTCAATTACTTAAATACCTAGGTGCAAGATGTTGTTAAACTGCATGTGCATCCATTGTCCATTGTAATTGCTGCTAAACAGGCCTCTAAAGTGTTGTTATTCACTTATTTTATCACTAAATGAATAGGTCGCAGCTTATCATTTGCAGTGATTGTTTTATAGATTCAGATCAAGTGCATCAATTCTCTGCATAAAGCAGTAGTTAAGTTCAAACGCAGTCAATCATAAATTATGCTAAAAATGCTGAATTTTGCTAAATTTAAACTGTTGAATGGGATTTTATTGCAATGGCAACAACGAATGACATTCCTAGAGTATTTAAAAAATCTAATAAATTGAATTATATTTGAAAATGTGAGTTAAAAATGATTTTTTTCCATCAATCACCACAAGCAAAAGTGTTGGTTACATCTTACACCTATTGCCTCCTGGACAGCATGGAATCGAATTCCGTAAGAATTGGGAATTTAAAAGTTATAGAATAGGCCCCCAGGGTTGTTACAAAAAGATCGCAAATTCGATAGAATGATAAAAGATGGATAAGATTCCATGCTATCTGCGATAAACCTGCAAGCTGCAATGTATCTTGACTGTTGAACACAAGTGCATAACATTTAGTCCGAAGAGTGAGACAACATGATGAAGGTCTGGAACTTCATTGCCCTTGTGTGTGTGTGGAGCAGTGTCAAGGTGGCAGCAGACAACTTCGGAGGTGAGTATCATACCATGCCATGCTCTTCATAAGTGTTTTTGAGTTGTTTCTTCATTACATGACTTCAGGTGGCTGTATATTACGTGACTTTTTAACCAAAAAGCTACACATTTTCTATTGGAAGGGTTTAGTTTAGCAAATACTTCTCACTCATCAGATAAGTTAGGACACATCTGTTGGAACTTATCTACGCAGAAAAGAACTGCGAAAATAACATATTAGATGATTTAACTTCCTTGCACCTAAATATTCTCAAATCAAGACCTGAAGTTGAAGGAAATTCTACGAGTTGCCAAGAACAGCAAACATTACTCTAATAAAAAGGCACATATGCATCACAAACCTGACGCAATGTCAGAATGTATAACATGCGCTCTTTTTTCCTCTTTCCAACGAAATGTTGAGATATTAATTATATCCACTATTATGAATGTAATGGTTAAATGAACCGCACTTGGTTTTGACAGTCTTCACACGCGTACTTATACACGATATTTGTGTTGTTTTTATTATAAAACCACTGCAAAATTAAATAATATTGACTGCAAATATTGATAAGCTCCAGTATGCAGTGAATTTCCTTCATAAATCACCTTGTATTACTCAACATGAACGATGTAAGGTATGTACTCATAGGTAACTATTTCTTTTGATCGGATGTAGAGAAATAAAGTCACGTGATATACAGCCACCTTAATGCCACACACTGGAGTTTGTTATGACCTCTGTCCTCAAATGGGAGGGACAAGCGATATAATCAAAGTCTTCTAGAAATTTCTACAAATTTGCAAAGAATTTGAAATTCTAGAAGGCCGCATCACCATAGCAACACATTTTTACATAATATAAAACTGCACTTTTCAGATGGAAAATCGTAAAAATAAAGCAGTAAAACCCTCATAGCTCGGCAAAAAGTCTACGAACGTATAGGTCCATTGAAAAATGTTATAATAAAAGTATTTGGCAAATTAATATGTGTGGGAAAGCAGCTTAATACACTTTTAAAAATATCAGCATGACTTTTATTGTATCGTCGCAATGATAAACTGAGAAAAACTGTAAACTTTGAAGCGATACCTCTCGAAAATTGGTTCACGTTGACCACTATTTCTTGAACATAAAATCCATATATTTTGTACCGATTTCTCACGAAGAGTGAATTTCGGATTATATACGAAATCTAATGGAAAATAAATTATCGTAGGATTTCACACTTTGAGGTCAGAGGTAATTGAGCGAGCGAAGCGAGCGACTCCTTTTGACTCTTTTTACACGGACCTCTGTTTTTTTTTTTTTTTTTTTTTTTTTTTTTTTTGGCTGCTACCTGGAGCAATAGAAGTCACACCGTTTCACCGATCTTTCTGAAATTTTGCACATATGTAGATACAACCTTCATTGGTTCATTGGTAAAATAAATATCTTCTGATAGGTTGAAAAATGAAAATGGTCTTCGATAAATCTTATCAAACTCATATTTTGCATGGTAATTAAGACCAACATTGTCTATTATTTTCCAATTTTTCAGCCCAATCGGTTAAGAATGTATGAACTTATTGACATTTTTAATAGCTGTCAGAAACTGTTTAACGTTTAATCTAGGTTTAATAACTTTAAAACGTTTATTAATGTGTAACAGTTTAAAAAACTATTACCTACCTAACATCTATTCCACCTATTGGGTTTTGTATTTTCCCACTCTTTTACTGTTAGTTATCTGTTCGGCCGTGGGATAGCGCCACTGCTCGGTCAAGTAGCATGGTCCGACCTTGCAGGTTTTGATGCGAGCTGTCATTCTGACGTTGTACAGGTAATTTTCCATTACCGGATGTAATGTAAGGGATGATATTTTGTCTTGCTCGTAAATCATGTAACTTCCCTCGATGTCTTTTCGTGTCGACTACCGAGGGGCTCGGACGTGAACTCCGCGAGCCAGGGTAAACCGGGAAGCATGGTAAAGTAGATTCACATACGGCTCACGCCTTTCAGTTTTAGTATATGAATATTTTCTTAGACTTTCATTTGTGTTTTTGCTAAGAAGTCTTGCCCTTAGTCTATTTGTAGAGCCAAGCTGGTTTCGTTCACTCGATTCAGTTTGTGAGTTTGAGGCGTTTGACTGTCTTGCTTGCTACCGACGTTTTGCCAACCTCGTGGTTTTCTTGAGGGGCGTTCTCTGATCAAGACGTCCTGTTCGTTCTCTTCGGTTTTCGTCTCGGATAGACCATTATTCTGTTTAGATCTGTATTTCGAAATTCCATTATTATACAGCTATTTTATGCTTTCCACAATGAGTACGTATGAGAAAGGTATAGAAGGTACCTGAGTAAATGTGCACGGAGGTTCTCGAACCAAAGTGCTAGCCTATTTTTACTCTAGTGTTTAGTAATCTGTCGAGGAGGCTCTCGAGGTAAGTGTTGGCATTGCCACACTGTATTATTTAATTATTTACTTTTCTTTCTTGTTCAATCTAGTAACTTCATGGGCCGGAGGCCATTTGCATTTTTCTACTCAAACCATGTGCTATTTATTTTATGCCTGTTCAGTTCAGTAACTCTTTTGAGTTGATGGTTTTGTATAATAAAACCACCTGTGTTGATTATTTCTTTTGTAATTCTGAGTATTGAGTTGTACTGAGTAACCACTGCCGAACATCTTTGTAGTCTCCTAGTTCCTACTTTGTTTAATTAATTGTTTTTCTATGCTCAAACCCATCGACCTATCTATGTCTAAGCTAGCCACTAGGCAAAGACACACCACGACCTGCTCGTGGTGTTAAGGTGGACGCTGTCAGCGGCCGAGGTTACTGACGCGGCTACAAATGTTTTCTTTATGTTAACGCATCTTCGGTTCTATGTTTGCGCACGTGTCCGGTGCTCGCTCATCAACGCGTTTCACGGAGCGTTTTCCTAGTAATGTATACCTACGGAGACTTTCGCATTGATATCGCAGTTTCTTCGTCATCTCCTGATCGGCACAGTTTTCACAAAATATCATTCGTGTCTTTAAATGTGTTATGTTCTCCAACTATAGGATAATATCGGACAAACTATTATGACGACGAATAGATACAAATTGACCGTGTGAAGGAGGTTGTCGTGGCCTATTAGCAGGAAACCTTCCCATCATTCTCCCCTGGACTGAGGGAAACCGCCTCAGTCGGGCCACGTCAAGCCCAGACCGTTACACCTGATGATTAAGTCATGATGCCAGTTGCTGTCGTTGGGCCAGAGAGACTGGGGGTGGTTGGGGGTTAGTGTGACGACCTCCCTCCACCTGTTATCAGTCTCTCGTCGGCGCGGGTTGTGGAAGCCCGTGCTGTGAATGTAACAGCATTTTTTGAAATTTCTTTTCACGCTGATGAAATTTTAAAAAGTCAGATAGTAACGACCCATTGCAGCCTAAAATACTAAATATTCCACACACTGGAGTACTTTATGACACTTGGTACGACTTCAAAACGTTAAATACTATATTTATGGTAAAATAATCGTATTTAACACTTTGAGGTCGTACCAGGGGTCATAGTGTACTCCAGTATGCGGCATTATTTATTCTATTAGGCTGTAATGGGTCGTTACCATCTGACTTTTTAAAATTTTGTGAGCGTGAAAAGAAATGTCAAAAAATCGATTTGACGAACCGTGCTTTTCCCGTTCGCTTAAGCTGCCTTGGTGTCTTTCGTCAGGAGCAGGTTACATGCCTGTACCGGGCTTTCTCTCCTCCCTTCTCTATTACATTCTCACTAGTGGAGCCGGAGCCTCGGCTCCGTTGAGAATATAGAATTAATAATAATACTTGTGTTGCAGGGTGCGTGGTGCGTACAGAAGATGGCGCTGAGATCGCGCCAGATGATTGGTTTTTCGACCACACGGTACAGAGGGCGATGGCCGACGACGCGGCGCCGGGCAGCGTCGTGTACACGTTCGACGTCGAGAACGTCATCTCCGTCAGTCCAGGTCAGGTCGATGAATGTTGTTCGAAATCGTAACTGTCATTTGAAGAGCTGACTTTCAAAATGCAATAAGGACATTAAACATTGCGATTTTCTATTGGCATTAGCATGGAAGAGATACGAAATCCTGTGTTTACATAATTAATTGAACTTTAACCAATTGATCTCAAATTTTAATCATGATTAGATAAAAGACAAACTTAGGGTTATCACTTGGCACATTTTTTAAATTAAATTTCATACAGCACCCATCGAGACAAGAAAATATACCATTTTTAACTAAAAATCAATTAATTATTACTAATTAACAAAGCAAAAAATTTAAAATGAACCAAGTGATAACTCTAAGTTTGTCTCTTATCTAATCCAGGGTATAAATTTCAAATCATTTCGTCAACCCATTTTGTCTCCAATCGTATCCAAAAAAGTGCCTGCAACAAGCGGCAAAATCGCTCGCGCTTGCACCGCCTTAAAGACAATATTCTCCCTGGTCTTCAGGAACTCCCACGCAACCGTCCGACACCAGATACGTCACGTTCCGACTGAGCGGCAATCAGCTGTTGGTAGAAGTCACGGACAACATCTCCACATACGAGCAGAACGAGGTGAGAGCATGAGGGGACATTCGAGTACGAGAGAGAAGCAGACACCCAAATGACATGTTGCAACTATCCTAAACTCCGTTTCATGGGGTCTCGAGTCCTAGATAGCATGGGCAGGTATAGGACTACCCATGTTAAGGGGGTTCCAGGGTTTCGGCATAGGAATGAGAATTTGCTGTAATTCACACTAAAGATTAATGAAACCATATTACATACAACTAGCAAAAAATATTTGTCCCTTACGGTATGAAATAATTAGATATTCTTGATTGAAGATCATCTTTTCCCCCATAAGATAACACAGGGAGACATGAAATCGTCCCGGAAAATTGGCCTTAAATTGCTCCTAAAACCGCAAGAGGAATGACAAATTATTGAAAATAGTCTCAAATTAAAGATAATATTTTTTGGAATAAGACTGACGTTTGAAAATATGGGGTCACGGGCCAAATAAGAAAGAAAATGTGTAAAATGTGTGAAATTTACCATAAATCTGGCAACATTGCACTACATATATGAATTATTTTGGGATAGTTTAATTGGAACTTCAATTAAAAACATATAATTGGAGCACACAGTAAGATATAATTGTTTTATGCTGTTGTTTGAGGTATTATTTCACCAGAGATTTGTATGAATTACGGCGAATTCTAAGCACCATGGCTGGAGCAGTGGGACCACTTTAAACAGGACTCTAGACTGCATGAAACGGAGTTTAGTTGTCGGCATTGCTGGGGAAGTTCCTTCTTAAATCAAATGGTCAGATAAAGTTCATTTTATCGATCACTAAAAGCGAGAGTTAAACTTTGTTCAAAAGTTCAATTCAAAAGTTCCTTTCCAAAAATGTACATTTTTATGTTGCTTTCGCCATTAGACAGATGATTGATTTCACCATGTCGTATTTATTATTAGATTTTGAAAGACAATGTTATGTTTTAATAAATTTTAATATGTTTTAATAAGAGTATGTTTTAATAAGAAACACGTTGTTACAACTATAATTATTAATTTTAGTAAAAAATCGATGGAAAAAGGATACACATGTCAAATTTCAATTAGTTCTTTCAAAAGCTCTCGAAAATGGACCCCGTTCGTAGACTTGAACTTTACAAACGTTCCTTCCCCTACAATGATTGAACTTACTCAATGAAATTTTAAACAATACTGAAGTTGATAAGAAGATAGGTACGTGATTTCATTTTCAATACCAATTTGACCTAAGATATAACTAGAAAATATGACATTGCATGCGAATTCAAATGCGTGGCGCAAGTTCTCACGTATTAGTCCAGTGATTTTGTGATTATACCCACCACTAATTGCAAGTGCAACAGAAGGTGTCAATACAAGAATCGATTCAGAAAAATGCCCTCTACAACATATCTAAAATCCTCCCGAATCCGAGTGCCGAAAGTACTTTTTAATCAATTTTTAAGTTAATTTTCCATGATAATTCCATCTTCAAAAAAAAAATCTCATGTAACTCCGATTTTGACGAAACATGGCAGAATTGTTCACCATTCTAAATGAACACAAATAGCTCTCTTAGCGTTTTCCTCTAAATCTCATCGTTTGGGAATTATGGCCCATTGAAAAGTAATATTTTAGTCAGTTTTCGACGATTTAATTAGGTCACTTTGAGTGTAATTTGACGTTTTGCGATGTCCATATTTCCCAAACGATGAGATTTAGAGGAAAACGCTAAGAGAGCTATTTGTGTTCATTTAGGATGGTGAACAATTCTGCCAAGCTTCGTCAAAATCGGAGTTACATGACATTTTTTTTTTGGAAGATGGAATTAACATGGGAAATTACCTTAAAAAGTGATTAAAAAGTACTTCCGGCACTCGGATTTGGGAGGATTTTGGATATGTTGTAGAGGGCATTTTTCTGAACCGATTCATATATTGAAACCTTCTGTTGCAATTGGTGGTGGGTTCAACTCTTTTTTGCTTTAAATTACTGGGCTATTGTGTTTCAGGTGAACATCGGCGACCTCAACACGCCTCTGACCTTCCAATGCACCGGCGGCTTCAGCAGCACGTTCTTCCGCGTCGTCGTCGCCTTCTCCAACAACAACGCCCCTGTATTCGCCCCTGAGACGGAGGTCGTCCAGGCGCTGCCGATGCCCTACCCCGTCGGCTTCGTCGCGCAGATCGTCACCGTCGCGGACATCGACATGGACGTCAAGGACATGGAGCTGACCTTGGACGCGCTCGGCCAGGACATGTTCACGGTGACGATGCATCCAATCCCCACGGCGATGGTCACCGGGAAGGAGTTCAAGTTCGATGTCGAGACGAGGAGGGAGATCGAGATCACGGGGTTGACGCAGACAGTAGCTACAATCACGGTGAGAATAGAGTGAAGTAGGGCCGTCAAAGAATACATTTTGTTTTACACAAACACTAGGAAAACGCTCAGTGTAACGCGTTGATGAGCGAGCACCGGTACGTGCAAATTCTCCAAAAGGAATTCCGTAATAAATTCACAGAAACATCCATATTGAATTGAAATATGATCCACTCAATCAACATAAAAGTATCTGCGTTTTCTATTGAAACTTAAGAATAGCAATTTATACACTTTGGTACATAAAGCAAATCAGATACTGTTGCAGTGGAAAACATTCATTTCGATACTTCATTTCTGACAGTTAAACTGTGTGTTATTTGCCTTTGTGGTGCTTCAGTTTATTTTTTAATGTATAAATGTATCTATGTACAAACTTATAAAAAAAAGCTTCCAAACAAGTTTTAATTTTTTCAATGGCCTCGGTGATATGAAAAGTTTGAAAAGTGGCTCGAGCGAGCCTCTTTTTTAGCCCCTTCAGCTCAACCCTGGAGTCAGTCCATTGCAATGACTTTCCAGGAGAGCTCAAAAGATACTTTATTTGCTTTCGTTCAGTCTTATTTAAAATAACACCATCGAAAAAGGGAACACGTGTACCTGTCAATGTGGACTTCAGTCTATTTGCAACTGATGCTCTGTGTTCACGACGACGTCCTCGTTGGTTTCAGTGCACGCAGAACGGCGTCTCTCTGTCGGCCGTCGCAACGCTCTCCTTCATCCCCGCCTGAATCAGCTGACGACGCAGAAGTACCAACTACACGGCCCAGATCTCAAAACAACATCACGCAACTCAGTGACCTTCGCAGTGTTATGAATATATATTTAATTGAACGCACTGAACCATAAGTCAGATATTTTTTTTTGGTTTGTACTTATTTCTGCCCTCTTGCAATGTGTTATTAACTTGAACTTGTCATGTTTAAAAATGATATTGATAACAAAAAAAAACAGTCAATTATTTCAATCTCCTGGCTGACAACACTCGTTGTCATTCTCCTGCACTGTGTTAATTACACAAATATTTTTTTGTAAAATTTCAATCTAATTAATACTAATCATATCATGTCCCTGTAAACTTATTACTTGGTTTGGGAAAATCTGTTGGTTTAACTTGTTGTGCAAACTCCAAAAAATACGTTCTGTCATTCTCTTGGCATCATTTTTCGTAATTTTTCATCATTCTCCTGGCCTATACCTATGCCATTCACTTTCATTCTGAAATTTTGGAAGTGCAAGTACAGGCACACATCGTTGTTTAAAATGGTGTCCTGGCTATCAATTGCCATTCAGAATGTCTCAAATGCGGTCAACTCCAAGAGCAGGTACACCCTTGCAGTTAGATTACCTATTGCCAGTACGTAGATACCTCCTGTATCTAGGCAACACAACTAACGCAGCTGTACTGCGGTGTAATATTTGTTCAAATAAACCTGTGTCTTAGAATAACCCATGTAATGTCATCCAAACCTTCCATTTGTATTGCCTTCTGTACTCTTAAAATATGTGTGAAGATGGTGTATTTTTTGTCGAAGGGTAAAATATTTGCATCAAAATGTTGAGAAATCGAAAAAGTCTTTGACGCAGCGGTGTAACGTAAATGTGCGTTAAAAGTACACTCGAAAAATAATACACGGTATTCTAAATAAAATGATTGTCTGATAAAGGTTTCCATGAAGTGTTGTGCTAACGCATCATCTAACTTGAAGGTGAGCTCTGATTTCATTGATAATAACAAGGATTGATTGATTGTCCAGGAACCTGACCGGAATGCCGTTTTTACTTGGTCCAAGTGTACGTATACGTTACTTAATATTGGCCTGAAAATCTTGATATATTACACCGAATGTTGGCGGTCAAGGGGCACCGAGTTGAGAGGTTTTCTTGTGGTTATTTTAGAGTAGAACTGAGTATTTACGAAATTAAGATCTTGATGGTAATATGGTGAAATCACAGTTTCAACAATAGCCAAGATTTTTTTTAAAATTGTTTCGGAATCGAAAATAAGTCATCTGAAATAATTAAATGTATATTTTTCTATTGAAAAATCAATTTTTTCATTGTCGTATCACTAGCATAATCACTTTTTTAACAAATACTTCGAGTCTGTATTCTATTGATATGATTAGCTGCCTGAGATTTTCATACCAAAATGATTAATTTTACAGTGAAACATCAATCAGTCATGGCAGATTCCGTTATATAACGTCACTCCTAGATGATAAACAAAGTAGCAGGATATGAATTATACTTACTCTTTATAAACCGTTATCTTTTAGATTTTATGAGATGTTACATTTTAATACATGTTTCACATTTAAATCTAGCGACATTTTTTTCTATTTTTTTCTATTTGAAGCCAAATCCGTACTTTTAGAATGACTGCTTTTGAATGAAAACTTTTTTGAAATTTTCAAAAAGTGCTTAACGAATAAATTCTCAACGGCCTTGAAACTTCAACATATTGTCAAGGTTCGGCCAAAATACAAAAAGTGGAGGCTTAGAGGGTGATCCTTTCCCTTCAAATTTACCTGTTCGTCATAGGTTTGGTGCAAATGATTAACTGGTTTTGTCGAATGTCTTATGTGATCTACTTATCATAATATTACTCACATTCTGATAATTACCTAAGTGTTTTTAATCTGAGCTAATAAGTAGATGCATACGTCACGTCCCAGCTTATCAGTTGCACAAGATGTTGATAACATTGGATTCAGGTCAGGTTCTAAAATTAGTTATTCTTAAAAGGAAGGATCGCTCTTAAAACTGAAAATAATCGGATAGTGTCCGTCTTGATGAACATAGAAGCGAGAGGATTAGTAAAAGCAGACACTTTTTTGGTAAATCTCCTAAAATTGAGGAATTGAGGATTAAGCTGGATATAAAATTTAAATAGATAATATGCGATTTATTTTTAAATAAAACTTTTAAAATGAAAGTGTCCAAGCAATTCAAAGAACAATGAATTCTGTTGTTTTAGCATGAGTGGCGAGAATGGCGGAATGTGCAGGGGGGGGGGGGGATATTGGTGGTCCTACACCTTAAACTACGTTTTTTTTTCAGAGTAGAAATACAATTAGGATATGGTTCAATATCCTAAAGTTAAATCAAATTACAGAATTAAATTTCTACCAACAAGTAGAAAAAATACTTTAGGTATATTTCCAATAACTATACACGATACTTTAGGATCTTAAAAAAATTAATAAATGCATACTCTTAATCTATATAACATTAATTTACTTCGGTGTTATTTAAGCAATTTACCTCATTTACGAGATCGAAGGAAACCTGATAACATTATCAATCAGAGATAAGGTTAAGGCTTCCAAGGGCGGTTTTTAAAAGCTGCACGTGAGTTCCTATCAATATTTACAGTTCCTTTGTTTTATAGATTCTTCGTGCTTTTGCTAGCTGCAATGTTGTTGCATCATGTTGCCTTGTGATTGGCTGCTACTAGCGACTTAATACGTTTGTTAACTTGACGTGTTTGGAGATGGAATTCAATGTTATTCACTTGAAGGGTACAGGGGAAGAACGCTATAAGTCACATTCGGATGAAACTGAGATAAACGAAGTTTTATGTTGAAACTTGTATCTATCTTCCATACAAATCGATATTTCAATTGCGGTTTTCAAGACTTTGTGGCAATATTTTCTAAAAACCGAGGGATAATTCTGGAAGATCATAAAAATCACTGCAAGATTACACTTTTTTTTAAATTGACTCATCACGAATATAAGTTTTTGGTTTACGCTGGTAACTATAGGTACTAGGAAAACGCTCAGTGTAATGGTTGATCACCGTTGACCGTTGACCGTTGACTCTACTCGTAACTATCTTCCATTTGTATATTATATTTGAACTAAATCGTAACATTTAGATTTTTGACCAATCAGAAGATATTATTTAAGCTTTTACCAATTGGAATATTTCGATGAAATTTTAAAATTAGATGACAATAGTATATAAAATCGGAAAAAAATCAATGAATACGACTTTTTTTTTTAAATATGAACTACTTATTGAAGGAATTTTAAAACAATTTGTTTCTGTAAACCGCTGTGTTGGTCCCTACATGTGTGCAAAATTTCAGCTTGATTGGAGAAAAGTTTCCACCTTTACCGGCAGTAACATAATTAAAAAAGAAGAGTGAAAAGCATCACCAACTCTTATATCAATCCGAACCATCTGTAGGGTCACTTGACAATACAGGATGCTTTATCACACACCGGCAGAAATATTATCACTTGAAGTGCATCAATTCCAAACAGACCCAGTTGGCTCAGGCAGCAACGCTCTGAACTTACTTTCCATACGCCCGGGTTCGATTCCTGCACTGGTTCTTCCTGACTGAGGTACTCGTGGTTTTCCTCAGTCGAGAGGCAAATGCTGGTAAGGTTGCCTAAATTGTCTCCTACCCACGTATATCCTTACTAGGGCTAGGATGTTTAGGACATATCATTTTTTATTTTTTGTTCAAACACGTATAAAAAAATGATACATAAATATGTTTCATGGGTCCCTGATTTCAAATACAAGCGTTTCATATGGCCTGAAAATGCTTTTATCTAAATTTAATTTTTTATAAATTCAGTCCATTTCTTGTTTATTTACGGTCTTTTTGTCCTTTTTTAAAATATTGGGAAAATAATATCAAATATTTGTTTCAAGTTACAAATAAAATTGTTGTATTCCTAAATTTTCCATCCTCCACTTGGATGACCAACAACGATACTTGACACATTGGCACATTCATACAATAATTTGAGTGTATTTTAATATCATTTCTACTCAACTCCTAAAAAAACCATAAATCGAAAAATATGTTGACGAATATTACAAAGCCTAACATTTCATTGGTCCTTTTTTCGGGATTTTATGGTCCTTTTGTTAATAGTTTTAAGGTACTATTTGCATGCTAATTTTTGCACGTTTCGTAGGTCCTAAACATGCTAGCCCTACTCATTACCTAATCTCCCAATCATCATCATAATCATACGTCCTGCGCCGTTAGCAAGTTGCAGAACAGTGCGACGTTAAACGCGTTATCAAAGAGTATAAATCTTCACTGAGGCCCTCTGTTATCAGTTCTCAGAATACTGATTAGATCAGTCGATGAATGTTTCATTCCTACAATTGGATCGTTATCGGTAATTGTTTCATTCGCAAAAATTAAATGAAAACTGAACAGTCGTAAAACAGAATATTACTTATATTTATTTTTTATTTTGTTAATGTGTTTTCGAATATAATTTTGAGCTTGTCTTGTATTGTCTGATCAAACATACAAGAGAGGCATTGAATAATGAAGAATATACCTACACTCAAAACTTCGAATATTACATAAACGTGTTAATTTTTTTTATAAAAGTCACCAAAATAAAATGCAATTCAAATATTTAAAAAACCATGGAATATTATTTAGATTTGTTTGCTTCCTTTCCTATACATATTTTTTCTAGATGCGTAAATAGCATGACCTTCTATTAAATTTGTTTGCTATAATTGTTATAGGATGTTTAAAGCAACATAAAATAGAAATTGCATGACATTAAATGCACTATTTATTTACTCAGGATTTAGTACTATCGAGATGGATGTGTATTTAACTAAACCAATGTATAGAAAAAGTCCCTGTCCAATCTGTCATTCCAAGCAGAGCGCAGACTCTATAGATTGATAAGAGCTGATAAGAAGACAGATAGTCAATGATAGCAACGATAAACTAAGCGATTTCACAGCAAGTTGCAAAACATCATTCGATTATTGAACACAAGCCGTGTCCGAATTGTGTTTCATTGAAGACTGTTGCTGTGATGACATTGCAGTGAAGTTGTGTTTGTGTTCTAAGTGTCAAGTACAACGTGAACATGAGAGTGTGGGGGTACATTGCAGTGGTGTGTATGTGGAACTGTGTCCGTGTAGCAGCACAGAACGGGGGCGGTGAGTCTATTGCCATCTTTTCCTTTACAAATGTAATTGTTCATGAATTATTGGCTCTTAGGCATGTTAAAAACTGACTGAAAATTTGTTAAATACTTCTCTAAACATCTGTAGGATAAAACAAAACTAATAAAATCAATCAAATCTATGAAAGCTTTGAGTGAACAGTTATGAAGTCGTGTGTGCAGGCTTATTTTATGAAATAGGAGCCGTATCTCTTTGAATAACGAAGTTTTGTCACATGCGTCATATAGAAAGCTGACCACTACCCGGCTGTCAAAAGTTGCGTCCGCAAGTAGATATTTGCGGATGTCAGTCCTCTACAATATTCACACAATTTGCACCAATTTTATTTAAATTCATTTTACAACTCTACAACTATAGGTAAAACCTATAGGTCCTATAGGTCTAGGCACTGATAGGTAAAATGGGACTAAGCCCCCCCCCCCCCCCCCCCCCCACCCGTTGGGTATGTCTGGACTCATTTATGCCGCTGAGTTACCGCGTTGATAAGCGAGCATGATGACCTTGAACACAGCTCCTCGCTCAGGTTATCCAGCAGTAAAGCGGGGTGTAAACAATAAAGCAAGTTTCCGGTGAAACCAAGATACCGATCTTGCTAGAAATCATTATGTAGCCGAACAGAATAGTAATGCATCTTCTCGAAAACAATGGCATGATCCGTTACTTAGCCTATCCATTAGCCTAGTCTTACAAGAGATTTGTTGTGAAGAACTGGCAATTTCCCAAGTGCCGGTAATGTCAACTATTTTTTTTTTGCATAATTTTGGATTAAGTTTAGCAATTCATGGTTTAGCATAGCCAATGATCCAATTAGATACTAACAGAATATTGAAAAATGTTTCTAATCCCCTAATCTTAGAGTTGAATACCGGCAGTAATACCTGCTCTTAACTCAAAGTATTTTATTGGTATTTATTAACATTCACCTAACTGAGGGATTCAGTAAAAATCATATTTCATACATATGCGCACTCATCTGCTTATGAGAAATCCAAGTCGAATGAAGTTAGTCAGTTGTCAAACGTGGATGAAATTCACGGTCTTCTGACCCTATCTTCAAAATCGGTAAGTTGCTAACGCAGCTTATATTGGAACACAGCCGCTGCAATGTGAACTGCCTCGATAGCTCAGCTGGTAGAGCATCTGACTGGATATCGGAAGGTCGTGGGTTCGAGTCCCACTCGATGAAAATCTTTTCACATTGCAGTTGGTATTTATTAACCTATTTCCTTATTTCATCACTGACGAAAACAAAACAAGCCAACTGTCAAACATGCTCTTGGTAAAGAAGTTATAGTACTTGCAAGATAATTAAAGACAATTGTGTTGTTATAGAAATATACCGATTGCATTTTGATTGTAACTGAGGCAACAATAAATTCTGCTATTTCGCGATTAAGTTATAACTTGAACTAAACTGCAATGACATCCGTACGAGATCACAAGATTTTAAGGTGCTGCAAGCGCGAGCGATTTTGCCGCTTGTTGCAGGCATTTTTGTGGATACGATTGGAGACAAAATGGGTTGACGAAATGATTTGAAATTTTAATCATGATTTGATAAAAGACAAACTTAGGCTTATCACTTGGTACATTTTTAGTTTTTTGCTTTGTTATTTAGTAAAATTATTTGATTTTTGGTGAAAAATGGTCTATTTTCTTGTCTCACTGGGTGCTGTATGAAATTTAATTTTAAAAATGTGCCAAGTGATAACCCTAAGCTGACTTGATGCCGGCGGTGTTTCTAATTAGAGGATATTACGCAGCCCCACCCACAGCCGATCGTGATACTGCAACCAGGTAATTAACACCTAATGATGCTGCAAGCGCGAGCGATTTTGACGCGTGTTGCAGACACTATTTTGGATACGACAAAATGGGTTGACGAAATGGTCTGAAATTTTTATCGTGATTAGATGAAAGACAAACTTAGGGTTATCACTTGGTACAATTTTAATTTTTTGCTTAGTTAATTAGTAATACCAATTTAGTTGATATTTGGTGAAAAATAGTATATTTTCTTGTCTCGCTGGATGATGTAGGAAATAAAATTAAAAAAATGTGCCAAGTGATATCCTTAAGTTTGTCTTTTATCTAATCATGATTAAAATTTGAAATCAATTGGTTCAGGGTATGGTCTCCAATCGTATCGAAAATGTAATAGTTTTTAGCGCATTTGTTGAATAACCGGCGTCTAATTAACAATGCACGAAGCAAACATTAAAATAAGCTACTAATATACAATAAAACTGAACATGTGAACATCATATCAAAGTTACACTCACTTATGAAACATTTTTTTTCTCTTAATTTCCTAAATCGGCCGAGCGCTCGCACCACCTTAATGCTTAATGCTTGCCGTTTGGCGGCGTGACCGACACTTTTCGTGTCGATTTATAGTAAGTTAAATGAAATATTCTTAGTATTACGTAGATAATATAAATACATATCTAAATTACGTAGTTTAGTCAACTTGTCCTATAGTGGCTTCATATCGTGTATACAATATAATGTGGGTGGATCTTTAGGCTCTGGATAAGAACAAATCCCAATCATTTGCAAGAGATCAAGGTGCATTGCACAAGTAAGGGATAGAACATTGACATAAAATATGCCTAAATAGTCAATAAAAATGTATCGACCGATTTTTCCGAAAATTTATTTCTACACCATTTAGTGGAATTTGTTTCTTGTTGTTTCACAGATGTAATTTTTTAAATAAATCAAGGAATTAACTGGACCAGATCTCTTAAAATATTAATTATCATCTACTTTTAAAGTGACTTGGAAATTGTTTGGCTTCTGATAGGCCAACGAATTAAACCTAAGTGCACACTAGCAATATAAAAGCGCAGTCACATGCATGAGCCGGTTAAGTCGTTTCACCTGATTCATGCTCGCGGCCCCTCAATTTCGACTTCACAACCGAGCAGTAAATTGTGCAAGTTCTTATTATTTTAATTGAATGATTAACATTCCAGTCCATGACGTCATAGCTTATCATTACAACAATGCAAGCTGATGTAAACTGTTATCAGGAAACTGATAAGGCGCGAGAATATCGACAAAAACGTGTTCCACTTGAAACCCGCGGATGTGACACTGATTTTGTTTCAAGGTTTCGATCTGAATGATGTCAAGTCAAGAAACAATGTCAACGCTTAGCTATTGACAATCGCTTCTTTGTTAGGGATAGGCAACTCATTTGTCGATGTATAATGGCAAAGCGCGCCTATTCCTGGTATCGGATTGCACCAAGGTTAAATTTTTAACCACGACTGTTGAGATCGTCTTAGATTTTACCAGATTGCAGTGAAACCTGACACAGTACAACCTTAGAGGAATTAATTCCTCTAAGGTACAACCATTGACTTCCGATCTGACGATGTCAGCCGGACGCGTGAAGAATATGACCTTGATCTATACGAGAGAACGGTTCGGTTTACTTTGTCACTAGACATCGACGACAGTCTTGCAAATCCCATGGTACAACAATATGCTTCTTATGTGGTAATATTTTAAATGTCTTCGAAAAGCTAGAAAATGGTATCAAGTGCTTCCGTTATTGCAGTTGCTTATAAATTAGGCAAACGGAAGCGAACGGGAATCGCACGGTTCGTCAGAGCTATTTTTAGAAATTTTGTCTTCCCACTAAATAATTTTAAAAAATCAGATAGTAACGACCCAAAACAGCCTAAAAGACTAAATAATGCCTCACACTGGAGTTCATTATGACCTCTGGTACGACCTCAATGTGTTAAATACGATATGCGAGGTAAAATAATGAGGTCGTACCAGAGGTCATAAAGTACTCCAGTGTGTGTCATTGAGCGAGCGTAGCGAGCGTCACCACGGTACTCTTATGGCACTTTCTCTGTGTGTTTTTTTTTTTTTTTTTTTTTTTTTTTTTTTTTGCCTGCACTGCCAGTTCAAACCGCACAACCAATCGATCTGAAATTTTGCACACATACTAACGTAATCTATGCGGTCCCTGGGATCGTTTTTGAACGGGATCCTGTGATTGGTTCAAATTTAAAAAAAAATTATCTTTCGTTTGGTTATTCCGATCAATTTGAAATTTTGACAAGTCATTACGACCAACATTGTACCCAATCATAAAAAGTTTCCGCCAAATCCTCCCATTGGTTCAAATTTAAAATAATCTTTCATATGATTTTTGAAATTTAAACTAGAACCATATGACCGATCAACTTAAAACTTTGCATGGTCATTGGGACCAACATTATCTGTATTTTTGAAAATTTTCAGACTTATCTGTGTTTAAATCCAAAAGTTATTGACATTTTACTGACATTTTGCGTGTTATCTGTCAAATTTCTCGAAAATGTTGATCACGGCTTCTTCGACTCTTTATAGTTCCAAGGTAGTTAGAGCAACTTTCAAACGTATGAGACTGATATGACCGTTCAACAGATCGTCTAATATTGTGTAAGTACACACACTTTTATCATATGAGTGGTCCCAGGTGTATTTTTTTTAAATATATCCTATGATTTTTGAATTTTAACAAGGAACATTTTCATCATAAAGGTTCAATCGATCAACTTAAAACTTTGCATGGCTATTGGGACTAATACTTTGGGAATATTTGGAGATTTTTATACCTTCAAGTCTGACGAATTTCAAGAATTATTAATAATAATAATAATAATGTAATTTATTGAGCACATAAAATAGGTACATAATTGGTCTGTATTCAACAATCGAGTCGTTGATCTTCCATACATCCATCTCTTCTCTTCAGCTGCTTCACATCTTCACCATTTACCTACTTCTTCTTAATTCATAATAGTCATTAAAATTGTGCTTCAATATCAGTGGTAATATTGGAAGAACATCCAAGCATTTGCTTTTTAGCTGAGGGAAAACCACTGAAAAAACATTCTCAGCAGGATGTAATCTTGATTCTCGTCTTCCAATATCATTACTTCACGAATTCTCTTTCTTGAATGATAGCGAGTTTATCCTTAACGAGCGTCTTGAAAGCTTTTAAACTTAGGGTCTGCTCTTCTGTTGTTGTTGTGTTGTATGCTACTGAGGCTGAATAGGAAAAACAGTTCTTGAATTTTTTACTTCGATGAGTTCCAAAGTCTAGCTTATCTTTGGACCGCGTGTCTCGTAGGTGAATATCACGACGCTTTCTCAACTTATGATTTAAATACTTTGGCTCTCCCGTTCTCAATATCTTGTGCGTTGCGCATGTTAAATGTAGGCTTTTTCTCGCTTCCATCTTTAGCCAATGAAGTTTTTGAATGTAGGGACTTATATGGTGTCTTCTCTTAATATTGAATACAAACCTAGCACAAGAATTCTGGACTTTTTGAATACGACCTACATCTTTCTTCGAAATACACGGTCCGTAAACGATGTCACAGTAATTCAAATTAGATATTATAAGTGCCTCAACAAGCTTGCTTTTTGTTGATCTTGTCAGAATTTGTTTAAATCTTTGCATTGTTCGTAGTTTGCCGTAAGCTTTGCTATTTGCTTTCTGAATATGATCTGAGTAAGTCATTTGGCTGTCCATTATCAAACCTAAATTCCTTGCATTTTCTGAAGTGGGAATAATAGAACCATTTATATGTAGTTTAAATTCACTATTAAGTATTTTGATCCGTTGACATTTGTTCCCTATAATCATTGATATGGTCTTCGAAGTGTTTAAAGAGAGTCCTTGACTTTCACTCCATGCAGCAATAGACTGAAGATCTTCGTTTATTTTCTCTTGTGCTGCAGCTAGATCTTGAGGGCGAAAGGTATATAGAAGCTGGGTATCATCTGCAAATTTGTGTATTTTGCAGTGTTTCACACTCTCATCGATATCAGTTGTGTAAACTATGAACAGTAGTGGAGCGATACTTGAACCCTGTGGTACTCCTGTTCTATTTTCCCTTGGCATTGATACGTTATTAGCTGATAATTTTACCCGTTGTTGACGTCCGGTGAGGTAGCTTGCAAACCATTTAATTGTCATCTCTCCCACTCCAAGATATGTGAGTTTAGCCAGTAGGAGTTCATGATTGATATAGTCAAAGGCTTTTGTAAAATCTAATAATATAAGACTTGTAACCATTTTCTTCTCCATTCCCTTGATCGCTTCATCAGTTACATCTAGAAGTATTGATGTTGTCCCACGATTTTTCCTGAATCCTGACTGACTATTAGATAATAATTGCAGTTCTTCTAGGTATGCAGTCAGTTGCTTCACAACAATTCTTTCTAGTATTTTGGACATTGTAGTGAGAATACTAATGGGTCTAAGGTCTTTGAAATGTTTTGGATGTGAGCATTTTGGCAAGGGTGTTATTACTCCTTCTTTCCATAGATCAGGAAATATTCCAGAAACAAGAGAATGATTTACAATACTGTGTATAGCATTTAAACAGTTTGGCATGCATAGAAGTAATGTATTGATATTTATATTATCAATGCCTGTTGCTTTGGTCTTAATTTTTCTCAATTGATCAACGATTTCTTCTGTACTAACTGCTCTGAGCTCAAAGGCATTTTTTGACGTAATAGTGTGAGTGTTATTTTTGTATTGATCAATTATACTTGAAGCAATTAATTGGCTTTTAATGATATTTTCGATAGACACATTTTCGGTTTGAGGTGTTGCGGGTGTCCGTGCTCGCTCATCAACGCGTTATATAGAGCGTTTTCCTAGTATTTAGTCTATTATACCCCTTCTACACGCTCACTTTAATATAGTATGTTAAACATACATTTAAATGACGTCTCAATTTAGCACGTCTACACACTCACTTTATCTATTGACGCACTATCTGGTGACGATTCTGTAATTATTACCTTAATTTGTCGATTCAGTGCAGTGTTATTCTAATGACAGTGAGGAGATTTCACATGAATGGTCCAGTGAAGTTATTTACAAAATATGTTACAGCTGTCAGTTCATGTTGGAAACAACACTCTTGGATGACATAGCCTCACTTTTAACACTCATAAGGACTTATTTATTATTTTAAAATTGTTTTGAGCCTTTGTGCTGGGTTAAAAAGTATTATTAAATAGCACGCAACACACTTACAAATTCAATGAAACATTTTAACTTGAATATGTATACAATTTTACTATTAAATCTAGAACTGAAGAAGAACAAAAGCGAATCGTTTTTAAAAAAAATCTCGCGAGATCTCGCGTCTTGCGTTAAACATAGGTTAAACATAGGTCCGTCGCGAACTTGAAGTGCGGTGTCATTTAAGGGAAGCTTGATCATCTACACGGTGTACTTAAAGTGAGAGGCTACTTAAGTCCTATGTTAAAGTGAGCGTGTAGAAGGGGTATAACAGCCTCATGCCCAAAGAATTTCCAGATTTATCTACGCAGGAGCCCAGAGTCTACTGGATTACGTCCATAAGATTATTAGCTCACGGTCTTGTGGTGTTGAGGACTGACATCCGCAAAGTCTACTTGCGGACGCAACTTCTGCAGAGCATGAAGCTGTTAGGCTGTTATGGGTCGTTACTATCTGATTTTTTAAAATTATTTAGTGGGAAGACAAATTTTAGGAAAATCACTTTGAAAAGCAGTGCGTTTCCCGTGCGCTTCCCCAGGCCTCTTGTTCCTGACATGGAGGGAATGTCAATGATATGACGTCATATTTCTGCCAACAGGATGCGTGATCAAGTACGAGAACGGAGACGAGATCTCGACACTTGATTGGGACTTCGACCACACAGTCGACAGGCCGATGAACGACAACGCGGCGCCTGGAACAGTCGTGTACAGGTACACGGTTGAGAAGATGCAATCGGCTACGTCAGGTGAGGACCAGGACGCGAATAGCTGGCTGGCTATAACACTTCGTAAATGCGAGGGAAATTATTTGTTTACATTTCCAGTTTACTTAATTAGAAATGGAGCATATTTACTGTTAATATATCTTTCATTTTACTGATTTTACTTTACTATATCAGAGTTATTATTGTTTTAATAATTAATTTATAAGAGCTTTTGTCACCGTCAATTTTTCTCCCATTGAAGTTTCTATCCGAAAAATTCTTGCTCCAAGGAACAGAGGATCGCCCGCTTTAGCCTGGTCGTCACATGATTGCGTTACACTTCGAGCACACATAGTTATACTCAGTTCACACTGACCTTTTAATCACGATTGTAAATATCAATCCAGTTGAATAGGACCGGTTCGAAATCTGCAATATGTTTGTATTCAACATCAAATATAGAATGAAGTTGCGACTTTGTTTTACTTGATTTTTACTTTGTAACTCTTTTGGGTGAATAACATATTAGTTTATAAGCATGAAAAGTATTTTGATTGTTGCTACGCACGTGTGTGTTTGACAGGAATTCCCACGCAGCCGTCTGAGGTTGAATACGTGAGATATCGGCTGAGCGGCAACGAGCTGTTGGTAGAAGTCACTAACAACATCCTTACCTACGAGGAGACCGAGGTGAGTGCAACAGGTTGCCACCGAATCAACCCGAACCCACCCGAACCCACCCGAACTCTCAAGTCCTTTTCACCAGCATAACGAAGCCGGCAGGCATATGCTTATGTATAAGAGCTACCCATGCTGGACAGGTCAGTGGTGAGGTCCAGACAAAGAGCAACCAGGGTCGACTTACCCCTCCCCTGATTTTGCGGTCCCCTCGAGCCGGCCTCCCCCCGAATCGGGTCCCACCGGCTCGAACCCCCCCGCCCCCCGGTCCGTCCCCATTCCGGCCTGGCCTACCCACCAGTGCTGGACTCCTCCGGACTCCTACCCCTCCCGAAAACCTCCCTTTATATTCAACAAAGTTAAAAAAAAACTTAATGTGCGCAAAATGACCTCGCTCTCGACTCGCCATTAAACAACACTAATCTTCTATGTCCCTGTACACAGGTGAACATCGATGTGATCAAGACTCCTGTGGCCTTCACATGTGACGGTGGAGCCAGCAGCCTCATCTTCCGCCTCCCCGTCACCTTCTCCAACACCTACCCCCCGAAGTTCGCCGACGACACCGAGACCGACATCGTGCTCCCCATGCCGTACCCCAACGGCCTCTACGTGACCACCGTCACCGTCACCGACGTTGACATGGGCACCAAGGAGGTGGTGTTGACCTTGGACGCGGTTGGACAGGACTTGTTCACGATCACCCCGAAGGCGTCGGTCAACGGGAAGGTCTTTGAGTTCGATCTCAAGGCGAGGAAACAGTTGAACCTGGACGACAGAACGACAACAGTTGCTACAGTGACGGTGAGAAAACCAATTACAGATATGAAGGGCACAGGGCACAGTTATTTAGTCTAAGGTACAGGGAAAAACGCTATGACTCACAATCGGATGTTATGAAGGCTGAGTAGTGAGTTTGATCTTACTACTCATTTGCAGCCAGCATCGTCCTGTCATATTAGATGTTGGTATTAAAGTCCCATTGGTTAATTCCATACGTAAACCCAGATGGAACTTTCAAAAGGCCAATTGGGAAAAATATAGCAAGAGATTGGACGATGCAGTTCGTTTTATACCACCGACTGTAGAATGCTACGATCGTTTCTCTAGACTCGTCATACAGACTGCTAAAAACTGCATCCCTCGGGGTTTTCGCAAGGAGTACATTCCTTGTTGGAATGAAGAAAGCGACCGCCTGTATGAAGAATATTGTGACACCGGTAGTCAAGAATCTGCTGAAGAGTTGCTGAAGTCTTTAGACCAGATGCGAAGAGAAAAATGGACCTCCACAGTTGAAAGCATGTCCTTCACGCATTCTAGTCGAAAAGCGTGGGAAGTTTTGCGCAAATTAGGAGGTGCCTCGGTACCACTTCCCAACAAACCAAAGATTCACCCTAATCAAGTTGCCTCACGCATTGTACAGTTGTCTAAATCAAAGGTGGACAAAGTCTTTACAAGAACAGTGAATAAGGAGTTGCAGGATCTTAGAAAACAAGCCGAAACTGAGAGTTTCTTCTCGAGACCATTCTCAGAAGAAGAAATTGACAAAGCACTTTATGTCACGAAGACAGGCAAAGCGGCAGGATTCGACAGCGTTTATCCAGAGTTCCTTACTCATAGTGGTCGTAAAACAAGACTTTGGCTTGCACAGTTCTATACCCACATTTTGGAAACTGGAAAACTTCCAGATATATTCAAAAAGACCAAGATCATCGCTCTCCTGAAGCCAGGGAAACCTTGTGACCAACCTGAAAGCTATCGACCCATAGCTCTGTTGTCAGTATCACTTAAACTGTTGGAGAGATTGCTTTATAATCGTATTGGCCCTGAAATAGAAAATATGCTCCAACCAGAGCAGGCAGGGTTTAGGAGAGGTAGAAATTGCACCGATCAGGTCCTGGGACTTACCAATCATATTGAGAATGGCTTTCAGAGAAAACTGAAAACAGCGGTAGCCTTCATTGATCTTACAGCTGCTTATGATACAGTTTGGAAAAAGGGTCTGCTGACAAAACTGTTCAAAGTAGTTCCATGTCTTAAGGTTTGCGATCTCATTAGTAATATGTTGAGTGATCGTTACTTTCAAGTATTCATGAATGATGATTGCAGCAGAATCAGGAAGTTAAACAACGGACTCCCCCAAGGTTCAGTATTAGCTCCTTCTCTCTTTAACCTGTACATCGCCGATCTGCCTACATCAATTGCGAGGAAATTCATCTATGCTGATGACATGGCATATGCAGTTCAGCATAAGGACTTCAGCCATATGGAGAATATGCTAACTGATGATTTAGAGGGGCTGAGCGAATATTGCGCAAAGTGGCGATTACAGCCAAGTGCCACGAAGACTGAAGTCACCTGCTTTCATCTCAACAACAGCGAGGCAAATAGGCAATTGGAAGTGGTCATGAATGGTGCGGTGTTGAAACACAATTCTAAACCTAAATACCTAGGCGTAACACTTGATAGAACTCTCACATACGATGCTCATCTAACAAACACGGCCGCCAAACTTCGTACTCGAAACAATATCATTCAAAAGCTGGCATATACATCATGGGGAGCGTCCGCAAGCTGTATTCGCATATCTGCACTTGCTCTGGTGTACTCGGCTGCTGAGTATTGCGCTCCTGTTTGGCTTACTAGCTGCCACACCAGCAAAGTTGATGTGCAGTTGAACGCAACCATGAGACGGATAACAGGCACATTACGCTCAACTCCACTTGCTTGGTTACCGGCACTCAGCAATATTGCACCACCTGACTTGCGGAGGAAACAAGCTTTACTGAAGGAGCACGAGAAGATTGTGAACAACCCTGATATACCTATTAGGGCTGACCTATATAATCCTCCGCTTTTTAGACTAAAATCAAGAAAGCCTCCATTAGCTCTGGCTCAGAGATTGCTGGACGAGAACTTTGAGGTCAGTGGCACATGGGATTCTCAGTGGATTCAAGGAAACAGGAGCAGTCCCATCTTCAGCTTCTCAAGTACAGGTCGACCATCGGACCACCTGCAGTTTCAGTTACCAAGGAAGGCTTGGTGCAACCTAAATCGCTTGCGAACAGAACAAGGCCGATGCAAGTACCTTATGCACAAATGGGGGTTCGTTGACAGCGCAAGTTGCATCTGCGGGCAGCAGGAACAAACTACCAATCATATTATGATGGAATGCGCTGTCCTGAAATATCCTGGTGACATCCAGGATATTGCCGACCTCAAAGGCGAAGCTATTGATTGGCTGACCTCTTTAAATTTGTAATTTATTGTTAAAATTTAGATTTTTTAGAACAATTTATTTTATTTTAAGTATATGTGATAAATATTTAATAAGACTTTGTATTCCAATAAAATCCATACGATAAATAAAATAATGATTTTTTAATCGATTCTTATCAATATCTTTTACCAATGTAATTGTTAACAAAATAGGGCTTTGTACGCGTATTCAGAACAGTTCAATAAAAATAATTTCATACTTTGGAATAAGTTATTAGTTTTATTTTGTCCTACAGATATTTGTAGTGCCATAATTTTACTAATTTTCGGGCACAAAACATCTGTTGGAAAAAATAAAACTAATAACTTATTCCAAACTATGAAATTATTTTCATTGAACTGTTCTGAATTCGTGTACAAAGCCCTATTTTGTTAACAATTACATTGGTAAAAGATATTGATAAATACCGATTAAAAAACTCTTCAAGGCCACGCTCACTACTAAGGCCGGGTAGGACCAACTTTGGATTAGCTAACTATCGATAGTTAGTGAGCAGTTAACCAATGATTCAAGTTGGCGCGAATTCCACAGCCAATGGGATTCACTAACTTCCACTAGCTATCGATAATTGACTTAATCCAATTTTGGTCCTACCCGGCCTAAGCCCTCTTATGTTGAAACTTGTATCTATCTTCTATACAAATCGATATTTCATTTGCGTTTTTCAAGACTTTGTGGCAATATTTTCTAAAATATTGTCCAAGATTAGTCCAAGCTATATGCTTACATCAGTGACCTTGATTGTTACAGAGCACGCAGAACGGCGTCCCCTTAACAGCCGTCGCGACTCTCTCCTTCCTCACCGACTTGATCGATTCGACGCCACCGACGCCAAGGTTCTCCAAGGCCATCTACAAGGGCGCCATCGACGTGGACGTGAGTGACATAGTTTGATGTTACTTGACCAATCCTAGCGCAGATCAAATTAAATCAAATTCAACTTAATTATAAAAAACCCAACATCTGCCACCAAAAATAATTTGATTACTAGTTGAAATTTACATTTGGTAGCAGATGTTGGATTATTTCTAATTAAATTTCATTTGACTTTAAAATCAGCAATAATTAATCGAACAAAGATTTAACGATAACTATTGATAAAACATTAACTATTTACATGCTTATAATATCGGTGAATAAGTGTCATATCCTGTGATTTGTGGTCGCCAATGAATCTTCATTCCAAATCTATACAAATCAAACAAATCAATCGAGACAAAGCTTGCTAATGATTTCAAGCGATAACACATAGCAACCAAACACGTAAACCTATTAAATTTGTACCCATACAGCCTCATGCTCAAAACAATGTCCAGATTTATCGACGCAAGTGCTCAGAGTCTACTGGATCCATAAAAAAACACTCCGTGTAAAAAACAGCCAAGTCTCTTCAACTAAAAAAAAAAATTATGAAATCTAAAAATTCTGCACTGAAACGTAGTGATATCAAAAAATGAGCCAAGTCAAAACTTTATTTGAAAATTAAAAAATACTTGGCGCATCGTGTATATAAATAGCTTAGAAGTATAGGCTAGATATAAATACATATACTTATAGTACCTATACCTACAATGCCCTAAAAAAACGATGCGCCAAGTATTTTTTAATTTTCAAATAAAGTTTTGACTTGGCTCATTTTTTGATATCACTACGTTTCAGTGCAGAATTTTTAGATTTCATAATTTTTTTTTTTAGTTGTAGAGACTTGGCTGTTTTTTTACACGAAGTGTTTTCTTATGGGGATATCACTTATTTTTTTAGTTTATTTACACAATTTGTAAAACTTATTAGGGCAACAATGGCTAATTCCTTTAAAAAAATACGCCATTTCCGAATTAGTTACTAAAAAAATATTGTTTGGAGCTAAATTTAAACTTAAAGTGATATGCCATGAAGAATTGCGAAAGCATCGTTCCAATAGGTCCAGCCGTTTTCGAGATATGGCATCACTTCCGGTTTTCAAAATGGCGGCTGAAAGCTCTTACACATTGTAGGTATAATGAATATGATGAATATGATGAATGATGTATATAAATACTAATATTTCATTATAAGCCTTCTGAATATATAGTTGGTTTTTATATAAAGGGAAGTGAATTTAAGCAGATTTCGCTAAACTATGACGTCATTTCCGGTTTTAGTAATTAGAAAACTTTAATTAACCTATTGTTATTTCATAAAGAGGACCGTCTGAATCGATTGGCGAAAATTTCGTTCCGATCGGTTAAGCCGTTTTTGAGATATGACGTCACTTCCGGTTTCAAAATGGCGACTACCGGTTTGATTTATAAAAAGGCACCTCAGACGCCAAAAGTGCACATGTGGTAAAAATTTCAGATCGATCGGCTAAGCCGTTTAGGCTGTGGCGGTGATAGCGGTGTTTCCTGATATCATCATCAGATAGGTTTTAAAAGGGGTGTAATTTCACTGTTTTCACGGCCCTCTAGCACGCAAATGGCATAACCTATTGTTCCCAAATTTAGTATATGGAGTGGGGTGGGCCATAGCTCGAAATTAAGATATTTCACAACAATGTGAGATTTTCCAATTTTATGATCCAGTAGGCCGAAAATGCCATGTTGTTGCTTACAGTAAAAGTGTTTGGTCTGCTCCTCGGTTTATTAGGCATTTACGGTATGTTGAGTGACTGTGAGTGTACGGTACGACTTGGCTGGGTGGAGCGACCGCTCCACTAGATCCCGTCAATAAGATTATTAGCTCACGGTCTTGTGGTGTTGAGGACTGACATCAGCAAATCTAGTGGAGCGGTCGCTCCACCCAGCCAAGTCGTACCGTACACTCACACGCACTCAACATACCGTAAATGCCTAATAAACCGAGGAGCAGACCAAACACTTTTACTGTAAGCAACAACATGGCATTTTCGGCCTACTGGATCATAAAATTGGAAAATCTCACATTGTTGTGAAATATCTTAATTTCGAGCTATGGCCCACCCCACTCCATATACTAAATTTGGGAACAATAGGTTATGCCATTTGCGTGCTAGAGGGCCGTGAAAACAGTGAAATTACACCCCTTTTAAAACCTATCTGATGATGATATCAGGAAACACCGCTATCACCGCCACAGCCTAAACGGCTTAGCCGATCGATCTGAAATTTTTACCACATGTGCACTTTTGGCGTCTGAGGTGCCTTTTTATAAATCAAACCGGTAGTCGCCATTTTGAAACCGGAAGTGACGTCATATCTCAAAAACGGCTTAACCGATCGGAACGAAATTTGCGCCAATCGATTCAGACGCACTGAGAGAAATTTCATGGGAAACTTACGCTGGAACAGCGTAAGAGTCTCATTGAACTAGACACAGGGATTAAATTTCACAAAAATAGCGAAAAGGGTTTCGCAGACTTCTACCGCAATATTTGTACTAGGCCAGTGAAATTTGTTTCACAGATTTAGTGTAATTGTTTCCCTGTCTAAATATGCAACTTTATTAAAACATTTTCGCTGGATTATAGCGAAAATTTTCGCAGGCCCCAATGTAACACGTAAGAAAAAAACATAGCAAACATTGCGCTGGATACGCGATTATTTTTCGCAAAGCTATACCAATGTTAAATTTTATTATTAAAAAATTTAAAAGTTATTTGACGATTACTTCACAGGATTGAAACCTGCGGGATTTGGCTCAGAGGGTAGAACACAAAGAATCAGCAATATTATAATTTGTTTATTACAGAGAAAATAAATGTTCATTGATGTGAAAAGAGCAATCAAAAATTATGAAACAATATTACGTTCGATACGTTGGCAGTAGTGATGATGTCGTCTGGTTTGTTTACTTCCGCGTAAACAAGTGGATGGCGTTGACTCTTGCGTAGTGTGTCCCGTGAACTCCAGTCCACCAGCAGCATGAAATGACGGGATATGTCACCTCCTTCAGCTGCGATGCGATGATGTTGTCTAATAACCCCTTGGTTATCAGGACGTCCAGCAGTCCGTGCACAAGGAGTGACCTCCTCGAGCAGTTGGATCAAGTTGGCTCAGGCTGATGACGTTCGTGGCTGCAGACTCGTCGGTTTCTCCCGGAGTTGCAATTCACTAACTTCTATACTTCGATCACATCGGCACTGTCTCGCTGAAATTATACTATGTTGTGTGCACAAGGCTTCACGGTTCGCGAGGCAGGTCTCACTGCTCTGAGAAAACTCCGACTGATGATGTTTGACTGGTAGCCTGACGTTTTATACCCTCTGACATCGTTTTCCCTCCAAAGAATCTGATTGGTTGGTTTCGTACACGTGATAGCTAATTTTAGACATTCTGTCATTTCTAAAGCCCGCGAAACGACTTTCTTTCTGCACGTAGGCCCATGCTTTTCTAGGAATCACTGAAAACTAGTCTGGCTGACTGGTTTTGTAGCGTTATCACAATGACTGGTTCACTTGTTATTACGTGGTGACATCACAATTTAGGTAAGGTCACATACTTTTTATATGGATTCACTCACTTTCTTGATATAATTGCACATTGTTAAACTTATTTGATTGCTCGTTATATTTTTGTCTATATTTTGATTGCTGTTGAATTTTAAAGATTGTAAGTTTACATAATGATTCTAATTAATTACTTTGTGTTCAGTTAACCTTGACTCTAAGAATGCCATGCTACAAGCTTGTTCATTCTTTAAACCTATTTCAAGCAAACATTATTATTTTTAAAGTTAATTTTCTAACCTAGATAGGCCAACTTGTTACAGAGCCCCCTGAATTCTTGTTGTTCACCTTTTGACTGAAGTAAAATTTGAAACACATTGAAATCTTGAATGAGAAAATGGTGATAAAACAAGGATTCACATAGAGACTGGACTATCTAGCAGGAATAATCTCTTCCTTTTGACAAACAAAAAGTTTCCCTCAACAGATGCAAGTTTATTTCCCCTTACAGCTGTCTAATCTAAACCTGAATGAATGAACTCACCCCTCCACCTACCAAAACAAAAACAAACCTCATCCTACCTCCCGGAAACGATGCTCGACTCAACCCTCTCTCACGATCCCGTTATTGGCCTAGTGACCTACTTCTGCTGGGTCATCATACCAAACATCATAACAATCAACATAACATTGCTGTTGTC
The DNA here is from genome assembly GCA_934045905.1 of Leuctra nigra. NCBI lineage: Eukaryota > Metazoa > Arthropoda > Insecta > Plecoptera > Leuctridae > Leuctra > Leuctra nigra. The sequence goes on from OW203769.1 coordinate 16,360,802, forward strand.
ATCAGTAGGAATCATTTGTTCGACGTATTGATTTCTTTCTTCCGTCCACGATCGAATGGAAATGAAATCGTTCCTTCTTCTGTTTTGTCTTGAGTTTTCACCCTTGAAATATCTTCAAGTAGCTGTTTCCAAGTAGAATCTTCCCTGTTTTCTTGAGCAGTGGTCGATGTGTAGTTTTCATTTTCGTCAGCTTTCTTCTTCAGTTCTCGTACGTTCATTTGCAGTCCATCTTGCAAGCAAACATTTTCGTCTTCTTCTCTCAAATCATTATTCAACCCTTTCTTCAAAACATCATCGTTTTCATTCATAACCACCTTGTCATTTTTCTCGTCGTGAAACTTTTCACCATTACTTTTAAAGTCGCCTATAGACTTCAAAACATCGCCAATTTCTTCAACTGTTCGAACTCTGTCGAAATCATCTTGATTCGCAATCGGAATCTGTAATTCTTCCTTCTCGCTCACTTGTGGCAATACTACCTCGCAATTGTCTTCAAAATTCTTCCTTCGAAATACATTTTCATCTTTCTTCATCTCAGTAAATTCACGCCTACTTTCATCAACTTCTTCTTTGTCTGGTCCATCCAAACTTTCAATTTTATTCTGGACAATTTCTTCTGGCACACAGCCCCCCTCTGTACTCTCTTGTGATTGCAACGTCTTGCAAGCAGCAGCGTCTTCAATCCCTTTCTTGAAAAGCAAAAAATCTATTTGAAGTTGCTTTTCTATTGCAGAAACCTCTGCTTCTCTGGCAGCTTCTCGCTCATCCATCTCTTTCTTCCACCGTCTTGAAGATCCGCGTATAAATTCTTTAAGATCCTCACGCTCTTTCTTCTGTATTCTTCTAATCTCTTCTTTTCTCTCTTTGAAACGTGTCTTTTCGGTCGACGCAAAATCGTGTCCCATCTCTACTTTCCATTCTGTGTCGACCTCTGTTCGTTTCCCGAATTCTCATTTTTCGTTTCCTTCGTACCGGACTCTGGTGGACGATTATTATTATTCCCGTTACCATTCCCGTTACCATTCCCATTTCTGTTATGACTGTTTCTCCCGTTGTTATTGTTATTGCAATTCCTGTCATAACTATTCCTGTTATTGTAACCGTTCCTATTGTCATTGTAACCATTCCCGTTACGAATTGGCTCATATTGCTTTGGGTCTCTGATTAGTTTTTCAGTGAATTCATCATGCTCTAAGTCAGTCAGCTCTTTTATCAACTCATCTTTAGTTTTGACTTTGCCACGTACTATCACCCTGATGTTTGGTGGTAAGTGATTAATCAATATTCCAACCAAAACTTGTTCCGTCATATTGACCAATTCTGTCACATATTTTGCCTTGTTGATAATCCGATTGACATAGGTCACCATGTTTAGGTTCGAACTAATTTTGTATTCTCCAGCATAGATTGATCTAATGAGCTGATGCTGTACAGTTTGCGACCAATATTTATCTTTAAAAGCCTCTTCAAATTTGTCAATATTCTCAACGGGATTATTTACATACCAGTCTGCTGCTTTTCCATGTAAACACTTGACAATGATTCCCAGCTTCTGATTGTTATTCACATTGAATGTTGAAAAACGCTCTTTGATTAGCTTCAAAAATTGCATTGCGTTTATTGGGCAACTCTCTTCCCCATTAAATCTTATTGCCTCTTGTATCAGCGACTCAGTACAATGTTTTGCAAATTGCAACTCGTTATTTGCATGACACATGATATTCGATGTCGTTCCAGTCTTCTTGGCATTCTCATCTACCTTTTTACTTACGTCCTCTATTTTCTCCTTGATAGCTGAAATGCTTTCATTCTTTTCTTTATCCTTTCTTTCAAATCGCGAGCTTAATGAAAATATCTCCAGGCTGAGTTTCTTGTCACGCTCATCGATCTCAGTGTTTATCTTTACCAATCCGGTATTTACTTTTTCCTCAACACTGCTCGTCTGTGCTCCGATTGATTCTACGTAAGACTTAATGACCTCCAACTCTGTGTCGACTTTATCATTTACTTGTTGTACTCTTTCCTCTACATTTGTGACCCTAGTTTCAACCTTTTTCAATCCAGCTTCAAATTTACTCGCGATCTCCCTGAATTCATTTTTTGTTTCTAATAGCAACTCCCGTATTTCCTTTCCTCTCTCTTCGTCTTTCTTATCCCTTTCTTCTTTTTCCTTCTGTTTTTCGTTTTTACTTTCCTCCTTTTCCTTCTGTTTTTCTAGTTTCCTATTCATTTCCTTGATAGTTTCTTTCTCTTGTTGTTCTCGCTTTTCCTTCATTAGGAATTCCATAACTGGATTAGAGGATTCTTTCTCACCGAATTGTGAATATATACTGTCAGCTCTGGCTTCTTTTTGTCTCTCTTCAAAGATTGGCATTTCAACATGAGGTAGCGAGTCATCGTGTTCGTCCTCCCCTATCACCTGGCTCCTAGTTACCTCGAGTTCACTAACCACTGACTGGTCCCCCGCCCCCTCTACAGTCTCATCTAAATCTACAGTTGACGCTAAACTTGCATCTCGATCTGCCATCGTAACAGATGTAATGAACTAACATGCACAAATCTACAGTTGGCTTTATCTTTACGTTAACGGGTTGATTCTATGTAAAATTTCCAAATACATGAAAATTTTACGCAATGCCTGTGTCCACAAGTTTCAGAACAACTGAGTAACTCTTTCACAATCAAGAAAACAATTATTTCTTTCAAAACAATTGCTCCCAGGAATGTTATTCGAGCCCCACACGTTGAGCGCCACTGAAACCTGCGGGATTTGGCTCAGAGGGTAGAACACAAAGAATCAGCAATATTATAATTTGTTTATTACAGAGAAAATAAATGTTCATTGATGTGAAAAGAGCAATCAAAAATTATGAAACAATATTACGTTCGATACGTTGGCAGTAGTGATGATGTCGTCTGGTTTGTTTACTTCCGCGTAAACAAGTGGATGGCGTTGACTCTTGCGTAGTGTGTCCCGTGAACTCCAGTCCACCAGCAGCATGAAATGACGGGATATGTCACCTCCTTCAGCTGCGATGCGATGATGTTGTCTAATAACCCCTTGGTTATCAGGACGTCCAGCAGTCCGTGCACAAGGAGTGACCTCCTCGAGCAGTTGGATCAAGTTGGCTCAGGCTGATGACGTTCGTGGCTGCAGACTCGTCGGTTTCTCCCGGAGTTGCAATTCACTAACTTCTATACTTCGATCACATCGGCACTGTCTCGCTGAAATTATACTATGTTGTGTGCACAAGGCTTCACGGTTCGCGAGGCAGGTCTCACTGCTCTGAGAAAACTCCGACTGATGATGTTTGACTGGTAGCCTGACGTTTTATACCCTCTGACATCGTTTTCCCTCCAAAGAATCTGATTGGTTGGTTTCGTACACGTGATAGCTAATTTTAGACATTCTGTCATTTCTAAAGCCCGCGAAACGACTTTCTTTCTGCACGTAGGCCCATGCTTTTCTAGGAATCACTGAAAACTAGTCTGGCTGACTGGTTTTGTAGCGTTATCACAATGACTGGTTCACTTGTTATTACGTGGTGACATCACAATTTAGGTAAGGTCACATACTTTTTATATGGATTCACTCACTTTCTTGATATAATTGCACATTGTTAAACTTATTTGATTGCTCGTTATATTTTTGTCTATATTTTGATTGCTGTTGAATTTTAAAGATTGTAAGTTTACATAATGATTCTAATTAATTACTTTGTGTTCAGTTAACCTTGACTCTAAGAATGCCATGCTACAAGCTTGTTCATTCTTTAAACCTATTTCAAGCAAACATTATTATTTTTAAAGTTAATTTTCTAACCTAGATAGGCCAACTTGTTACAGGATTTACTTACAACTACAATCTGAGTACATATTCACAGAGATGATTATATTTGTGACTAGAATCTGAAATTAAAACGCACTTTCATTAGTTGAGATTCGGGCGTGATTCGAACCCGGGTCGGCAGATCTCGAAGACAGCGTGTAGACCAACTGGCTGTGCGGACGGGTGATGTTAGTAGCGATCACAATTGTACAAGAACGATGCGAGGAGTTAGCGAAATATTTACTGACGCTAGATTCAAAATGTTAAAATGTTACACTGGTTTAGTGTAAGTATTCTACTAAACGATCGATCAAGTTTGCCGCTGCGAAAACATTTCGCAAATCTAGTAAAATTAAATCGCAAGACCCGAATAGTGAAAAGTCCTTCGTTATTCCTGCGAAATTTGTTGCTAAAACAATGAAAATTTTCGTTAAACGCAGCATAATGTTTTTAGCGTAAATAATTCCACAGCTTTTAAGAAAATAGTTACACAAAATTTGCGTAAATATTTCACTAAAAGAACGATTATTTGTCACATGAAACATTTCGCAACACTAGTGAAATTAAATCGCTAGACCCAATTAGTTCGGTTTGTGAAACTGATTTCGCTAATCCAGCGAAACGTGGTTGCTAAAACAAGTGTAAACTTCGCCAAAACCAGCGAAATATTTTCAGCGTAAATAATTTCACATTTATTTCTCTCAGTGCGGTCCTCTTAATGAAATAACAATAGTTAAATTAAAGTTTTCTAATTACTGAAACCGGAAATGACGTCATAGTTTAGCGAAATCTGCTTAAATTCACTTCCCTTTATATAAAAACCAACTATATATTCAGAAGGCTTATAATGAAATATTAGTATTTATATACATATTAATACCTACAATGTGTAAGAGCTTTCAGCCGCCATTTTGAAAACCGGAAGTGATGCCATATCTCGAAAACGGCTGGACCTATTGGAACGATGCTTTCGCAATTCTTCATGGCATATCACTTTAAGTTTAAATTTAGCTCCAAACAATATTTTTTTAGTTACTAATTCGGAAATGGCGTATTTTTTTAAAGGAATTAGCCATTGTTGCCCTAATAAGTTTTACAAGTTGTGTAAATAAACTAAAAAAATAAGTGATATCCCCATAAAAAACACTCCGTGTAAAAAAACAGCCAAGTCTCTTCAACTAAAAAAAAGAATTATGAAATCTAAAAATTCTGCACTGAAACGTAGTGATATCAAAAAATGAGCCAAGTCAAAACTTTATTTGAAAATTAAAAAATACTTGGCGGATCGTTTTTTTAGGGCATTGTAGGTATAGGTACTATAAGTATATGTATTTATATCTAGCCTATACTTCTAAGCTATTTATATACACGATGCGCCAAGTATTTTTTAATTTCCAAATAAAGTTTTGACTTGGCTCATTTTTTGATATCACTACGTTTCAGTGCAGAATTTTTAGATTTCATAATTTTTTTTTTTAGTTGAAGAGACTTGGCTGTTTTTTTACACGGAGTGTTTTTTATGTATCTACTTGCGGACGCAACTTCTGCAGAGCATGAGGCTGTTAGTCATGTGAAAACACATAAAATGTGAAATACAAGTACAGAAATAAACAAAAATATAATATCATTTTGACACGTCATCTACACTCTACATATATATCTATAATATGCCAGGCGTCTGAGAGCAAGAATAATAAATAGTCGAGATGAAGGTTGTCTATAAATGTCCATGACACCCCCTCCCCATACTCCTCAAAAAAGTCAATGTGGAAAAACCAATAACCATTTTCCTCCGATTAATATGCATTACATCCATGCTCCAGATTCAGCATTTAAGGCCAATGTATATCACGTGACTTTATTTCTCTACATCCGATCAAAAAAATTGGTTACCTATGAGTACATACCTTACATCGTTCATGTTGAGTAATCCAAGGTGATATATGAAGGAAATTCACTGCATACTGGAGCTTATCAATATTTGCAGTCAATATTATTTAATTTTGCAGTGATTTAATAATTAAAACAACACAAATCTCGTGTATACGTACGCATGTGAAGACTGTCAAAACCAAGTGCTGTTCGTTTAAACATTACATTCATAATAGTAGATATAATTATTATCTCAACATTTCGTTGGAATGATGAAGAAAGAGCGCATGTTTTGACGACAGCATTGTGTCAGGTTTGTACTGCATATGTGCCCTTTTATTAGAGTAAAGTTTGCTGTTCTTGGCAACTCGTAGAATTTCCTTCAACTTCAGGTCTTGATTTGATAATATTTAGGTGCAAGGAAGTAAAATCATAGCTATATGTTATTTTCGCAGTTCTTTTCTGCGTAGATTAGTTCCAACAGATGTGTCCTAACTTATCTGATGAGGGACAATACGGACTAAACTTAACCCTTCCAAGTGTAAAATTATTTATAATTCACGTTGTGACGTCACAGGTATTCAGCCACCTTAAGTGGGAAACTAAACTCTGCACTATATGCACTGTACGTTTGAATGTTGCAGACTCCAGCTGGCACGGAGCTCACCTTCGACGCGAAGGTGGAGTTTGAGGCTGGATTGCACAATGAACTGACATTGGAGATCACAGAAGACTTCCATGTAGGTGAGTGAATACATCTGTGATGGCAACACTGTAAACGTGGCGCCAGGAACACATCTGTGATGGCAACACCGTGAACGTGGCGCCAACTGGGAGTCGAGCCCAGATCCTTTGAGTTGCCGGCGCTTCGCTCAATCACAGGTTGTATTCAATCTGAAGAAAATGTTTACGGAAGATGACAAAAGTGAGCGTTTTATCAAAAGCAATCTAAAAACCATCTATTAACTTTTCATAGTAATTTATTGCTGGGTTAGCTTGTGGACATAAGTAAGGTGAAAAATATATATTCTGTTGGTGATGAGTCAGTACAAAAATTCTTTTTTTAACGAGTAGGAGCCAGTGGTAGAAGCCCATATTCTCATATGTGCAAAATAACTAAGAAAGCGCTTTGTGTACCGCGTTGATGAGCGAACCTTCGTATTGTATGCGAATTGATATGCGTTTGCATGTTTCTGCTCTACAGGCCTTGGAAAGAGCCGAAACGATATTCTTCAAAGAAGCAGTGATGAAATATCTGAAATCTCCTTCAAGAAATGTGATAAATATATTTTTCGGACATGCATAAAAAAGTCCCATAAATTTCAATAACTTTTAAGATACAAGTGTCAGATTGGTCTGAAAATTGTCAAAAATACCTCAAACGTTAGTGCCAATGACCATGCAAAGTTTTAAGTTGATCGGTCAAACCAAATATATTATGAAAGTTTTAATAATATTTTTGGTCAAACTTTGCAATTTTTAATTTTCAGTTAATTAAAGAATCTCGTTTTAAAACTATACACGAGACCACTCATGACTTTAGTCTATCCATACAATTTCAGATAGATCAATTGAATGGTTGAAGAAAAAAAACAATTACAGAGAAAGTATCATAATAGTACGTATTGCCACCACATATACCAAATTTGGGAAAAATACGTTATGCCGTTTGCGAGCTGGAGGACTGTGAAAACCGTGAAATTGTACAACTCTCTTCAGATCTGATCATTGCTTCATATCACGACTCCAAGGAGGTTCTAAATATAGATTGTTATTATAACCTCCTTGCACGACTCTGACTGAATTCTACCTCCCCGTGTTTCAGACAAAGCCTTGTTCAGCGTCCGCTTGGTAGGCGACGAGGTGAAGATAACACTGGTCTCTGCTTTACCGACCAACACGGAGGAAACGCACATGGTGCTCACCCTGGAGGTAAGTGTCGAACTAATGTAGCAGCACCAAGATCTGTTTTTTTACTGTATGAACTCTCACCAGATGGAGCCACAGTCAGTTGTTCTGCTAGGCCGAGAAAGACTTCATTGCGCGCTCACCTTGCAATGTTGTCTTTCTCGGCCTAGCAGAACAACTGACGGTGGCTTGGTCTGTAGAGAGTTCAAACATAGGAAAAACGAACTGTAGTTCACACTAGTATGAAACAGTTCGCTCACTTGACCAATGAAAGTGAAGCCTTTCCAGGTACCTAGCAATTTTCGTCACTCGGATCGGATGGAATAGCGCTTATATCAGCTACTGGTGGTAAAAATATGAACTAATTTATACCCATTGAGCCGTCGTTGCAATTATATGCTTTGAACGATCTTCTTTTGTTTTATATCAGAAATTTACAATCAAACTATAAAATGAAATATAAAACTATTAATCGTCAAAAAACAACTATATTGAGTGCCAGTAAGCACATCAAGTGTAAACTATAAATTAGCGGTTGAGCCATCGTCAGAGATTGGTCACCAAGTAGTTCACTTTTCACGCTATAGATGTCACTCACATCACCGGCGCATGCCAAATTCCCCGAATCACAGGGTCTGAAAAGGCTCCACTGCTGTCAATGTTATCGGTATATGAGTGAGCCAGCAGTCTCTATTATACGCCCAGCGAGCGTGGAACCAGTTCTCAACCACTGCAGGTATTCGGGAAAGGGTTGTTTTGTTGTGGTGCCAAATATCTTTCAATGCAGTCGTCTTTTAACTTATACAATACTGCTCATCTTATGAAAGGAAAGGCTACACGCTCGCTGGGCGAACTGTACTAGTATGAATGTAGTAATGATGTCCATGAATCTTGGCCGCACATCTCTGAATCAATGCGATTCTGTCTTCTCCAGGCGACGCGAGAGAGCGCTGCATACACCGGGAAAACAGTCATCCTGCTTTCATTGCCGCCGACAGAATGCACTCCAGGTAAGCCCACACAATACAGTTCGTTTTTCCTATGTATGAACTCTCACCAGATGGAGCCACATTCAGTTGTTCTGCTAGGCCGAGAAAGACTTCATTGCGCGCTCACCTTGCAATGTTGTCTTTCTCGGCCTTACAGAACTACTGACGATGTCTCGGTCTGTAGAGAGTTGCCACGCCGGCGTCGTCGCCTCGGGCAGAAATAACCAGTGCCGGGCTAGCAACAGCTGGAGATGGGTGTGGGCGGGTGATCTCGTGGTAGTTGACAAAGAGAGAGACACGACATGAGCGAGAGCAATAGGATCAGAACTAGGTGCTAGACTATCAAGACATAAGGCTGTGATGTCCAGTTGACATTAATTATGGTTTTATTACATAACCTCAAGTGAGGAATAAATGAACAGTCAAATAAACACAACATACAAATGATCAGAATGAGATAACAGATTACCGGGGGTTTGACCTCCTCGCGTAAATGGACTCTGTGTACAACACAGGTCGTAACCTCATCAGCTGTGTGCCTGGAGGCAACACAACACATGCAATTGAATGAATAGCAAATAAGACTGATACAATACAATGATAAATATAATAAACTCTTTACTTACACTCCTCCGTGATAAGATGCTCGCCGAATTACTTCGGACATTTACTTAAATAGAACTCGTACAGACGACGTTCTAAGATTACTGGACTTACTTAATACAATGTTGAATTTAGATAGGTTTGAATGATCGAAAAGATGCCCTTTCCCTGACTGCCTGACTCTCCGCGGAGACAATCCAAGTGTGGCCACACTTGATTGCAATACAAAAACTACGCAACGACAAAATACATTAACTACTCTATTTCAAGTAGGCCACAGGGGCACAATAATGATTCTGTTAACAAAGCTCAAGATTGAACCTGCAAGTAGGGGCTGGACGACCAGTCGCACTACGTTATATCCGCTACAACTTAGCGTGGTTACAATCTACATTTAAACACTACTCACGCGGCGATGTGAAGTCGACGACGGTCAGTCAGAGAAAGAGAATGAGCTCAGGTCGCCGATCCGCGAACTCGACTATCATTGACCATTGCGCATGACATCTTTTCTGCTCTAGGCGACCCTCCAAATATGGGTACAAATGCCGGCTAATGGTAACGACTTGACGTTGGCGCCAGCGCCGAATTCAAACCGTTACAATTCCCCGTTAACCCCAACAAAAAGAAAATACAATTTTCTTTTTCTTCGAGTTCTGCTTACAAGCTAACTATCATAATAACTACGCAAATCCTTGATGTGCCAGGTTCCGATGTCGCGTCCATCGAGGTCCTTGAGACGGTAGATCAGCGGTGACGTTTTCTTGCTGATCTCGAACGGTCCTTCGTATCGAGGCGCTAGCTTGGCGGCATAGTTGTCGGCAGCGTTGGACAAGTGGAAGTCTCTCTTCAAGACTCGGTCGCCAACATGGAATTCCAGCGGGCGTCGTCGGAGGTTGTATCTCACGGCGTTTTGCTGATGGGCGCGTTTCAAACGAGCGCGAATATCTGTAAAAATAGATTTTAGTCCTTGCATCTTGTCAACACGGTCCGCGACAATTTCCGCCATATCAATGCGTCGGTGGTCTGTACCACACAAAATTAATTCACGACCAAAGTTAACGTATGCCGGTGTATAGCCAGTTACTTCATTCACTGCTGTACGTAGGGCACAACCTATTTTCGGCACATTCTTGTCCCATAGCTTATGATTGTCGGTGATGTATGATCTCAGCATACCTAGAACAGTACGATTAGTGCGTTCCGTCGGATTCGCTTGGGGATGACGTTTGGCGTTGTAGTGGAGGGTACAATGGTAGTCTTGAGCCATCTTCTTGAAAGGAGCTCCTATGAACTCGGGACCATTGTCACAAACTAAGATCTCTGCAGTGCCGTACACTAAGAATACCTCGTCTTCTATCTTCTGCGCCACGAGTTTCGCTGTCGCGGATCTCAACGGAAATAGGAGGCTGTACTTCGAAAAGGTGTCCGTCACCACTAACAGATACTTATTACCAGACGTCGATCTCGGCATCGGTCCCATGAGGTCAGCGGAGATGCGTCTCCATGGTCCATCAACATTGCGTTCGCGTCCCATCTGTCCGGCGGGAAGTTTCTGTTCAACCTTGACGCGCTGACAGGTCGGGCATCGGCGGATGTACCTAGCAGTATCCATACGCAGCTTGGGCCAGTAGTACTTGTCGATGATGCGTCGGCACGTCTTGTAAATGCCTAGGTGTCCGGCAGTCGGGTTGTCGTGACACTCAGCAAACACGGCTTCTCGGGCTTCCTTCGGAACGACTATCTTCCATTCTGCAGCGGGATCTAACAATTTCCTGTCTGCTGTGACATATTTGTACATCACATTATCTTCAACTCTCCAAGCAGGATAACGTTCGGGATAGGTAGTGACTAAGTCCATGGTCTTCCGGTACCACGGGTCAATGACTGGATTCGGGAAGTTTACAAGAGCTAAATGCTCAAGAGGAGCACGGGACAAAAAGTCAGCCACCACGTTGTCCTTGCCTTTTCGATGAACAATCGAAAAATTAAACTGTTGAAGGCGAATCGCCCAACGGGCTAAACGGCCATGTGGGTCCTTAAGATTATGGAGCCACAGAAGACTTGCGTGGTCAGTATGGACTGTGAAGGTGTAACCTTCAAGGTAAGGTCTCCACTTTTCCACTGCCCACAGCACGGCGAGACACTCCAGCTCCGTCGCTGAAAACTTTTTCTCGGATTGCGTGAGGGTTTTGCTAGCATAAGCAATGACGCGCTCTCCCTCGGGGAAAATCTGGTAGAGAACTGCACCAAGTCCAACTCCGGATGCGTCGGTCTGAACTTGAAAAGGAATTGAAAAATCTGGGCACGAAAGAATGGGCGCTTCTATGAGCAAGTTCTTGACGTCGTTGAAGGCACGGTCGGCTGCGTCGGTCCAAAGAAACTTCTGATTCTTTCTCTGCATGGAGGTGAGAGGTTCCAGGCGAGTTGCAAAGTCTGGAATGAACCTGCGATACCACGAAGCTACTCCAACAAATCGTCGGACCTCCTTCACGTTGGTCGGCGTCGGAACATTGAGAATGGCTGCGATTTTGTCGGGATTCACTCGAAGACCTCGAGCGTCGATAACATAGCCTAAAAATCTTAATGAGGAGCGACAAAACTCACACTTCTCTCCATTCAGGGTGAGACCAGCGGCAATCAGTCTCTTGAACACGCGGTCCAGTATATTATAATGCTGTTCAAATGTTTGAGTGGCCACAACTATGTCGTCCAGATACACGAATAGGAAGGGTTCCAAATCGTGTCCTAACACGTTGTCGATCAATCTCTGCCACGTAGCTGGTGAATTGTGGAGTCCCATAGGCATCTTCTTGAACTGGAATAGGCCACGACCGGGGACGGTGAAAGCGGTCTTGTCTCGGCTGCCTTCTTCGAGGGGTACCTGCCAGTACGCACTCTTGATGTCCAGGGACGATAGGAAGCGAGCATTTCTCAATCGGTCCAGAATCTGGGATACAAACGGAAGCGGATATGCGTCCTTCTTACTAAGGGCGTTGACCTGGCGAAAGTCTACACAGACACGGTACTTTCCATTGGGTTTCTCGACAAGTCGGATAGGAGATGACCAACTACTCGTCGACGGTTCAACCACGTCGTCGGCTAACATCTGGTCTAATTCTTTGTTGAGGATCTCTTGTATGATCGGGGACACGGGATAATATCTTTGTTTAACTGGTACGGCCTGACCTGTGTCAATGCGATGCTCCACCATCGTTGTAACGCCTAACTGGCTTCCCATGCGCTGAAGGTGTCGAGATGTGAGGTCTTTCAGGCGTCGCTGTTGGTCGGCAGTTAACGTGTCACGGTCCTGTAGGATCGGTGCTGAGTCGATCGCGTTGCAGATCTCCGTCGAAGTGGCGAAGGTCCAGGTGCCAGCAGCAAGATCGGGCATCAACTGCATTGCTTTCCAGAAGTCCGTTCCAAGTACTAGAAGAGCGGTCACTTGAGGTACAACAAGTATAGGTAACGTACATACACGGCCGTATAATTCTATCGGGGTGTCCATCACTCCTTCTACTTTACATGGGTTGCCATTAGCCACGGATACTACTTGTCGTGCATGTCGGTTAATGCGAAGGCCTAACTCTTGAAGAATCTTCCACCCTTGGGCACCTACAATGGTTCGACTAGAACCTGAGTCCAAAAGTCCCAACAATGGATAACCAAATACTTTCACTTCAAGATGGGGTCTTGCATCATTGTCAGATTTAAGCAACAGATAATTAAAATAAATATTAGGAATAATGTTATTCTTCCGGGTCGCTGAAACGGAGGGAAGCGGAGGCGACCTTACTGTCGATTCCCGGTTCGGTTTCCCTGTTTGCATCGGCAGGTGGTGCACTGGTATCGGAGAATTCCTGGTTGACCACACCCAAAACAGAATCGCGTCAACTTATCTTGGCACGTACGGTATCTATGTCCTTCTTGTGAGCAATTCCAGCATTTGGCACGTATGCTCTTGGTCTCCATAGCGGCTATCGGGTGGCGCTGCGGTTTCCTAGGGGAAACATAACCCAAGTCGGGTTCCAATAAATGGTTTACTGGCGGCGGACGAAATTGCTCGACTTGCGTCTTCGCAAACTCGAGGGATTTACACATTGTGCGCAGCTGATCCACCGTCTTTGGTTTCTCCAAACTTAACTTTTCTAAGAAATACGGATGAACATTTTTCCTGATCGTCGCCAAGCGGTCCTGGTCGGAAACTGTTACTGAGAGACGGGAGAATAGCGTATTCATGACAGCAAAATACACTCCTACACTCTCATAATCTCCTTGGGTTCGAGAACGGATCTCGTCGTAAAGGCGGTCATCGTAGTCGGCTGGCTGGTACTCGGTACGCAAAGCACGACCGAGGTCGTCCCACGAAGTCAGAGTCGATCGGACTGCACGGAACCAAAGCCGGGCCTGACCTTCAAAGAAGTCTATGGCCTCCTTGAACAAGTCCTCCTTAGTCGCGTTCCTGGCCACCATGACATCCTGCACCTTTTCTAGAAAACCACTAACACTAGAACCGGAGCAATCACCAGAGAACTTTATTCCCCATTCCATGATCGGCTTCATCTTCTTCAGCGCAGGTTTCGGTTTCGGCGGTAATGACGTATTCATGGCGTCGTACTCGTCAACAGCGTCTCGTACTATCTGAAAATCAGACTTGGCCTTTGCCAATGATCGCGTCAGAATGTCCTTGGCGGCTACGACGTCGTTCTCGGCGTTCGTCACCAACGCTAACCGTCGAGTTAAACCAGTTAGTTTAATGTCAATTGACCGACATTGTGTGTTATCACCATCAAAGTTGTCGATCAAGGTCACTACAGTTTGCAGGCGCTCGCTTAAAGCATGAATTTCTTCTAACGACTCGGCTTCGTCCATGATGAAAAGATTACGTAACAGGGATAAATAATGACTGAACGATACAGCTCACCAGTATTCACGGCGTGTTCACGTAACTCGAAGGTCAAACGTATCTCGATGTAATTGCAGCACGCACAAGCGTCTGAAGGTCGTTGTTGTCCCACGTCGATTTTGGATTTGAGCACCAAAATGCCAACGTTCGGGCTCCACACATCGCGTCTTGATCACCAGGCCCCACGTTGTGTGCGCCAAAATGCCACGCCGGCGTCGTCGCCTCGGGCAGAAATAACCAGTGCCGGGCTAGCAACAGCTGGAGATGGGTGTGGGCGGGTGATCTCGTGGTAGTTGACAAAGAGAGAGACACGACATGAGCGAGAGCAATAGGATCAGAACTAGGTGCTAGACTATCAAGACATAAGGCTGTGATGTCCAGTTGACATTAATTATGGTTTTATTACATAACCTCAAGTGAGGAATAAATGAACAGTCAAATAAACACAACATACAAATGATCAGAATGAGATAACAGATTACCGGGGGTTTGACCTCCTCGCGTAAATGGACTCTGTGTACAACACAGGTCGTAACCTCATCAGCTGTGTGCCTGGAGGCAACACAACACATGCAATTGAATGAATAGCAAATAAGACTGATACAATACAATGATAAATATAATAAACTCTTTACTTACACTCCTCCGTGATAAGATGCTCGCCGAATTACTTCGGACATTTACTTAAATAGAACTCGTACAGACGACGTTCTAAGATTACTGGACTTACTTAATACAATGTTGAATTTAGATAGGTTTGAATGATCGAAAAGATGCCCTTTCCCTGACTGCCTGACTCTCCGCGGAGACAATCCAAGTGTGGCCACACTTGATTGCAATACAAAAACTACGCAACGACAAAATACATTAACTACTCTATTTCAAGTAGGCCACAGGGGCACAATAATGATTCTGTTAACAAAGCTCAAGATTGAACCTGCAAGTAGGGGCTGGACGACCAGTCGCACTACGTTATATCCGCTACAACTTAGCGTGGTTACAATCTACATTTAAACACTACTCACGCGGCGATGTGAAGTCGACGACGGTCAGTCAGAGAAAGAGAATGAGCTCAGGTCGCCGATCCGCGAACTCGACTATCATTGACCATTGCGCATGACATCTTTTCTGCTCTAGGCGACCCTCCAAATATGGGTACAAATGCCGGCTAATGGTAACGACTTGACGTTGGCGCCAGCGCCGAATTCAAACCGTTACAGAGTTCAAACATAGGAAAAACTAACTATATGTTCGTCCGACTTTGTAGCTTCATTCCAATACAAACACCGGATGAACATGTTTCTCAAGTTTATGATACATCGATGATACTATCTTTCTAGGCTGAATGGAATGCAAACACAGGACAAATAGAGTTGCCTGGTTTCTGCTATAGAACTCTGCACCAACCGACCCCTGATGCATGTTTTGCTCTTTTGTACTTAGTTCTAATATTCTATTGTATGCTAAAAAGCAATTCAGTTATCAGGAGAATGCATTCACATAATTTACTTGCATTTCAAATATAATTTCAAATGTTGACAAACTTTAACTGAATATCTGGAAACAATTTCCTGTCATTATTAAATGGTGGATGCATGAGGTCCCTCAATTCATAGTTTGCACGTGATGTCATCTCATTGTTGCCTGCCACAGAATAGCTGTGATTCTCTGCTTTTTTG
This sequence comes from Leuctra nigra, assembly GCA_934045905.1. Taxonomy (NCBI): domain Eukaryota; kingdom Metazoa; phylum Arthropoda; class Insecta; order Plecoptera; family Leuctridae; genus Leuctra; species Leuctra nigra. The sequence continues at coordinate 16,376,588 of OW203769.1, forward strand.
ACGATATTTTGGGACGCCTGAATAATGTCGACTGGAATAATGTCGACTCACTCGTGTAACAGGGTCTTTTTATGAAGTGGAATAATGTCGACTAAAAGTCGACGTTATTCCAATAAAAGGTCTGTATAATACTATCAACTGGAATTACGTCGACTTTGAGTCGACCTTATTCCAGTGGAAAAGAGTCGACTAAAAGTCGACATACTTCCAGATTTGGCACTTAAAATACATTTTGATGAAGTGGAAGAAAGTCGACTCAAAAGTCGCTCTTATTCCAGTTTCGTGAAAACACAGTCCTCGATTGGAAGAACGTCGACTCTCAGTCGACATTATTCCACTGGAATAATCTCGACTACAAGTCGACGTTCTTCCATTGGAATAATGTCGACTCCACTGACGTCACTGACGTATTCCACTGACGTCACACCTTGATATGGCGCCATTTTTAAACGTGTTTACGGTTCCCACAATTTAAAGTTTGAGCTTATTCTAACGCTGGACTTGTTTCAATGCAAAGCAATATTTCATGTAAAAAAAAATTCGGGACGGAAATATTGGAGGTAAAAAAGGTCAAGTGGGATATAGAATCACTTATATAATGAGGGAAATACATTTTCTTCCTTTTATGAGCAATAGTTAGGCAAATTTCGTGATCTACATGCTTAGTCACGTGGTATCACTTGAATTCCCTTGACATCGCACTGTTCTGCAGAGAGGCTAATGGCGACGGATGAATGATTATGATGATGATTGGGAGATGATGGTGAAGAGTAGGTAAGGATGGATGGTGGGAAGGAGACGGTCGTAGCCTATTAGTAGGTTACCTCCCAGCATTTGCCTGTATAGACGGTTTGCCTGTTTAGACGGACGTTTATATTTGCATGTCAATAGACGGCAATTAATCATTTATCTAATTAATCTATTAATTGCAACACCATCCTTATTGAATTGAAATATGTTCCACTCAATCAACATAAAAGTATTTGTTTTTGTTTTTCATTGAAACTTGAGAATTTTTATTTGTAATTTTATGTTTCTTTTTGCTTTGTTTGCTACCCGGAGCAATGCAAGTTACACCGTTTCACAAATCGAGCTAAATTGTGCACACGTGTTCGGACCACCTTTTCTGTTTGCAGACCCCAGTTTCTTTTTAAAATTCCGTTCATTGGTTAAAATTAGAATAAAAAAAATCCTCCTCTAATTGGAAGATAAACTAAAATGGTCAGATCAAGTTCAAATTTTGTTTGGGCAAAATTTGCTACCATTTTCTATTATTTTACCATTTTTCATCCCACACTTTTTGACACTTTTTGACACATAAAAATGTGAGAATAAGAAAATAGCCTCTGGCGCATACAATATAAATAGGCAATAAACTCGGGAATAATCAATAATACACAATATATTTAAAATCGAAATGTATTTAAACAAATAAACTTCTTAATAAACACAATATATTTAAAAGAGTGCACACGGTGAAAATAGCCTCTGACGCTATTTCCACCAACCGGTGAAAATAGTCGAGTCCTGAAATGAAATGTTGCTTTGCATTGAAACAAGTCCAGCGTTAGAATAAGCTCAGACTAAATTGTGGGAACCGTAAACACGCTTAAAAATGGCGCCAAATCAAGGTGTGACGTCAGTGGAATACGTAAGTGACGTCAGTGGAGTCGACATTATTCCAATGGAAGAACGTCGACTTGTAGTCGAGATTATTCCAGTGGAATAATGTCGACTGAGAGTCGACGTTCTTCCAATCGAGGACTGTGTCTTTTGACTTTTGAGCTTTTGACTTTTGAGCGACTTTTGAGTCGACTTTCTTCCACTTCATCAAAATTTATTTTAAGTGCCAAATCTGGAAGTATGTCGACTTTTAGTCGACGCTTTTCCACTGGAATGAGGTCGACTCAAAGTCGACTTAATTCCAGTTGATAATATTATAAAGTACTTTTATTGGAATAACGTCGACTTTTAGTCGACATTATTCCACTTCATGAAAAGACCCTGTTACACGAGTGAGTCGACATTATTCCAGTCGACATTATTCAGCTTCCCCGATATTTTATAGTTATTTGGTACCTACCTGGGAAATTGTATAGGTTCCGGAGAAATATTTAGTACGAAGAGGAATCACTCACATTACAAAAATACATCGATTTACCTCAATAAAGTTATAATCTGACCCGTCAACGTGCCAACAAAATGTCCGTCCTTAGGTGGAAAATTCAATAATGTTGCATTATGCTGATATAAAACAAAAGAAGTTCGTGCAAGCTATGAATAAGCAAGCGTGTACTAGAAATTACTTAAAATGCCTTTAATTCGCTGGAATGCACTTTGAAACTATTTTCATACTGAACATTTCGGCCGCTTATTGAAAATCCAAAGACTTCTCGCCTTTCGCCTGACATTCCTCAACTCTATTAAGGCTAAACCATCGCTTTGAATAACAATATTCATAACATGAGATAAATTAATTCAGAAAACGCATGTTTAAACTTTAAAACATAGTTTTATAATGTAATATGGGGAGAAGGGGAGAATAATACGATGTGAGATGATGAGGATTTTTTTAACAAAGTTTTCGTAAAATAATTTTGTTAAGAATACAGCAGTAGTTTTGACTAGTTCAGTTGTCCCATGTTAAATGGCCATATATCAAGATTTTCAAACATTAAATGCCATTATCTCAGAAATGAAGTCGGTGACAAGAGTATTTTAAGTTTTCAATGCATTCAGTATTAGTCGAAAAATATTTCTTTAGTTTTCTGTTGAAATTGTTGGTGCGGATTAAAAATAATTTAGAATAATGTAGGAAATTAATTCGTTCCCCCATAAGAGCCATGTAAAAATCTCGAACTTTGAAAACGTTTTGCACAAAAGTTAGGTCGGTAAGGTATACATTTTTTGATCTTATAATGTAGATAATACTATTAGGAACAAAATAAAATGGTTTTGCTAAAAATTGTTGGTAAATGACCTGGCGCTGGTTCATCCTTAAATGTTCGAGCGACTGTTTTCCAGCGCCGACGGACACGACAGTCGCATGTCCGGAAGTGACGACGCAGCCTCAGTGGACCACGACCGAGTGCGAGGTAGTCACTTGCGAGCCGTGTCTGACAACCGTTGATCCCACCACGACAAACTGTCCGACTGTTGACACCACAGAGTGCCCCATTTGTCCGTCGACTGATGCACCAACTGAATGTCCTCCGACTGATGCACCAACTGAATGTCCAACATGTCCGACGACTGATGGACCAACTGAATGTCCTTCGACTGATGTAACAACTGAATGTCCAACATGTCCGACGACTGACGGACCAACTGAATGTCCAACTGAATGTCCAACGACTGAGGCACCAACCGAATGCCCGACGACGTGTGAACCATGTCTAAGTACCGATTGCCCTCAAGCGACGACGGAATGCCCCACGACCTGCGAGCCCTGCGCTACGTCACCAGGTACGGGCACGACGGAATGCCCGACTACGCCCACGGAATGCCCGACCACCTGCGAGCCCTGCTTGACATCACCAGGTACGGGCACGACGGAATGCCCGACTACGCCGACGGAATGCCCGACCACCTGCGAGCCCTGCTTGACATCACCAGGTACAGACGCGACAGGGTCGACCTGCCCGACTACTGCGGAGCCCACGGGATGTCCGCCGACAGTCACGTGCGAGCCCTGCGCGACCACGCCAGGTACTGGGTCGACTGAGTGCCCTGAGGTGACGCCGGAGTGCCCGACCGTCTGCCCTCCCGGTACAGGGGCCACTGAATGCCCGCCGACAGAGACTTGCGAACCGTGCTCGCCTGGTACAGGGGCCACTGAGTGCCCGCCGACAGAGACTTGCGAACCGTGCTCGCCCGGCACAGGGGCCACTGAGTGCCCGACCGTCTGCCCTCCCGGTACAGGGGCCACTGAGTGCCCACTCTCATGTCCAACGACGGAGGCTCCAACGGAATGTCCTACAACATGCCCGGTTTGCCCAACAACAACGACACCAGGTACTGGGATCTACGCCCCCCCCTCTCTCTCTCTCTCTCTCTCTCTCTCTCTCTCTCTCTCTCTCTCTCTCTCTCTCTCTCTCTCTCTCTCTCTCTCTCTCTCTCTCTCTCTCTCTCTCTCTCTCTCTCTCTCTCTCTCTCTCTCTCCTCTCTCTCTCTCTCTCTCTCTCTCATCTTATTCTTCTACCTTTCGTAATACTTATTCTCAGCAACTTCTTATGTACTATCTTCTTCTACCTTTTCGTATCAAGATTCTTTTCACATTATTTTTCTTTTTCTTGTCCTTCTTGTTCTACTTCTTTTCTCTTTCGAACCAACTTCTTCTGTATTACAAATGTTATTGTCTGTACACTCGAACAAATAATAAACGGTACCTCGAAAGAAAAGGATTGTCTGTTAATGGTTTGATGGCATCATCACATGAACTCTGTGCTAATGCATTATCTAACTGTAGTAGGTGAGCTATGATTTCATTGATAACAACAAGGATTTATTGTCAAGGAACCTGACCAGCAGCCAATCCGTTTTGTGCAGAGTACCGTTTTTTAATTAGTTTGAGTGTACATTCATATGATAAGTTCTTCTTCTACCTTTTCATACAAAGATTCTTCTCACATTATTTTTCTTGTCCTTCTTGTTCTTCTTCCAAGTTTGTTTTCTCTTTCTTACCAACTTCTTCTGCATTACAAATGTTATTGTACGTACATTCATATTGTAAGTTATTCTTCTACCTATTCGTACAAAGATTCTTCTCACATTATTTTTCTTGTCCTTCTTGTTCTTCTTCCAAGTTTGTTTTCTCTTTCTTACCAACTTCTTCTGCATTGTAAATGTTATTCTTCTTCTGCATTCATATTGTAAGTTCTTCTTCTACCTATTCGTACAAAGATTCTTCTTACATTCCCTTTATTTTTCTTGTCCTTCTTGTTCTACTTCCAAGTTTGTTTTCTCTTTCTTACCAACTTCTTCTGCATTACAAATGTTATTGTATGTACACTCCCCCAAATAATAAACGGTACTTGGTACAAAACGTATTGGCTGCTGGGCCGGTTCCTTGATAATCAATCCTTGTTATTATCAATGAAATCAGAGCTCACCTAAAAGAGTTATATAATGCGTTAGTACTGACTTTATGGGATGATGCCATCAAACCTTAATCAGTCAATTCATTTTCTTTCGAGTACCGCTTATTATTTGGGGGAGGTGAACATTCATATTGCAAGTTATTCTTCTACCTATTCGTGCAAAGATTCTTCTCACATTATTTTTCTTGTCCTTCTTGTTCTTCTTCCAAGTTTGTTTTCTCTTTCTTACCAACTTCTTCTGCATTATAAATGTTATTGTACATTCATATCGTAAGTTATTTTTCTCCCTATTCATACAAAGATCATTCTTACATTCTTTCATGTCCTTCTTGTTCATCTTCTCAACATAGTTTGTCTATTTTTCTTAAAACTTCTTCTGTATTCTATATATTTTATAATGTTATTGTATAACCTTCATTTGTAAGTTATTTTTCTATCTTTTCGTAGATACAATTATCTTCAATGTCTCTCTTGTTCCTCTCCTTATTCTTATCATCCTTTCATATTATATTAATTTACTGTTGTCACATCAATGTTATTATATTCCCTTGATACCACAGAGAGAAGAAGATAGCCAAATCCTCGGTGGTAAATTGTAATGCTAGGAAAACACTATACCTCCTGCAATGCTCTCTTCTTTCCCTCAAGCTATTTTCTTCCTGTGCAATATTATTTCAACGGTACAGGTTGGCTGAGTGTTAACGCTCTGAACTTGTATTCAGGAGGCCCTGGTTCGATTCCCGCGGCCGTCCTTCCTGACGGGTTTTTTCGTGGTATTTCCTCAGTCGACAGGCAAATGCTGGGAAGGTACCCTACTAATAGGCCACGACCGCCTCCTTCCCACCTTCCATCCTTACCTACTCTCCACCATCATCTCCCAATCATCATCATAATCATTCATCCGTCGCCATTAGCCTCGCTGCAGAACAGTGCGACGTTGAGTCCCAGAAAAAATCACTTCTTCTGCTATACAATCTACTTCGTGAATGACTCTACATTATTCTCTTACCTGATATGACATGTCGGTGTACGAAGAAAGATTGAGCCAATTCATCAAGCATTCATATTGACCTTGATGACATTTGAATGGTGGACAACGGACAATCCTCTGGACTGTCCTCCGGGCATGATAGTAGTCGGGTTGACCTCTGGGCAGAGTACGTCGGATTGTCCTCTGGGCATAGTACGTCGGGCTGTCCTCTGGGCACAATAAGTCGGGCATTTCACTTGCACAATAAGTCGAGCATTCCAGGTTCTACAGTAGTCGGGCACTCCGCCGTCGCCGAAGGAACTTTTATCTTAAGAGCCAGATTGATTCAGAAAACAATGACAATGACATGAACAAGCTACCATGTTTACTACATAGACATACACTGTTCAAAACCTCAGTATTAGTAAGAATTCATAAAATTAAAGACATCTCATGTACAGTTTCACCTGAATTTGTATTAATTAGAGTAGACAGGTTCATGAGAAAAATAAACTCTACTTTTGGTAAACTACAGAACTTATTTTTATTATTATCATCTGAGGTTTTGTTCTTATAATTTCATAACTTTTGATCTATGTTGTGATATATTTTGTGAATTTCAATTATGTTTCAGTTTCCTTGCTTCATGTTTTTTTCCAACTTCTCTGTTTTCTGTGATTCTTTTGTTTTGTTTGACTTGCTTAAAAGTGCTTTACCTATTTCCCCCTGGAATGACATGCCTCATCATAGCAACGCTGTCGAGGTATGTGAAGTTACAAGTGTTTGTGATTCTCTTGATCAGGTCCAGGTTCGGGCACGATCGTCTTCGACCCCTCATCATACTTGGTGACAATTGACCCCGGATTCAATGGTGCGGTCACCCAGGTCAAAGCGGTCACTGACCCCGTCCAGCCCGTCACCTACAGGATTGACAGTGATAACGGTGAGTTTCTAGCACTTGCCTATCCTCTTCCATGTACACTCTACCTTCTTTAATCTTTCTTCTTCGCTCTATCCTCTACCCTTTTCCCTCGACACTCTACCCTCTTTCAACTAACCTCTGCCCTCTATTATTTTCTTTCTCTCATCTATAAAATATCTTAAATTTCCTTCAAGAAATTTGACAAATATTTTACAACACACATAAAATGTCCGTAACATGTGGTCAATAACTTTTGAAATTAACTACAGATTAGTCTAAATATTTACAGAACACCTAAAATGTTAGTCCCGTGCCCATGCAAAATTTGAAGTTGATCGGTCACACCGTTCCCGGGTTCCAGTTTTAATTTACAAAAAATCACATGTTCCTGTTCAAAAACTATTCATAGTTTGCAAGTGATGTCATCTCATTGTTGTCTGTCACCATCTTGATCGCACGCAGAAATTATAATAGCTGTGATTATCTGCTTTTTGACGATATTTTATAGTTAACTGCTACTTGGGAAATTGTATAGACTCCTAAGATATCTTTAGTACGCAGAGGAATCACTCACATTACAAAAATACATCGATTTACCTCAATAAAGTTATAAATCTGACCCGTCAACGTGCCAACGTAATGTCCGTCCTCAGGTGGAAAATTCAATAATTTTGCATTGCTGATATAAAACAAAAGAAGTTCGTTTGATTGATTCGATTGACTTCGATTGATTGAACGGTTGACCTGGTCGTTGCCTACAAACAAAAACAAAAAGAGTGTCCTAAGAGTCACGTGCTGTAACGCCTTGTATGTCCACAGCCGCCGTCACCGACAACGTATTCATCGACGAGACCAACGGCGTAATCACCTCCTACAGCCTGGTCCCGGGCTCCTACAACTTCAAGGTCATCGCCACAGTCGTGGACACGACTCTGTCAGCGAGAGCGCCGGTGAGTTGGTTGTTGTTGTTGTTGTTGTTGTTGTTGTTGTTGTTGTTGTTGTTGTTGTTGTTGTTGTTGTTGAATTTAGTTTGGATGGCCCCACTTAATAAAAGTATTTCGGCCAGTTCGATTTCAATTTGTTCTTGTAATTCTCTCAATACGACCATTCAGTAAGATTTAGATGGTAGATAATAAATATGATAGATTAATTAAAATTATAGTTGCACTAAAAGACTAATATCTTAGCCGATGATACTAGATTTCGTTAAATAATATTTCAATAGCCGACTGGGCACATTGTGATTCAATGGCGATGAATCTCCACGCTAACCACGACCTCCCGGGAGCGTGGCAGCACGAAGACTCAGGTGAGTTGGTACAGTTGTAAATGAGTCAGTTGACATGAGTTGGCATTTCACTGTGATTCACTGAATGTAGACATTGTCCATTGCCGTGTGTTCGTAAATCCATCCAAACTATAATCTGGAAAATCCGGATGGAATCCATCCAAAACTGTAAAAATGACGTCGATTGAGTACAAGAGACATCCAAGTTTCCGCTAGGACAGAAGAAAAAGGCGGCCATTTTAAATAGGACTTTGATTCCGTTGTCTGAAAAGTGTCTACTGAATATCTACTGCCTTGCCAAATAAAAAATACCACTAATAGGTTAGACATCGTTGTTTACCTTTCATTTTTTCTGCCAAAGCGCTGTGTACTCTGTGTAAAATAATAATATTAGTGTATTTAGACCCCATCATTACCAATGGCGCCATTTTAATTTTGAATCCATCCAAGAAAGCAGCTGATGAAAGTGCTGCTAGAAGCTCGGCACGGCACGGAAACGGATTGATGACGCATCAGGCCACGCCCACTAATCCATGTATTTAAGTACGTTTAAGTACAACATTTTGAATTGGATGGATTCCATCCTTCCATCCGGATGGATTTACGAACACACGGTTGCGCACGCATTGAATTCATGGTCTCTGTCAGGTGTCCATCAACGTGCGCAGTATGACGTCATGCGGCGACGCGATGAAGTTCCTCTACGCCGTGGTCGTGAACTCAGTGATGGAGGGCGTCGAGAAGGTCGTGGTCGCCGGCGAGGACACCGACATCGGCGTGTCCGGGTGCACGTACGCGCTGCTCGACGGTCAAGGTGAATTGTAGTGGTCGTTAAGGAGGTGGCGGTTGACGTCGGCGTGTCCGGATGCTCGTACGCCGTACAGGTGCGTTGTGGTGCTCGTCCAGGAGGTGGAGGTTGACATCGGCGTGTCCGAGTGCTCGTACGCGGTACAGGTGAGTTGTGGTGCTCGTCTAGGAGGTGGAGGTTGACATCGGCGTGTCCGGATGCTTGTAGGTACAGGTGAGTTGTAGTGCTCGTCGAGGAGGTGGCGGTTGACATCGGCGTGTCCGAGTGCTCGTACGCGGTACAGGTGAGTTGTGGTGCTCGTCTAGGAGGTGGAGGTTGACATCGGCGTGTCCGGATGCTTGTAGGTACAGGTGAGTTGTAGTGCTCGTCGAGGAGGTGGCGGTTGACATCGGCGTGTCCGAGTGCTCGTACGCGGTACATGTGAGTTGTGGTGTTCGTCAAGGAGTTGAAGGTTGACGGCGGGGTGTCCTGGTGCTTGCGTACGCGGTACTGGTGAGTTTTAGTGCGCGTCAAAGAGTTGGTGGTTGACGTCGGCGTCTACATCGGCGTATATATTGATACATTTGACTCGGTTACAGAGTACTTCACGATCGACGCCGCCACCGGCGAGCTCTCCTCGATCCTGAACGCCCTCGACAGAGAAGACCCGATGTTCAACGGCGAGGAGAGGCCGAATGTGAGGACGACGCTGAGGGTCACGTGTCCCGAGGCAGCAGCCAATCAGAGCTCGCGATTATCAGGCAGAGCTCGGGAGGACTACACTTGGTGAGTTTAAGTACCAATAGAATGCGCTAGTAAAGCAAGATGGTTGAAGAAACCAGTGCACCGTCTCGTTCAGAAGGCCGTGATCAAAACAAGTACAATCTTCAATATGCTTCATTTGCAGACTCAATGTGCCTTTCCATGCTCCGTCCCCGTCCGTCACCGTCCGACGAAAACGACAGAATGCGATCACGTGACCCATCTCGACCAATCAGAGCCATCCCCAAAATCTCGGACGGCGACGGATTGGTCGAGACGGGTCACGTGATATCATTCTGTCGTTTTCGTCGGACGGTGACGGACGGTGACGGAGCATCGAAATCCACCTTCATGCTCAAAAGTATTTCCAGATTTATCGACGCAAGTGCCCAGAGTCTACTGTATTCCGTCCTTAAGATTATTAGCACACGGTCTTGTGCTGTTGAGGACTGACATCCGCAAATATCTACTTGCGGACGCAACTTCTTTTCACCATGAGGCTGTTGGTGAATAAACACGAGAAAATAAGATACACGACTGACCTCTGGTGGATTCTTTGGATATAAAGGGTTTATTTATGTAAATAAATGATATAAAATTAGCTTTAGTTGTTGGTTATGGCTGAAAAAGTAAACTTGTAACTCAATCTAAATTTCATTTATTTCTCCTTTTTCACTGCCCTATGGAAACACGAACATCAAAATAAAGAAGTAAAACATTCCTGCCAGAAGTGGCTCCATCACGTATCGCCTTTATTGTTCGAATAGTTTTCGCATGAATTTGAATGAATGTATCAATTTTTTTTATTTCGTGATGTATAGTCATAACTTTTGGCCCGCATGCGCACTAGAGTTGCACTGGTCCACTGCCATTTGCTCTCACTCGCAGCGCTAGCGGCATTGGAGGTGTCTCACTCTGATTGGTTGGTCTCTGAATCCAAAATTTCTGAATCAAATTCCCGCCAAGGTTTAAAAATCTTCCATTCCGCTCTGCATTTTGATTGGCTCTCTCTCGGCATTTTGATTGGTTCTTATTACGGTTAGGACAGGAGCGCCATCTACAATAGTTTTGCGTGATCAACCCCATTGTATACGCTATAGTTGGCATGACTGCAACTTTTAGTGTTCAATAGGACAACGCTCTGTAAAACGCGTTGATTAAAGAGCAGCAGTATTGCATGTTGCTTCTCTACAGACCTTGAAATAGCTGACATTCTAACCAGATCAGTTTCAGTTTCAGTTTCAATATTCTGTATTAATAACAAAATAAAATTACAATTTTCTACAAACTAAGCCCCGTAGCCATAACGGCTAGTCTGGGGCAACATTTTAACATAAAACATAATTTTTCTTATGGAATACAAACATACATATTAAATTATTCTACTGGAAAAAATAATCGTTCATTGCAATTGAAATAACACATTGAAATTGACATACAAACATTGAAATAATACATTCAAATTGACATTGAAATAATTATACTATCAATAATGAAAAATTGATCAACTACATTGAAAGAAATGCAAAAACAAATAGGGAAAAAAACAATGAAACTCTTTTATGACCAACACTATCAACCATATTTCCTTACTCATATCGATGTAATAACCATTGCTTAATTTCATATTTTATCTTTTTGTAGGTCTCTAAATTCTTCAAATTTGCCGGAATTTCATTAAATATAGTAGGTACACTGTATTGAAGTTGTCTTTTCCCATGCTTATTTTTCACTTTAGGTATTTTTAATCTTCCTTCAATCTCCGCCCTTGTTTCAACTCCATGGTCATATTGTAACTTAAATGCATCATCATAATAATAAGTTAGTATTAGCCTAAACTGGAACAAATAAAAAATATCTAGAAATTTCAAATACCTAAAATATTCATCTACATCAAAATTTAGAGTATTTTGCATATGCTTCGGTAATATTATTTTTATAATTCTCCTCTGGAACATAAATAATTTTTGTAAATGAATAGCTGATGCATTCCCCCAAGCTAACACCCCATAAGTTAATACTGATTCTACTATTGCCGAATATACCATCTTCAATAATTTCAAATTCAAAACATTACTTAAATTATACAAATTATACGCACAAACTCTAAGTTTATTACAGATTGAATTAATGTGAGGTCGCCAAGTAAAATGCCTGTCAACAACTAATCCTAAATAAACATGAGAGTCAACAACTCCAATTAGCGTTCCACACCCAATACAATTTCCCTGATCCAAAGTATGAACACAATCATACGAATGATACACCACATTGACAGGATTACCTTTATAACTATTGAATGGTGATATGTGTAATATCTTCGTCTTGTCAGCATTTATCACTAACTCGTTGCGTCCAACAGAGTAATAATTTCTTTGAAGTGAAATTTGACAAAATTACTTCACAATAAGTCGAAGTAAATAACTATTGAAGTTTTTGACAGATTTGCCTAAATTTCAAAAAAAATAAAAATTCAAACAAATATTCAAACACTGCAAATTTAAAAAAAAAACAGGACCCTTTTAAAAAAATCATAGATTACATTAGTATGTGTGTACAATTTCAGACCTGAGCATTACTGGAAAAGAGCACAAAAAATCATTAGATTAGATTAGATTAATATGTTTTAATGGAGCGTCAACGACGAGGTTATATTGCGCACATTAATTTTTACTTTTAACTTTGTTGAATAAAGTGGAGGACATGGGGAGGGGACGACCTAACGGGCCCGATCCGGGGGAGTGGTGGGATGGCCAGGCCGGAATGGGAACGGACCGGGGGGTGTGAGGATTCGGGCTGGCGGAACCCGATTTCAGGGGGATCACCATCTCGAGAGGGAAGGCCGGCCCGACGAGATCGTTAATTCACGGGAGGGATGGCTAGGTCGACCCTGGCTGCTCTTTGTCTGGACCTCACCACTGACCTGTCCGGCATGGATAGCCTTACACATGAGCATAATATGCTCGCTGGCTTAGCTGCAATGGATCACTGGCCAACACAAACCCCACCACCGCGCTAAGGTGGCAGCCGTCGGGGGGACAAAAAATCATTGTCACCACCTGTTACATGTTAATGACGTATTGTATTTGCGATGTTGCCAGGTCTGTGGAGGCCAGCCAGACAGACATGGTGGCAATCGTGGTGATAGACGACGAGAATGACAACAGCCCAGTCTTCGATGACGTCACCCCTCTTGTGATTGGCTATCCGGATTCATCGCTGACGTCACAGCTCAACCCTGCTTCTCTCGTCACGGTCAAGGTATATAGGACTCAATATCATGTGGCAATATCTGTCGTGGATACGTCCCTTTAATATTCAGACATGATCAAGAGACAAAATTTACTATTATTGTACTTTCTATGTGTTTTATTTTGTTTTGTGTGTTCCCTGCCCAGGTCAAAAAGTTCAACCAATCGATCTGAAATTTTTCACACGTACTTATGTAATCTATGCGGTCTCTGGGATCGTTTTTAAACATGATCCTGTGATAAATGAAAATGGCCTGTAGCTCACACCGTTTGATCTATCAAATGGTTTTCAATAAATCTGATCAAGCTCATATTTTGCATGGTCATTAAGACCAACACTGTCCTATATTTTAAAAATTTTCATCCCAATCAGTCAAGCACATATGCACTTATTGACAGTTTTAAAAAATGTCAAAAATAAAGTATCGAAATGAATGTTTTTCCACTGCAACTGAATCTGATTTGCTTTATATACCAGAGTGTATAGATCGCCATTCTTAAGTTTCAATAGAAAACATATACTTTTATGTTGATTGAGTGGATCATAATTCAATATGGATGTATTATGTTTCTGTGCGCGTTTGGTTTCGGAATTCCTGTTGGAGAATTTGCACGTACCGGTGCTCGCTCATCAACGCGTTACACTTAGCATACGGCGTCTTGCCCCTATTGACGATGTTCCTAATGATGTATGACCTCCAGGCCAGCGACAAGGACATCGGCCTCAACGCCCTCCTCAAGTACACCCTCGGCGCCGGCTCGGACAGCTTCCACGTGCACCCGCAGACCGGCACCCTCTACATCGTCAACGCCGACGCCCTGAACGGCGACCAGGTGGTGACAGTCGTCGCGACGGACCAGGACGGCGCCGGCAGACCGAGCGCGCCGTTGACCGTGGAGGTGAGGATGACAGGCAGGCGCGTAGGAATGGGGAGTGTTTTTCACTCGAGGAGTCTGACCCCTACATTCACAATACAATATTAAGTTAAGCGTCCCAGAATCACTTATAAATTGTTTTCTGCCATCACCCTCAGCGTCCCCGGTGGCGAATATTTTTCTGGCAAAGACTTCGTGAATGGGAGAAAAAAAATATTTTTATCAAATTCCAGTTTTAACATTTTTGAAGTGAAATAAATGGTTGATCCTACTAGATTACGTTTTCAATATCATTCACGATAGTTCTGTGATGAAATTGGGCTCGTGAAAACCCTTTAGAGTCAGAATGTTGTCCAGGCATAGGTAGTCATTTGAATTTGTGTGTTGATTATAAATGTCACTCTCTTAACTTTCACAGAATTGAAATATGTTTATAAGATAAGGAGTTATCAACAAACCTGTTTAAATTTCGTGGTGAGAATTCCAAAAAATTCTGAATATTTCACAATTATTTGGAGATTTCCCTATAATTGTATTGGGAGAGCTCATTATAAACTGGAGATTTTTGTAGATTCAGATTTCCCCTTACTCTGGTATTGGAAAAATATATACCTAGTAACAGGGAGATTATTGGAGAAAAAAAATATGTATAATTGGGCTCGACACAATGTATTTCCACACAATGTACCAGATATTTTCCTAACTGTTTGGAGATCCTGTTACCCAATACTCCAATACTTTTAGGGAAACAACCAATGACAATAAACAGTGCTAATGTCTTGTAATAATCAGGTGAAGATCCTCGCCCGCTCCCACGTGACCGAGATGGTAGTGGAGGACAAGCTGGTGGAGGACACGGCGTCCATCTTGTCCTCGCTGTCCGTCGCCACACGTCTGACGGTGCGCGCGCTGGACGCGGCGGTGTTGCCACGCCAGGCGGGACAGAGAGCGACGTTGCCACGTCGGACGAGTGTGCGCGCAGGTGCGACGTTGCTGCGGCTGGTGGTGTACGCAGTCGACGCCGACAAGGCGGTGGTGCCGTCCAACGACTTCATCAAGTGAGTGTCTTCTCTCAGAGAGGCAAATCATGGACATATGTACACTCGGCCAAACAAAAATTGAACGTTGACCAAATTTGAATAACCAATAACCAATCAAAGCTTGTTATTATCATTGAAATGTGAGGTCACCTGCTAGAGTGAGACAATGAGATCGCTTAGACTGACTTCTGATGGGGCGATCTTACATTATCAGCCTATCAGATTTATTGAACGTTCAATTTTTGTTTGGCCAAGTGTACGTCTAGCGCGAGCGATTTGCTACTTGGTGCCGATTCTTTTTGAGAACAAATGACGATCAAATGGGTTGACAAAATAATTGAAATTTAACCATGATTTCGATAAACGGATAAATTTCACGCTAAATTTGATTGAGTGAAAATCGCTAAAAAAATTCGTTAAATCCACTCAAATCTGTTAGGAAATTGTTCCTTTTTTGAGTGGATTTAAGTCATTTTGAGCGATTTTCACTCAATAAAATTTAACGTGTTGGATAAATGATTTAAACTCTGGTATAAACTATTTTTCAACGTCTTAATTCAAATTCATGTAACTTTTGTTCGCATTACTCGAAAATTGTTAAACTTTTATATATTCAATTTTCATATTTGTTCTATAACATGGGAAAGTCTCAGCACTTATTTTTTATTGTTTTGATATAGTGTCCTCTCAAACAGGGGGTTTATTTTGCATTACCTGGTATAATCTGTGTATAAGGAAGCGATCAGCCGTGTTCTGACGTCACTTGCTTGCAGTCAACTCAACGACGCGCAGTTGGACATCGTCGTGCAGGAGTTGAAGGAGTTGGAGGTGATCGATTCCTCGACACCCGTCGACACTTCCGGTCTCGAGGCGGCCGTCATCGCCCTCGGCGTCCTCTGCGGCGTCCTTCTCGTCGCCGGCGGCGTCGCTTTCTACTTCGTCTACGTCAGGTAGGAAATCTCATCTGACCACAGCTGAACAAAATCTTAGCTTTCTTCATATAGTTTCCGTACTATATTTGATGCAGTTTCTGTCGTTCCTTTTGATAGTTTTCTTTCACAACTGCATTTAAAATACGATTTAACTATTGAAAAATTGCCTGTCCCCCAGTGAAATAATCGAGATTGAGGTATGTTACCATAGCAACCAGGGGTTTGCAACTACCCTTTAAGGAGGGATGCCCAAGTAGATTTTCCGAAAATATTTTTTGTTGAAATGTACGACTTTTATAAATTTTTTCAACATTTCAACTATATTTTTATGTAAAAGTTTCATCAAATGTCTTGTAACTTGCAACTCTCGAATTATATTGAGTTTTCAATATGATGTCTTCGGAAGATTAAGAAATTTTAACACAGGAGGTATAGGAAAATTATTTAGAATTTGGCGCCTAACTTTTAAAAACGTACAGCTAGGTGTATATATAAAAATCTTAATAAATACCTCTATGTCTAATACACATAATATTAGTTTTTGGAAAAAATCTATCGGTGGAAAATAGTTTAAATCTAATATTTACTAGGAAAATTACCGTGTTTTTTCGACTTACCATGTTAAAGATAGGGCTAACTCAAATTTATAAAGTGATATATCTTGGAAATTAGTTCGGCTACCCCACTTTTTCTTGCGTTTAAATGGTGCACAAGGAAATTATCTATTAAATAAGCATATTAATTCAAATATCTATCAGAGACCTCTACTTGGGCATCCCCCCTTAAGCTACAAGATTGTGCGAACTTGTTTACTTATTATTTATAATTTGTCTAAGATTCGGAGGTTTAAAATGTTCAACAAAATATAATTATTTCTCTCATAATGTACCAAAATTAATTATCGATTATGAAATCTTTCATGACCTTAAAATTAAACTTTATACTTCAGCTTAAATTATTTGTAAAATAACGTAATTTAACACAATATTTTATAAGAAAATAATTAATTAATCAAATACCTATAAGCAGAAATAATAAAAAAATTATAAAAAAATAACATTAAAATCCCGACATAAAAATCTCTAAAACTTTCCCGAGTGTGACGTGGTTTCTGATGTCGCAGGCCGCGCATGGCGGAGAAGTCACGGCTAGAAGGCCTGATGTCCACCAGCTACGACACCAGCTCCAATGTGTCTGCGGATGACGCCAAGTCGGATACAGACACCAAGGTCAACATCTCCAGCTGGATGAATCAGACTGGAGAGGAGAATGCAGCGCTGGAGTGAGTAGTGTCCTGGAGAACAGCTCCAGTAGGTAGCAATGTGCGAAAGAAACGGATTCGTTGGTAAAGATTTGAAATCATCATGCGAAGAAGTCTATGTTTACTCGTCATCTAAATTGCATCGTGTCATTATTTGCAAGTTTAAATGTTATTTTGATTTTGTTTATATTGATGATCAATTTTCATTATTGGGGTTACCACAAGGGCGTATCCAGGATGTAATTTCGGGGGGGGGGGGGGGGGGGCCGGACATTACAAATATTTTGAAAATCACAGTGTAAAACAGTGAGTTCGGGGGCACAGCCCCCGAGAAAATTTTGGATCAAGGTCATTCATTTAGGTGCAATTTTGAATCGCAGTGTAAAGCTATTTTGGGGAATTAAAAAATTAAAAAATATCCAAAAATTGGTCTAATAGCTTTAAGAATAGGTAAATTTATTGAACTCTATATGGATATGCAAGTCCGGGGCGCATAGCACCGGAAATTTTTTGGAATTTGAACTCAATTCTAACCATTTTGGAACGTTTTTGACATGTTCTGTCTATTTTTAAGTGTTTTTTTTTCACACATTATTTTAAATGTGCTTATTATCTTAGATGCAATCCTGATTTCGGGGGGGGCCATGGCCCCCCCGGCCCCCCCCCCTGAATACGCCCTTGGGTTACCAGCTTTATAAAAATCGAATTCCGAGCATTGCAGTTCTAAAATTCTCGGGGGTAAAAAATTTCTCACGAATATGATATTTTGGGGAAAACAATTTGGGGAAAACAATTATGCTTAAGAAAAGGCGATCTTCAGGAAATCATTGAGCGGCTGAGGGGAGGGCCACACAGCACCATGCCGGGAAAAAATTTAATTTTGAAAGTGCAATTGAGCCATTTTCAAGCGTTCTGGACTAAAATTTTCGACGATTTGATACTAGTCGTTACTGAATATTGAATTATGTATAAGTTTCCTATTTTTAACAATTCCGGAATTATTCTGTTCCGGTTTCCGGACAATGTTGTCCAATTCCGGAGTGTCCGGATAAAATCCGGACGGTTATATCCTATGACGTATTCATCTTGTTTCTTTGTGTTTTCTATACTTTTTGAACATCCTAATATATTTATAGCCTATGCTTGCTTGTCATTTCTTGTAATTTTTCTTGTTTTAATTACTACTATATTTTTTCCCTCAGCGGCGACGCCACCGACTCGTTCAACATGACGAAGTCGCCGTCGACGCCGGACCTCCAGGAGGTGACCGTCGACGGCGACGTCCTGACGGAGTTCGTGATGCCCGACGCCGACGCCGCCCCCTACGAGAACGTCGCGCTGCCGAGGTCGACGGGAGTCGACGACGACGACGACGACGACATCGAGGTCGACGAGGACGAGGAGAGGAGGAAGGCGAGGTTGGCGGAGAGGAAGAGGTCGGCGGTGACGTTCAACGAGAGTGTCGACTGTATCGAGATCGAGTCTGAAAGAGGGTAGACGCGCCAAGTAGTTGGTACAGACTTCGTTGTCTGTTCATGAAATTATTCGCCGAGGGAACGTCAACTCGACTGTTCAGTGTACACATCATCTCCATTTTATTCTATTTTGTTATATGCATATGTGTTAATTTTTGGAAATCATTATACTATTTTAAATTTTATCTTATTTTGTAATATTCAATTATTTTTCATATTTTTCGTACCTACCTAATATTTGTGACATTTGTCTTTTGATGACGCTACAAAATTACGAGAGCCCCATTTGACAAATTATAAGGGGAATTACTAATCAGGTTTTTCTGATAAAATTTTTGAAAATTACCAAATTATTAGCTACATAACAATGACCGGGTCAAAGAGTTTTTTGGATTTTTTTATGATGTGTAGAAGAATGAACAGACCATTTTTGCTATCACGCTGATTTGTTTAGTTCCCTAACAATCCACTTCACTTCAAACAGTTACAAATCACAGCACCAAGCTAACTAGTTTTAAACTGAACGCTAACTAAGTACTCTCTGTACCACAAGAGAAGGGGAAAGGAATCTACATAAAAACACCAATCTCTCGACAATTTAAACCGCTTCACGTTCTCGAAGAACAACTTCAAGGTTCAATATTCATCCTTCACTTCTAAGCCCAGGTGTTATCGACAACTTGAGTGTACCTTTACATCCCGCACATGGAGCCCAATTATGTGGATTCTTTTCCCCTTCTGTCATGGTACAGATTGTATAAGTGTTTATTAATGTATCGTTTCTTATGCTAGAGCTTAGTAAAGAACTAAACTGAAGATAATCGTTAGTTGTATGATATTAAATGTGAAGCGAAATGAGTTCAATCAGTTGTCAAACACATTTCTGAGTTACACATAAATATAAATACAGTATTGAATTATGATTAAAAAAATAATCCTGTTGTATAATAATTATAATTTGCTAGAGGAAGTATTAATATTAATGATTTTTCTTATTTATTATACCTATTTAGTTTGTAAGATAGGTTTTTCCATTAGATGATATGAAATGTACTTATTAAATATTTAAACAATAAATTGTATATACAGTTTCATATTTCAGTAATATATTTATTCATCAAATTGACCCCTTAAAATTTTTTGACCTATTCCTTACATTGAAATTAAACTTTTGTTTTCCTAAACATGACGGAGTTGCGTTTGCTCAGTCGGTAACACTATGACTTTCACCCTTGAGGTCCAGGGTTCGATTTCCCCGACTGAGATTATTCTCGAGTTTCCGGAATCGAGAGGTAAATGACGGGAAGGTTCCCAACGGCTAGGCCACGACCGATTCCTTCCCACCATCCCTACTTACCTATTCATCATCATCATCGTCGTCATCGTCATCGTCATCGTCATCGTCATCGTCATCGTCATCGTCATCGTCATCATCATCATCTCCCAATCTTCATGTAAGATATTTACACATCGATCATCGACCATAGATGAATTTTATTCTTGAGGTTGATTGTGTTTTGATTTATAACTACAATACTGTTGTTTTGATATTTTTAATGTTGAAAGCACAAATATTACTAATTATTGCGACTTTAGCACCAACATATTTTAGTGTTCCAAAACAACTACTTTCATATAAAATAAAACCACTTGAAACTATTGAGATCACATCAGTACCTTAGAGGTAAACTGGAGGAAAACAATTCTTGAGGTTATGCTAATATACTACTAGTATTTATTTCTGCCTTCATCCAATCATTTGTAATTTGGTGACGTGAGTCATTGGAAGATATTATTTCAATAGGTATAAATGTAATTTGTTGACATCTCACTCTCAGTCAAATGGCAATTGATACAGATTTAATACGTTATTACAAAAAAAAAGTACATCGCAAAATAGCAAATTATTGAGCGAGCGTAGCGAGCGTCACCACGGTACTCTTATGGCACTTTCTCTGTGTGTTTTTTTTTTTTTTTTTTTTGTGGTCACAGCCCAGGTCAAACCGCTCAAGCAATCGATCTGAAATTTTGTACACATACTAACGTAATCTATGCGGTCCCTGGGATCGTTTTCGAATGGGCTTCCGTGATTGGTTCAAATTAAAAAAAAAAATATTTTTCGATTGGGTGCTTCGATCAATTTGAAATTTAGCAAAAACATTGCAACCAACATTGTACCCAATCATAAAAAGTTTCAGCCAAATCCTCCTATTGGTTCAAATTTAAAACCATTTTTCATGTGATTTTTTACATTTTACATTTTACATTTACATTTACATTTACATTTTACATTTTTACATTTACATTTACATTTACTGCAATCAGGAATGCCGCCAGGAATTTTTGCTAAGGTCAATTTGCAAGCGGCGGACAGTTATTTAGGGTGGCCACATATTTTTCCCGATGAATGTGTTAGGTTAAAAGAAACCATGCCCCGCCGGGCGTTTTTCGGATTTAAAAATCAATAGAAACAAATTTGGGGTAATATATGATTGGAATATCATATCCAATATTGGTGGAAATTGCGAAGTTACCAAATAAAGGTTTAATATACAAACAGCCTACAATTTGAATGCGGTGTAATTTTTTTAAAATCATTCTATCTGAGTTATTAAATTATACCCAACAATTAAAATTCTAAGTCAATAATAAAAGTATATTCGATTATTTTTGAGTGATTATTTTAAGTTTATTCGCCCACCCCTGGCCGTCCCTGTCTGCAACATATACTCTGTCCCACGCAAGTAAACTCGCCACCGCTCTATCAGCTACTAGCACGACGCGGCACTTGCGAGTGTGTGAGTATAGATAGACATCGTGTTCTAATTGTTTGTGACGTCACGCGGGTTATCTCGGGCGGTGATAGTCAGTCAGTCGACTTCAAGACGCGTGACAGACAGCTCGTCTACACACCTTGCTCGGGCTTCTATACACCTTGATCGTGACGCACGTGGTTTCACAGTGGCCGTGGTCGTTCTACACACCTTGATCGTACGTCTACACACCTTGATCTGGCTTCCATACACCTTGATCGTGACACACGTGCGTTCACAGTGGCCGTGGTCGTTCTACACACCTTGATCGTACGTCTACACACCTTGCTCGGGCTTCTATACACCTTGATCGTGACGCACGTGCTCTCACAGTGGCAGTGGTCGTTCTACACACCTTGATCGTACGTCTATATACACCTTGGTCTTGCTTCTATACACCTTGATCGTGACGCACGTGCGTTCACAGTGGCCGTGGTCGTTCTACACACCTTGCTCGTACGTCTACACACCTTGATCTGGCTTCTATACACCTTGATCGTGACACACGTGCGTTCACAGTGGCCGTGGTCGTTCTACACACCTTGCTCGTACGTCTACACACCTTGATCTGGCTTCTATACATCTTGATCGTGACGCACGTGCGTTCACAGTGGCCGTAGTCGTTCTACACACCTTGCTCGTACGTCTACACACCTTGCTCGGGCTTCTATACACCTTGATCGTGACACACGTGCGTTCATAGTGGCCGTGGTCGTTCTACACACCTTGATCTGACTTACACCTTGATCGTACGTCTTTGATCTTGCGTCTATAGGCAGCGTGTTTAGACAACAGATGGCACTGCAAAAGTACAGACAGAGCCACCTAATCTGTGGGAAGGAAGCTTACCTTTTGGCAATGCGTCCAAGTCGCTGCAGTTATATGTTATGTTGCTGCACATATTACGCATTATCACTCCTTAAAATTTACACAAGTTTATCTAATGTTTATTCGCCTACAAAATATTAACAACAAAGTGTTCACAATTTCACTAAATCTGATCACAACATTAATTTGCGCGACTAAGTTCTGATTCCGAAATATTTTGAGTACATTTGTTGACATCTGATCGGTTGCTAGGTCACGGCCAATGAGAAATAAAACAGTTGACGATCTTCCCACAAATGTTGCTAATTTCTCTCACTCGTGGCGAACACTCGGTGCCTATACACCTTGGTCTTGCGCCAATACAACTTGATAGTGACACACGTGCGTTCGCAGTGGCCGTGGTAACATCAACATAAGGCTAAAGGTATCTGAGTGTCTCTGGTTTCGTAAAACATTGTTGATACACGTCAATAGGTACCTGGAAATCAAACAGAAAGTGATTTTTTTTTAAAAACCAAGGCCTCTCAGATATGGAATCGTCTATAGACCACTTTAAAAATTATCAATGTGGCTCTGCTTTTTGACAAAAATCATATGCAGTTTGATTTCCAGGTCCCCTTGTAATGGGTTTCAAGGGCATGTGCAAAGCGAAACAACCAGCAGATGGCAGCACAATCTTTTTGAGGGCAAAAGCAAGTTCGTAAGATTAGCGGGTTGTTTGTCAGTCAACTATAGGCGGCGGTGACTTTCATGTGAAATATGGCGGCTTCAGTCTAAGAACCACACATTTCCTTGTTCATAATAGTTTTCTACTCACACTGATGATTTCCAATGACTTTAGGGTAACAATGGAACTTTAAATGATTATTTACGCGTGGAATTACTTTTGATCGACTATTTTTAACTACACAGGTTTGAACTGTCAGCTGTCAAGCTGTCAACAAATCAGCTGTTGTGTAATTCCAAAGATACTGAAACCAAAGAATTTCAGTAAAGATGAAACACTTTGCCCTCAAAACGCTCGTGGCGCTTACGGCGGACAAAATTATCGTCCTATCTTTGGCGCGCCCTGGTAACACATTACAAGGGGACCTGGAAATCACACTGCATATGATTTTTGTTAAAAAGCAGAGCCACATTGATAATTTTTAAAGTGGTCTATTGGTTAGCCCCGACTTTTAAAAGAATTTCAAACGCATTACCGTGCGTGATCCTAATAAATTATCAATTATATTATTAAAATAACCTAGGTATTATGTTATTATCCATTCTTAAATAACATAAATATTAGGATCTCGGAACTGGATGTGAAATTTTAAAAAAGCAGAGCTTAAGATAATTTTATTATCTGAATGTGCGAGTAATTACATATTATTATGAAGTTGTAATTTCGACCAGTAGGTAAACATCTCGACGCAAACAGTGAACGATGATGCAACGAACTATTGCTTATCAGTTGCCTCTCTTTGTATTGTGATGAAGAGACATGTGATCTGTCAATATTGTGGATATCTTGGTTGTCAACACGCCTAGAGTGATACTTGCATCCACAGACCTTGGTGTCAGACTCCTAGAGGCCGTGGATATCTACCCACTTTGGTTCAAGTGTCAAACAGGTAAGACAACATCTCATTTTGTACCTAGGACGAGAGTTTATTCTCAAGATTTGAGTTAATTACTTTGCAAGTCTTGAAGTATGAATAGATAATAACTATATTGAATTGAAAGATAGTGTTACCATTACAAATATGATTGAATGCGTTTTTGTTATGAGCTCACCTTCAAGAATCATTGAAATTGATTAGCATTCTGCTTTGAATTTTTCAATTCAATTTTGTTTATTTCTGCTTTAAATTTACATTTGGTGGCAAACAGCACATCGGCCGTTCTTCCTGACTGGGGTTTTATCGTGGCGTTCCCTCAGTCGGCAGGCAAATGCTGGGAAGATAACCTACTTATAGGCCACGACCGCCTCCTTCCCACCTTCCATCCTTACCTACTCTTCACAATCACCATCATAATCATTCATCCGTCGTCATTAGCCTCGCTGCAGAACAGTGCGACGTTAAGCCCCAGACAAAAAAACAATATATCAATTCGTCATACATAATCGTCATATACAATTGATAATACAATACAATTGCCAGAGTAACAATAACATGAACGACTATGTTATAGAATTACCTTATGTAAAATTAAGTACTTACCTAATAGTTATTTTGTGATATCCTTCGTCGAGAGGCAAATGTTTGGAAGGTTCACTACTGTAATAGGCATCAACTCCTTCCAACCGTCCATCCTTACCTATTCGAGAAAATAAGGAACACGACTGACCTCTGGTGGATTCTTTGGTACTAGACATAATGGAGGATATAAAGGGTTTATTTATGTAAATAAATTATATAAAATTTGTTTAGTTGTTTGTTATGGCTGAAAAAGTAAACTTGTAACTAAACCTAATTTTCATTTGTTTCTCCTTTTTCACTGCCCTATGGAAACACGAACTTAAAAAAAAGTGCATCTAAAAAGTTTCCTGCCAGAAGTGGCTCCATCACATATCGCTAATTGTTCGAATTCATCATCCGTCGCTAGCTTTTTAGACTCGACGTCCCCTCTACAAGTTTTGACAAAAAAAATCATTACTTTTGTTTGTATCGCGCCCTATACTGACTTGTAGCAAGATCAGTTTCTCGGTTTCACCGCATTGATCTATTGTTTATACGATCTGAAAGAGACGCTGTGGTCAAGGTTCGAATGCTCGCTCATCAACGCGCAAACGTAACGTCAGAACGACTGAAAACGTCGCGTGTTGTGATGATAATCATATGCAATAACGTAGCGCCGGCGAGTGGCAAAGGTGTCGAGATAAGGACAAATAAACACATGAATGTCGCTGTTATCTTCGTTGATAAGAGTTCGCGTTAGACATTAATGACGCACAGCTGTTTTACAGTAGAGAAGAAAGTTCACTTTTATAAGGAAGTGGAGCAAGAATTACAATACTTAGTATTCGAATAGCACACAGAATAAGTAATTGGAGTATTCTACCATATACCTATCTGGAAATTGCCAAGTGATGAGGAAACCGGCTTTCCCCATACAATACTAGGAACGCTGTTTTCAGGTAAAACTATGATAAATTTTAATTGTCTCTTCATAAAACTGAATGCTTTATCATTGCATCAATAAATATTTAAAATATTTTCTTGCCGTGGTGTTTTATAGTCTTATACATTTTTAAGAAAATATAGTTATAAGAAAAAGTTTCCAAACAGTTCAATTTTATACTTGGAAATTATAGGACCAACATTATCAGATTGACACAAAATGTCAGCCAAATCTTATTGACATTTTTAGACCGCTTGGAATTATTTGAACAAGAAAATATTATGCCCTGCCCTGCACCTTGATCACAAGACTATACAGCTACTCTCATACAGCATATAAATTAACTAATCAACTTGTTACACAGAGCGTCACAGCTTGACCGACGTTGAGCTACCGCCCCGCAGACCGCGACAGTGGAAATGTACTAATTGACAGAAACTGCCTCATTGTCCGAGTTAACACCGACAATAGCGCGCAAGTGGACGACGCAACAGTTGGCGAGGTCACGTCGAGGTCAATTAGTCGAGCATCTCATTCTCTCTCTCATTCTCTCTCTCACAGATCAGCACAGATGCTTCTGGGTGCAGTGGAATTTTAATAGCGCTTGCATTTCGATGTGCAGTTTTTTCAAATATACAAAGTGTTGATTGAACATAATGGATTTCGCACGAGGGTTTCAATAATCGCGTTGGACTCAAGTCAAGGTATCTATATAATTTCAAGTAACAAAATCTATCTTCAAGATTATCAGCATAATCGTTACATTAATAGGAGCCATTTTATGATGAAACGTACGTCCCCCAATTTTCTCGTTGTTTGGGCCTGAAGTCATTTCACTGCTATGATAACATTGATCTAAAATGATTTCAGGCCGATGTGATTTAATTCTCGTGAAGAAATAAGCAAATATTATCCTACCAAAGATATTATATCTTTGATATCTTTGATCCTACTACGAAACATTACTCAACGTTTTCAGTTAGGTCCGTCGTGGCCCATACATTCCACTGGTATTTTTAAGGTGCTGCAAGCGCGAGCGATTTTGCTGCTTTTTGTAGACACTTTTTGCGATACGATTGAAGACGAAATGGGCAGACCAAATTATTTGAAATTTTAATAGTGATTAGATAAAAGACAAACTTAGGGTTATCCCTTGGTACATTTTTTTTGTTTCGTTAATTAGTAATAATTAGTGGATTTTTTTGTGAAAAATTAACTATTTTCTTGTCTCCCTGGGCGCTGTATAAAATTTAATTTCAAAAATGTGCCAAGGGATACCCCTAAGTTTGTCTTTCATCTAATCATGATTAATATTTGAGATCAATTGGTTTACGGGTTTGGTCTCCAATTGTATCGCAAATTTCACAGTTTTGCGCGGTTTTGTTGAATAACCGGCGCCTAATTAACGATGCAATAAGCAAAAATTAAAAATTGCTACTAATATACAATCAGACTGATCATGTGAACATTCTGTAAATGTTACACGTACTTATGAAACAATTTTTCTCTCTCAATTTTCTAAAACGGCCGAGCGCTAGTTTCACCTTAAGAGAGCCAGTATATTATTTGTGATACTCCACTATTTTCTATCAAAAATCTGAATAATATTCTGAAACTGCCCAATACCTTTGTGTAGCTTAGCTTTGAGAGCAATCATGCTCTCAAAATCGAGCTCAAAATGAGCTGAATGCTCTTGGAACGTATCAGCCTGGAAGTGTCTGACCGACCGCCATTCATGATAAATACAAATAAATTGAGCGTCCCAGAATAACTGCTTATAATTTCTAAAAAAGCGCCCTGCTCCCTGGTTTGTTGTAAATTGAGTACCTAGTATAGCAAAAAAGCGCTATACTAAGGGGAAGTTGTTTGATTCAGTTTTTGCATTTTAGAGCCCCAGAATCACTTTTCTAGGCGCCTTCTCCCCCCCACCCCCCCCCCCCCTATAATGAAGCTAGTTCCTACGCGCCTGAAGTGAGTGCCTCTGCTTTAGCTCCTGAAGATGGCGCGCGCCTTCTCTCAGCTGCGGAGCTTCATCGCGGACAAGATGCCCGCTCCGCTATTGGTCAGCGCATCCAAGCCGCCCGCTGCGTCGACCAATCAGAGCGCCGCCTCGTCGCACGAGCCGCATCCGTCCGTCGGCTTCCGCGTGACCTTCAACACCGCCTCCAGGGTGCTCACGGTCACTGTCATGGCCGCCAGGCATCTGCCGGCGCGCGTGGGCAGCGTGCCAGCGGCGGGATACATTGTCAAGGTAAAGGCCAGTTCACACCATTCGAGAAAACAAGGAACACGACTGCACTCTGGTGGCTATTGTGGTACAAGGTCAATGGTGGCGCATTTGCATAAAAATAGTTAATATATAAATAATAATCACCAGTAACTTCTAAACCTATAACCTAAAATTAGTACCTTCACTGTATAATACAATGTACGCTTGTAAGAAGATCAAATAAATACAATACAAATATTTGATACGAAGGGATGTGCGTTATGAAAAATATCCGACCGAACCGGGGCTCGAACGCGGGACGCGAGAATACAATTGCAAGTCGGTAGTTTAAATGCTGGTTGTACTTGTTGGTCTACGTGACGTCTATTGTTCTGTCTCTGACTCACTCATTGTACACGGCTGATAATTACTTCGCCCTCCACAACATTACATGATATTGACCTGCCTCAACATTCATCAACCCTTTGGTTACTCAAGTTTACAGTAGTTTCATGAGTTTCTTTAAATTTATTGATTGTTTGCAATCTTCTAAATTTCAGACTGTTACAGTTTCTTGACTGTACAATGGTTATTGCGTTGTTTTTCTAACTGTTTCACACATTTTCTTACATTCAATAAGCAAATGATAGATAGACAGATATATAGATAAATATAGCATTCTAGCAGGCTAACTGGAGTTTACGATTCTCATCCGCAGCATGGCAGTAACACATTGATTATTGCTAAATTCTTTGTAGGTATTTGTGAATGTAATAGGACCTACCTTCAGAAGAATTAATTCACTTTTGCTCAACTCCATCGCAGGTGCGAAATATTATACCCACCTATAGAGATAATTAAAAAGCATTAATAGCGACATGTAATTTCGCGACTTGGCGAAAGGGCGACAAACTGAACTAACCTGCCTTTTAAAATTGGCGCGAAGTGTATACATTCCATTTCTTCAATGTGCATGACGTCACTTAAAGATGGCGTCATACATGGCTCGATTCATATTGGGTCATTTTTGACCCCATTTAAACTACCGACTTGCAATTGTATTCTCGCACCCGGGACCTCTCACTTGCCGGGTGAGAGCTCTACCAACTGAGCTACCCGGTCGGACGGACGGACATTAGACACAACGCACTGACTGATCATTACCTTCATTCCATTCTCCTCGGAGATCTCTAAATCTCATCAGTGCGTTGTGTCTAATGTCCGTCCGTCCGACCGGGTAGCTCAGTTGGTAGAGCTCTCACCCGGCAAGTGAGAGGTCCCGGGTTCGAGCCCCGGTTCGGTCGGATATTTTTCACAACGCACATCCCTTCTTATCATCCTGACTTCATGGAAGTTTTCCACAGAAACCTACATTCTCATACAAATATTTGCTATAGTTGTTTGTTATGGCTAAAAAAAAGTAAATTTATGGCTAAATTTCAATTTCAATTGTTTCTCCTTTTTCACTGCACTATGGAAACACGAAATGTAAAAACAAATAAATTAATCTGTAAATAAATGTCTTCCTTGTCCGGCCGGGTAGCCCAGTTGGCAGAGCTCGCGCCCGACATATGATATAAGTCCCCGGTTCCGTCGGACATTTTTCATATCACACATCCTTTCCTAAAATCAATTCACGGTAAGAATAATCGGAGACCTATTTAAATATTATCTCGATGGCTATGCTTTATCAAGCGAGCATCATCGGAAACTTGATGTGTATTTTATACTTAGCTTGGCAATGGGGATGAAAGAAACTATGTGTGTCAATATAACTGCAATCGTTTGACCGATCATCACCAAATTTTGCATGGTCATTTGGACCAGCATTAGATATAAGTATGAAACAGCCTGTCCAAAGACATAGGAACAATAGGTAAAATTAATCAGATTAATAAGACAGAACAGATAATCGTTAATAACACTTTGTTTCCGTCACAGGTGAAGCTCTACCCTGGCAAGGACAAGTTCGAGACTGCCAGTCGGTCAGAATCTTGGCCGCAGTTCGACGAGTCATTCAGCTTCACACTCCCACCTCCAGCTGCGGGCGGCGCCACCAGCGACGTCACCTCCTATCTCACTAGCAACAGGTGACAATTGACCCAGGTCATATATTGAGTAGAATAATGCTCATTGGAGTGGACAAAACTCGCCCTAATGTTAATACATTCGCATTTTGTGACAATTTAGGGCTGCTATCTTTAACCACCTACCCCCCCCCCCCCCCCCACGCACATTTCACTGAATGATGTACCTCTTGATACCTCATTAAAAACAACCCTATGTTGGCTGCTCGAAATCCATTGATAAATTGACAACTTGTTTATCACGACCTCTTCGGGTGAGATGAGAAGCTTGTCAACAGCATTACGTTTGGTAGTAGGTTTTTATCTCTTATTAAAAAGATTTGAAGTTTTCAAATTCAAATCACAAAATGTTTTTCAATATTTGTAAAAATGCATTAAATCCAGTCAAGTATACCAATTGTTTTCCCGGGGCTGCGCGCCCTAGATACGAGTCGTCGTCCCCCCCCCCCCCCCCACAAGACATCTCCTTGTAATACTATAACCAAATGCTTAGTAGACTCCTGGGATTAATTCCTTATTCTGCCGCCAGGTTCCTGACATTCACCGTACTGGGCGTGGACAAGAGTTCCCGTCGCAAGCCGCTAGGCAGCGCCACGTGGCCTCTCGACCACAACGCGTTCACGCGCCGCGGCGCCCTGAGCGACGTCCACGAGACTCCGGAAGTCTGGAAGCGCGTCCAGGACCTGTCCACGGGCCTGTCGGGGATCTCGGCGGAGGTGCAGCAGAGGGTGAGCATTAGAGCCACAACGACGTCCTCAAGGGATGACCTCCAGGGCTTGTGCAGGACAGAGGGTGAGCATTGGAGCCACAACGACGTCCTCAAGTGACGGTCTCCAGGGCTTGTACAGGACAGAGGGTGAGCATTAGAGCCACAACGACGTCCTCAAGTGACGGCCTCCAGGGCTGGTACAGGACAGAGGGTGAGCATTAGAGCCACAACGACGTCCTCAAGTGACGGTCTCCAGGGCTTGTACAGGACAGAGGGTGAGCATTAGAGCCACAACGACGTCCTCAAGTGACGGTCTCCAGGGCTTGTACAGGACAGAGGGTGAGCATTAGAGCCACAACGACGTCCTCAAGTGACGGCCTCCAGGGCTGGTACAGGACAGAGGGTGAGCATTAGAGCCACAACGACGTCCTCAAGTGACGGTCTCCAGCTGGCTTGTACAGGACAGAGGGTGAGCATTAGAGAAACAACGACGTCCTCAAGTGACGGCCTCCAGGGCTGGTACAGGACAGAGGGTGAGTATTAGAGCCTCAACGACGTCCTCAAGTGACGGCCTCCAGGGCTTGTACAGGACAAAGAGGGAGCATTAGAGCCACAACGACGTCCTCAAGTGACGGCCTCCAGGGCTTGTACAGGACAGAGGGTGAGTATTAGAGCCACAACGACGTTCTCAAGAGACGGCCTCCAGGGCTGGTACAGGACAGAGGGTGAGCATTAGAGCCACAACGACGTCCTCAAGTGACGGCCTCCAGGGCTGGTACAGGACAGAGGGTGAGCATTAGAGCCACAACGACGTCCTCAAGTGACGGTCTCCAGGGCTTGTACAGGACAGAGGGTGAGCATTAGAGCCACAACGACGTCCTCAAGTGACGGCCTCCAGGGCTGGTACAGGACAAAGGGTGAGTATTAGAGCCACAACGACGTCCTTAAGTGACGGCCTCCAGGGCTTGTACAGGACAGAGGGTGAGTATTTGAGCCACAACGACGTTCTCAAGTGACGGCCTCCAGGGCTGGTACAGGACAGAGGGTGAGCATTAGAGCCACAACGACGTCCTCAAGTGACGGCCTCCAGGGCTGGTATAGGACAGAGGGTGAGCATAAGAGCCACAACGACGTCCTCAAGTGACGGCCTCCAGGGCTTGTACAGGACAGAGGGTGAGCATTTGAGCCACAACGACGTCCTCAAGTGATGACCAGCTGCTATGCAACGAGTTGTAGAGTGAGGACTTTTTGATTTATACAAGACAGTAGCGCCGTCTTTTCTCCTGCTTCCACCTGCTATCCCGCCTTACTATCTCC
The DNA here is from genome assembly GCA_934045905.1 of Leuctra nigra. NCBI lineage: Eukaryota > Metazoa > Arthropoda > Insecta > Plecoptera > Leuctridae > Leuctra > Leuctra nigra. The sequence continues at coordinate 16,408,322 of OW203769.1, forward strand.
TTCCCACTCACCAGAAAAGAAGCTGCATGAACAACAGGTCATGTTTATTTTTTCCGAGTTCCATGCACTTACTCTGGGTCTGAGGCAAGGAAGGGGTCTGAGGTATCTAAACATGTTTCTAGTCGAAATATAGTTGCGAGCAGCGATATAAAACAAGGAGTAGCGAACGTCATGGCTCTCGTCTTGTTATAAGATCGAACTTTGCAATTCTTCAGAGACATTAACTCATTATTAAAATAGGGATGTTTCATATAAATAAAATGTCAGAATATTGTACCTGAACTCATAAATGCTATTACTTTTGTTCATAAGATGAATGGTAATTGATTTTTAAAACAGATATCTGCAGATTTTAAAATCATACAAATTTGTTTTATTTTATTATTTTCTTGATAAATACAGCTTTGATGTATGCTACTTTACACATGTTTGTTATTAACTACAAATGCATAAAAGAGTAATATTATAACATTGTCATAAGAGCCTATTCTGTGAATGAAATTAGTGTGTGTTTGCAGCGCACACAGCGAGTGAAAGACCAACTAGAACTCTCTCTCTGTCACACTCCTGGCCAAGTCGGTGATGATGACGTCATCAAGGTCAGAGTTCACCGCTTGAGATGGAGTCTGGAGAAGACCAAGGAGTACCAACATAAAGAAGGTAAACACTAAATATCCATGATCATTAGTAGAACACTCTGTGTACCGCGTTGATGAGCGATCCTTCGTACTGCATCCGATTTGATATGCGTTTGAAAGTATCAGCTGATCTACAGACCTTGGAACTGAAGCACTAAGAAGGCGAATGAATATTTATTATTTAGCATAATTTTTTTTAAATATTTCAAGATTATAGAATAAATGTCCTTAAAATGACAATAAATTTTTAAAATAACGACAGATTAGTCTTCAACTTGGCAAAAATATCTAAATGGTTGGTCTTAATGACCATGAAAAGATTTAAGTTGATCGGTAAAACGGTTCTAGTTTAAATTTAAAAAAATCACAAGATATATGGTTAAAAATTTTAACCAATGGGAGGATTTGACTGAAACTTTGTAAAATTGGGGTCAATGTTGGTTGCAATGACTTTGCAAACTTTCAAATTGATCGTACCAAACAATCAAAATATAATTTTTTTAAATTTGAACCAATCACAGGATCCCGTTCAAAAACAATCCCAGAGACCGCTTAGATTTCGTTAGTATGTGTGCAAAATGTCAGATCGATTAGTTGTGCGGTTTGACCTGGGAAGTGCAAGCAACAAAAAAAACACACAAAAAACACAGAGAAAGTGCCATAAGAGTACCGTGGTGACGCTCGCTACACTCGCTCAATTACAGTTCTTATAACAAAATTCAGTGTCAAAATCGCTCAATTAGAAGTATTTAATAAATACCAACTGCAATGTGAAAAGATTTTCCTCGAGTGGGACTCGAACCCACGACCTTCCGATATCCAGTCAGATGCTCTACCAGCTGAGCTATCGAGGCACTATCGAGTTCGAGTCCCACTCGAGGAAAATCTTTTCACATTGCAGTTGGTATTTATTAACATTCACCTAACTGAGGAATTCAGTAAAAATCATATTTCATAGAAGTATTTATTTTATTTTTTTAAAGTTGCAATTTTTCCGGGATTGATGTTCTGAGAAATGAGCAGTTGAACTTTGCCCAAGAATCACAAAATAGTGCCTGCCTTCCTCAGTAACAAAATTGTTAATTGAAAGTGAACCTAATAATTATATAATTTTACATGACATTTATTCAATTTTATTTTTTTATTTTCATAAAATTAAGTGTATGATCGAGTCTTATAGTTGTGCGTTAACCCTCAGCCGACCTGTACGTGAAGGTGAGCATCGCCAACAGTTTCGGACAAGTTCTCAGCTGCATCAAGACCCTCTGCTTCGCCCCGAGCATCTCCACATGGTTCTAGTTCTTATTGTGCCTTGTTCTCAGCCGACCTGTACGTGAAGGTGATCATCGCCAACAGTTTCGGACAAGTTCTCAGCTGCATCAAGACCCTCTGCTTCGCCCCGAGCATCTCCACATGGTTCTAGTTCTTATTGTGCCTTGTTCTCAGCCGACCTGTACGTGAAGGTGAGCACCGCCAACAGTTTCGGACAAGTTCTCAGCTGCATCAAGACCCTCTGCTTCGCCCCGAGCATCTCCACATGGTTCTAGTTCTTATGGTGCCTTGTTCTCAGCCGACCTGTACGTGAAGGTGAGCATCGCCAACAGTTTCGGACAAGTTCTCAGCTGCATCAAGACCCTCTGCTTCGCCCCGAGCATCTCCACATGGTTCTAGTTCTTATTGTGCCTTGTTCTCAGCCGACCTGTACGTGAAGGTGAGCATCGCCAACAGTTTCGGACAAGTTCTCAGCTGCATCAAGACCCTCTGCTTCGCCCCGAGCATCTCCACATGGTTCTAGTTCTTATTGTGCCTTGTTCTCAGCCGACCTGTACGTGAAGGTGAGCATCGCCAACAGTTTCGGACAAGTTCTCAGCTGCATCAAGACCCTCTGCTTCGCCCCGAGCATCTTCACATGGTTCTAGTTCTTATTGTGCCTTGTTCTCAGCCGACCTGTACGTGACGGTGAGCATCGCCAACAGTTTCGGACAAGTTCTCAGCTGCATCAAGACCCTCTGCTTCGCCCCGAGCATCTTCACATGGTTCTAGTTCTTATTGTGCCTTGTTCTCAGCCGACCTGTACGTGAAGGTGAGCATCGCCAACAGTTTCGGACAAGTTCTCAGCTGCATCAAGACCCTCTGCTTCGCCCCGAGCATCTCCACATGGTTCTAGTTCTTATTGTGCCTTGTTCTCAGCCGACCTGTACGTGAAGGTGAGCACCGCCAACAGTTTCGGACAAGTTCTCAGCTGCATCAAGACCCTCTGCTTCTCCCCGAGCATCTCCACATGGTTCTAGTTCTTATTGTGCCTTGTTCTCAGCCGACCTGTACGTGAAGGTGAGCATCGCCAACAGTTTCGGACAAGTTCTCAGCTGCATCAAGACCCTCTGCTTCGCCCCGAGCATCTCCACATGGTTCTAGTTCTTATTGTGCCTTGTTCTCAGCCGACCTGTACGTGAAGGTGAGCATCGCCAACAGTTTCGGACAAGTTCTCAGCTGCATCAAGACCCTCTGCTTCGCCCCGAGCATCTCCACATGGTTCTAGTTCTTATTGTGCCTTGTTCTCAGCCGACCTGTACGTGAAGGTGAGCATCGCCAACAGTTTCGGACAAGTTCTCAGCTGCATCAAGACCCTCTGCTTCGCCCCGAGCATCTCCACATGGTTCTAGTTCTTATTTTGCCTTGTTCTCAGCCGACCTGTACGTGAAGGTGATCATCGCCAACAGTTTCGGACAAGTTCTCAGCTGCATCAAGACCCTCTGCTTCGCCCCGAGCATCTCCACATGGTTCTAGTTCTTATTGTGCCTTGTTCTCAGCCGACCTGTACGTGAAGGTGAGCATCGCCAACAGTTTCGGACAAGTTCTCAGCTGCATCAAGACCCTCTGCTTCGCCCCGAGCATCTCCACATGGTTCTAGTTCTTATTGTGCCTTGTTCTCAGCCGACCTGTACGTGAAGGTGAGCATCGCCAACAGTTTCGGACAAGTTCTCAGCTGCATCAAGACCCTCTGCTTCGCCCCGAGCATCTCCACATGGTTCTAGTTATTATTGTGCCTTGTTCTCAGCCGACCTGTACGTGAAGGTGAGCATCGCCAACAGTTTCGGACAAGTTCTCAGCTGCATCAAGACCCTCTGCTTCGCCCCGAGCATCTCCACATGGTTCTAGTTCTTATTGTGCCTTGTTCTCAGCCGACCTGTACGTGAAGGTGAGCATCGCCAACAGTTTCGGACAAGTTCTCAGCTGCATCAAGACCCTCTGCTTCGCCCCGAGCATCTCCACATGGTTCTAGTTATTATTGTGCCTTGTTCTCAGCCGACCTGTACGTGAAGGTGAGCATCGCCAACAGTTTCGGACAAGTTCTCAGCTGCATCAAGACCCTCTGCTTCGCCCCGAGCATCTCCACATGGTTCTAGTTCTTATTGTGCCTTGTTCTCAGCCGACCTGTACGTGAAGGTGAGCATCGCCAACAGTTTCGGACAAGTTCTCAGCTGCATCAAGACCCTCTGCTTCGCCCCGAGCATCTCCACATGGTTCTAGTTATTATTGTGCCTTGTTCTCAGCCGACCTGTACGTGAAGGTGAGCATCGCCAACAGTTTCGGACAAGTTCTCAGCTGCATCAAGACCCTCTGCTTCGCCCCGAGCATCTCCACATGGTTCTAGTTCTTATTGTGCCTTGTTCTCAGCCGACCTGTACGTGAAGGTGAGCATCGCCAACAGTTTCGGACAAGTTCTCAGCTGCATCAAGACCCTCTGCTTCGCCCCGAGCATCTCCACATGGTTCTAGTTCTTATTGTGCCTTGTTCTCAGCCGACCTGTACGTGAAGGTGAGCATCGCCAACAGTTTCGGACAAGTTCTCAGCTGCATCAAGACCCTCTGCTTCGCCCCGAGCATCTCCACATGGTTCTAGTTCTTATTGTGCCTTGTTCTCAGCCGACCTGTACGTGAAGGTGAGCATCGCCAACAGTTTCGGACAAGTTCTCAGCTGCATCAAGACCCTCTGCTTCGCCCCGAGCATCTCCACATGGTTCTAGTTATTATTGTGCCTTGTTCTCAGCCGACCTGTACGTGAAGGTGAGCATCGCCAACAGTTTCGGACAAGTTCTCAGCTGCATCAAGACCCTCTGCTTCGCCCCGAGCATCTCCACATGGTTCTAGTTCTTATTGTGCCTTGTTCTCAGCCGACCTGTACGTGAAGGTGAGCATCGCCAACAGTTTCGGACAAGTTCTCAGCTGCATCAAGACCCTCTGCTTCGCCCCGAGCATCTCCACATGGTTCTAGTTCTTATTGTGCCTTGTTCTCAGCCGACCTGTACGTGAAGGTGAGCATCGCCAACAGTTTCGGACAAGTTCTCAGCTGCATCAAGACCCTCTGCTTCGCCCCGAGCATCTCCACATGGTTCTAGTTCTTATTGTGCCTTGTTCTCAGCCGACCTGTACGTGAAGGTGAGCATCGCCAACAGTTTCGGACAAGTTCTCAGCTGCATCAAGACCCTCTGCTTCGCCCCGAGCATCTCCACATGGTTCTAGTTATTATTGTGCCTTGTTCTCAGCCGACCTGTACGTGAAGGTGAGCATCGCCAACAGTTTCGGACAAGTTCTCAGCTGCATCAAGACCCTCTGCTTCGCCCCGAGCATCTCCACATGGTTCTAGTTCTTATTGTGCCTTGTTCTCAGCCGACCTGTACGTGAAGGTGAGCATCGCCAACAGTTTCGGACAAGTTCTCAGCTGCATCAAGACCCTCTGCTTCGCCCCGAGCATCTCCACATGGTTCTAGTTCTTATTGTGCCTTGTTCTCAGCCGACCTGTACGTGAAGGTGAGCATCGCCAACAGTTTCGGACAAGTTCTCAGCTGCATCAAGACCCTCTGCTTCGCCCCGAGCATCTCCACATGGTTCTAGTTCTTATTGTGCCTTGTTCTCAGCCGACCTGTACGTGAAGGTGAGCATCGCCAACAGTTTCGGACAAGTTCTCAGCTGCATCAAGACCCTCTGCTTCGCCCCGAGCATCTCCACATGGTTCTAGTTATTATTGTGCCTTGTTCTCAGCCGACCTGTACGTGAAGGTGAGCATCGCCAACAGTTTCGGACAAGTTCTCAGCTGCATCAAGACCCTCTGCTTCGCCCCGAGCATCTCCACATGGTTCTAGTTCTTATTGTGCCTTGTTCTCAGCCGACCTGTACGTGAAGGTGAGCATCGCCAACAGTTTCGGACAAGTTCTCAGCTGCATCAAGACCCTCTGCTTCGCCCCGAGCATCTCCACATGGTTCTAGTTCTTATTGTGCCTTGTTCTCAGCCGACCTGTACGTGAAGGTGAGCATCGCCAACAGTTTCGGACAAGTTCTCAGCTGCATCAAGACCCTCTGCTTCGCCCCGAGCATCTCGGTCGCATGGGACGCGTTCGACAAGCGGGCCCTGCTGGAGGCGACGGTCCCGCCGCTCGGGCCCAGGAACAGGGGGTGCAGCTGCATAGTGACGCTATGCGCCAAGCTCGGCAGAGGTATGACGTCAAATAATCGAGAGCAAATTATTCGTTAATGTGGTGCAAGCGCGAGCGATTTTGCTGCTTTTTGTAGACACTTTTTTGGATACGATTGGAGACGAAATGGGTTGACCAAATGATTTGAAATTTCAATCGTGATTAGATAAAAGACAAACTTAGGGTTATCCCTTGGAACATTTTAAATTTTTTGTTTAGTAATTGTATTTTTGGTGAAACATTTGCTATTTTCTTGTCTCGCTGGGGACAGAATAAAATTAAATTTCAAAAATGTGCCAAGCAATAACCCTAAGTTTGTCTTTCATCTAATCATGATTAAAATTTGAGATCAATTGGTTAACTCGTTTGGTCTCCAATCGTATCGGAAATTTCCTATTTTTGCGCGGTTTTGTTGAATAACCGGCGCCTAATTAACAAGGCACCGATCAAAAATGAAAAAGCGCTACTAATATACAATCTGACTGATCATGTGAACATTCTATCAAAGTAACACCCACTTATGAAACAATTGTTCTCTCTCGATTTTCTAAAACGGCCGAGCGCTTGTATCACCTTAAATATTGTAATAGGAAAGTCATTGTATGGAAATTAATGGTTATAACAATTCTATCGTCTTCTGGTGCACTATACTATTAGGTATACATTTGTTTCTTGTGGATTATAATTCCACACACACATTGTACAGTACTTAACAATGGATCAATAAATAAGTGCAAAGATAATTAAAAGTTTATAGGTATACAATATTGAATCAAATTCGCGAATTTATCGTCAAATATGGATGCCATAATGACATGGCGTGTGTATAGCCTCTAAAGGGTTGAAAGTTCTGTTATCTCTTTAATATTTTAACTTGGTGTTTAATGCATTAGTTTGTAGACGACATTGTAGTGGCTATATGCCGTTTTCAGAATCTGTGGAAAAAGCATTCTGATTAATAAACCAGTAAAAGTAAGTACTTACGAGAACAACTTATTTTCTGTGCCAATTAGCGAAGAAATAAAATGAAAACGTACGTTATGGAATGTTTCTACATTCAATGGTATATAACCTGCCGCCTTGATGACAAGTGGTTGATTAGCCATTGACATCATGATCCGCATTGATCGCTTGAAGCTCTCAGACGCTTCGAACCAATCGCAACCGTAGACAGCCTCCCTCACTGCTTCACTCTGTAACACGGGACAATAGGTTGATTAGCCATCGGCATCATGCTCCGCATTGATCGCTTGAAGCTCTCAGGCGCTTCGAACCAATCGCAACCGTAGACAGCCTCCCTCACTGCTTCACTCTGTAACACGGGACAACAGGTTGATTAGCCATCGGCATCATGATCCGCATTGATCGCTTGTATAGCTTTCCGACGCTTCGAACCAATCACAACCGTAGACAGCCTCCCTCACTGCTTCACTCTGTAACACGGGACAACAGGTTGATTAGCCATCGCCCCATCGGCATCATGCTCCGCATTGATCGCTTGAAGCTCTCAGGCGCTTCGAACCAATCGCAACCGTAGACAGCCTCCCTCACTGCTTCACTTTGTAACACGGGACAACAGGTTGATTAGCCATCGGCATCATGCTCCGCATTGATCGCTTGAAGCTGCCCGACGCTTCGAGTCAATCACAACCGTAGACAGCCTCCCTCACTGCTTCACTCTGTAACACGGGACAACAGGTTGATTAGCCATCGGCATCATGCTCCGCATTGATCGCTTGAAGCTCTCAGGCGCTTCGAACCAATCGCAACCGTAGACAGCCTCCCTCACTGCTTCACTCTGTAACACGGGACAACAGGTTGATTAGCCATCGGCATCATGCTCCGCATTGATCGCTTGAAGCTCTCAGGCGCTTCGAACCAATCGCAACCGTAGACAGCCTCCCTCACTGCTTCACTCTGTAACACGGGACAACAGGTTGATTAGCCATCGACATCATGATCCGCATTGATCTCTTTCCGATGCTTCGAACCAATCACAACCGTAGACAGCCTCCCTCACTGCTTCACTCTGTAACACGGGACAACAGGTTGATTAGCCATCGACATCAGGAGCTCATCACGAGAAGGATCACCAACAGCACAATCCCGGTCGGCGTCTGCGCCTGGACACAAACAAGAAGTGGGCTTTCAAGGTTGCGTTGTGCACATCACTGATGTTCGCTCTCTATTCGGGATACAAAACGTTTGAGTCGTTGTAGATGCAGACAAAGCGTGCCGTCTTGTGATAACATAAATGGGTCAAGGTCAAATTTACGGCTGAAGTCGTCGTACGTTATACCAGATTATAGGGGCTGGATTCACAAAGAAGTAACTAGAGAGCCCCGCCAAGTAATACATGACCCAATAAGCTCTCTTTCTGGGCAAGGCAATGCATAACTGAAGATGGACCACGATTAAAATAAAACTACTCTGATATGCTGGCAAAGAATTGTCTCTCGTGACAATTTTTTTTACCTCACGGAATGACCAATCATAAATGCAAATCAAGGCTTATTTATAGTTATATCTGTGGAAGGTTCACTATAATCCCACACTAACCCCAATGCACACCTGTAGTGAACATACGTACATTAGAAACAAAGAAAACATGTGAAACTATTTTGAAAATATTTAAATATAATATCGTGAATAACTCAATATTATTAAAACATTTTAAGCATGATAAAAAAATATAAACAGATACGACTCACTGAAGAATAAAAACAAAAACTACAGTTGCACGGTATATAGAATTAAAATGATTTTTATAATATTTGATTCACAACAGAATAAAATGTATCCCACATGATGATCTAATTCAGGTTCCAAAATTTTATTTAATCGAATCCTGTTTACAATTTAATTATCATGTCAGGAGATGTTACATCATAGTCTAGGGTATTCTTCTCCGCAACCGACTGGCCTTGTCCATCACGGGGGGGGGGGGGGGGTCCAAAATAATAATATATATTTGAGACTGAATTAAAACAAAAAGGCGTGATTGATAATAAAATGGAATATGATTTGATTTGCAATTATGATGAACGAAAAGTGGTATCGAGATTTAATCGAAGTTCGTCACTTTTTATGTAATCTTAAAAAATTACGAAATTTACTTATAAAATGTTATGCATGTTTCCACTTTATAACTTATCCTGATTATTTAATCGTTCGCATATTCTCTGCACACATGAACACATCAATGAACAATACAATTTTATGTAGGTGTACCAACTAAAATCTTTTGATAAAATGCTAAGTTGTGAAGTCAGCAGAAAATGTATATTCTTGCTTGCTTGATATTTGTTTATATAGTCATTTCAAATGAGATATTGGAAATTAGATCCAATATCAAAAGGTAACAATAAAATACACTCTGGACAGAAATGTCCCCCCCCCCCACCGCATAACCCACCCCAAAAAAGTCAGCATTTATGCACATGAAATGTTGGTTTGACGTGATTCTAGTCAAGGTCTCCAGTGGAAATTCCATTATTTTCTTCACTGCCAAATGGATTCGCGGCTTCCTACACTTGGAAAGTTTCGAAGAAATTGACTATTTCAATGACAATTTTGTTTCTATTTAATATCTCTCTAAATACTTATCGGATTCAAACGAAACTTTTTGCTTGGCAGTTCGCTTGAAATTATGTAGGTACAGGAAAAGTCAAGTTTCGTTGAAAATCGTGCTAAATTCTCGATGTCTATAGACGCGAATCGTAACGCAACTTCCGAGCTCCGGATTCCATGGCCAAATATTGTTCAGGTCGATTTGTGAAAATAAGTTTCACTGCCTACTAAAATTTATTTTCACCGCTCAATTGAAATTGACGTTCAAAATAAAGAGGTCAGAAAAAGCGATGTTTTTCACGAATAACTCGGAAAATACTGAACAGAATGTCGCGAAAGTGTTACTATAAATCAAGTCACGTAATTATGTACATTACTGGCGAGTTTCAACTTGATCGATGGAAAATTCAAGATTTGTATAAAGAACAAAATTTTCAGCCACGTTGCTACGGGGACGACGTTCTTCTCTTTTAAGCATATTATAGTAAAGGATACATATTATATTTTTTATTATCTTTCATTTAACATGGAGTTTTTGGTATTAAGTCGAAAGAAAATAAGTATTAGCAGATTAAACTTTTCGTGAATCCAGCACCAGGGAAACTTAGGATAATATGCTTATTATCTGGTCGTATTTTAAACGTGTAGAAATAGAAATGACCTGATGATCGTATCCAGATTGTATACATTCTTGTGTATTATTGAAGCATCAGTGTATTGAGTTAGAACATCGACCATCATGTTAGTGATGGAATGATGTTAGTAATGTTTCTTCTATGATACGTACCACATAATTGATGCAAATGATAGCGATGGAGGCGATCAGGATGTAGGTGAAGTACCCAGCGGTGCCCACCGGCTGGAACGTAGAGTCAAAGTCGGAGAAAAGACTGAAACGACAATTAGAAAACCATGTTGTTCATTAATATTGAGCCTTGAAGAGCAGAAACAGAAGGAAGCGAATAATTAAACAAACTGTCCAATTGAAGATAACATAGTGATACCATACTAGAATAATCTAAAATTAATATCTTCATGATTATGCACTTTTGTGCGCTAATCTGCCGATAAAATTTACAATTGTATAATGGAACAAACCGTCACCACTGCCATGTCAATTGTATAATTATTGAGCGAGCGTAGCGAGCGTCACCACGGTACTCTTATGGCACTTTCTCTGTGTGTTTGTTTTTTGTTTTTTTTTGCCTGCACTGCCAGTTCAAACCGCACAACCAATCGATCTGAAATTTTGCACACATACTAACGTAATCTATGCGGTCCCTGGGATCGTTTTTAAACGGGATCCTGTGATTGGTTCAAATTTAAAAAAAATTATCTTTCGTTTGGTTATTCTGATCAATTTGAAATTTTGACAAGTCATTACGACCAACATTGTACCCAATCATAAAAAGTTTCAGCCAAATCCTCCCATTGGTTCAAATTTGAAACCATTTTTTCTTTGATTTTTTAAATTTAAACTAGAACCGATTGACTGCAACTTAAAACTTCGCATGGTCATTGGTACCAACATTTAAGGTATTTTTGCCAATTTTCAGTCTAATCTGTCGTTATTTTCAAAAGTTTTTGTTATTTTAGGGACATTATACTCCATAATCTTGAAATATTTGTAAAATTTATACTACATTTTCATCCCTGCCTTCTGCCTGTAGAGCAGTTTTCCCAGTCCACAGTTTACAATAAAACTAGCGCATATCAAATCGGATGCAGTAGGTACGAAGGCCAAATCCTCCAATTGATATAGTTTAAACTAGGAAAACGCTCTGAGTAACGCGTTGATGAGCGAGCACGGATACGCGCAACACCTCGAACCGAAATTCTGTCTATCGAAAATGTCCTTAAAAGCCAATTATAATTTATTGAATTTCGTCACAGACTTGTATATGAAAATCTCCAACAATTCCTAAAATATTGGTCCCAATAACCATGCAAAGTTTTTAGTTGATCGATTGTACATTTATGATTGAACGGTTCCTTGTTAATTTTCAAAAATCACAGGATCTCGTTCAAAAATATACCAGGGACCAATCATATGCCTAAGTGTGTGAACACAATATTAGAAAAGTTTCTGCTCTAACGCCAAAAGAGCCAAAAGGAGACGCTCGCTTCGCTCGCTCAATAATATCTTTTGATTGGTCGACAATCAAAATGTTCCGATTAAGATCAAATTTTGCATGGTGATCAAGACCAACATAATCTAATTTTTACACATTGTAAGCCCAATCAGACAAGTATTAATTGTCATTTTACGAGTTTAGTATGGGTTGTCAAAAGCTGGAAAATGTATGTAGGGAAGTCACGAGACAATGGATCTGATATTCAACCAGAGTATTTATATGTAGATTGGAAAACTGCAGAGAAAATCGTATTGTGCCGTGTCGTGTATCGTGACTGGGGATGTTGCATGTCAATGTTCTGCGCTCGCTCATCAACGCGTTACACTGAGCGTTTTCCTAGTTATAAAAAAACAAAAATCTCTATTTTCTGTTAATTTATACTTTTAATTCATTTTAATTAGTAATAGCATTAATATTTTGATAAATCCATCATGCATTATTCATTTTAAGTTTTAGCGACGACTTTAACGCATTTTCTATGAATGTGCTTTTTGGGATTAAATGTTTCCCTATGCTAAATGCATTGGAAAATACGCATAATTCAATGGCCATGGAATCATTCATGCTACTTATTTATTGTAAATATTTTCTTATAATATGATTAATGTATGCGTATTGTATTCAAATAAAAATATAATATGATTAAATTAACCGATTTAAATATATTAATTAATTTAAAATAATAGCAAGGATCCTCTAAAATTTCGTATTTTACCCGTTTTTCATTAAAATCATTAAAATCAATATAAAATAAAATAATTATGGTAATAATTGGTGTCGGGTATTAGATTATTACATCAACAATGACAATAAAAATAAATGGACACTCAAAATACTTTCCAAATGTACATGGCAGTCAAAAGTAAATGGGGTCTGTCAGACCCCATTTACCCATGGAGAGAGAAGTGGGAAGAGATGCTGGAGAGGCAGGAGAAGTTTGAAGAAAAATGATGCGTCGAGTCTAACAAACAGGCGCTGATTGAAATGCCCTAGTAATGGTTTACAATTACTTTTCACATATTTCGTTACTTAGTTTGTAAGATATGTAAACTCCTTATCCGACATAGTTGGAGACGTTTGAATAAGTTAAATAAATTAAATAATATACGGATATTATTGAGCGAGCGAAGCGAGCGACTCCTTTTGGCTTCATTTGGCACGGACCTCTGTTTTTTTTTTTTTTTTGTCTGTCGTCTGCTCGTATACAGGTCGCACCGTTTATCCGATCGAGCTGAATTTTTGCACACATGTCCAGACCAAATATGAGATTTGCTGACTCTAATTTTTTTTGAAATTCCCTGATTGGTTCAAATTTTTAAAAAAATATCTTTCGTTTGGTTAATCCGATCAATTTGAAATTTTGACAAGTCATTACGACCAACATTTTCCCCAATCTTACAAAGTTTCAGCCAAATCCTCCCATTGGTTAAAATTTAAACCCATCTTTCCTGTGTTTTTTGAAATTTAAACTAGAACCGATTGAACGATCAACTTATAACTTCGCATGATGGTTGGGACCAACATTATCTGCATTTTTGACAATTTTCAACTAAACTGTGATTGAATCCAAAAGTTATTGACATTTTACGGACATTTTGCGAGTTGGCTGTCAAATTCACGGCGACTTCGACTCTTCAGTTCAAGGCAAGGTAGTTAGAGCAGAAACTTTCAAACGCAAATGAAACTGATAATGACTGATATTGTGTAGACACACTTATATCATATGAGTGGTCTCAGGTATATTTTTTGAAGTAGATCCTGTGATTTTTGAAAATTAACAAGGAACCGTTCAATCATAAAGGTTCAATCGATCAACTTAAAACTTAGCATGGTTATTTGGACCAATATTTTAGGAATTTTTTGAGATTTTTATACAAGTCTGTGACGAAATTCTTGAATTATTGGCTTTTAATGACATTTTCGATAGACAGAATTTCGGTTCGAGGTGTTGCGCGTATCCGTGCTCGCTCATCAACGCGTTACACAAAGCGTTTTCCTAGTATTATATTCATTATCAATGACATTGACAGAATGAATTGGAGTAAAATTACGCTCTCGGAAATAAAACTGAACTCTAAAACGATCTCACCTGATGAGCTCCTGATGATGCTGGATGCATTCCTTCAGACGTCTCTCCATCTCCAAGTCAAGTTTATGACTCATATCTTCTTCAAACTTATTCTGGATTTCCCGATTTACAAACTCTTTCAATTCCTGGATACCCTCTTCCGAGTCTGAGAGTACATTTAGATTTGGTTTAACTTCTCCATGACTTAACTCCATCACACCTCGCTCAGCTGGTGTTCGACTGTTCTCAGTCTTCTGGCGACGCTTGGCCATGATGTGCTCGAGACTGTCAGCTCGGATATTCAACAACTTGTCGCACAGAATGCGGAATTGAATAATGATATGGAATATTATAATGAATAGATATATCATTATTATACTACTCATCGACAGCAATGTTATTGAACTGTTTATTATTTGCAAAGCACAAATTTCTCGATTAGGAAATTTTGAAGTTTTCGTAACATCAATTGGAAAATAGAGCCTGGAAAATAATAAGAAAATTGATTTTGTAGTTAATTAGCTATTTCATTATTTTTTGTGTGGATGTTCTATTATTTTAAATATTTTCTCTAGTCTAATTTTTGTCAAATGTTTCATCTTGAACCTCAATTTGCAGATGCCCAGATGATGCCAGATTTTCCAGATATGTCAGATATGCCCAGTAAGATTACATACTCGTACATATAATATTGAGAATATAGTATCTATGTGCAAATGCACTTCGTGAAAAGTATTGGTCCAACAGAGGTTTCTTGAGGGACAAAGCGAAAATATTTAATCTTACCTAAAGAGACTAGACCTACACTTCCCCCGCCCCACCACTGGGAAGAGCGTCAACTTCCAATGCTGCCAATACTAATCCTTGAAGCACAAAAAGTCATCTGAGATACTACCGCAAGCGCCATCTTCCACGTGACAATGGAAGTAAATGAACAGTCGATGGCTCAGTCGATACATTATCGTCAATATCCGGATAGTAAACGCATTAAATAGTAAAAAGTAATTAAAAATATATTTATTTATGCATTTGAATATTTATTGATAAATACATACTTATATAGATATATAGATATTTACATATTTAGATTATATACGTAATGAATAGTTCTCTCAGTTCACACCACCACAGCGTTTCAGGAGCGCTGAGGTTCGTAACTCAGATTTTAGAACGATTCGTATTGGCCATTTTCAGACCGCGAAAATCTGGAAGTTGACGCTCTTCCCAGTGGTGGGGCGGGGGAGGTGGAGGTCTAGTCTCTTTAATCTCACCCAATTCGCGACATGTCTCCTCGAACCTCAACGAAATACTCTGCAAAAGCAAGCGGCACGAAGACCATTACCATCCCTCTGTACAGCTTCGTGCAACAGAAATCAGAGCGGCGTCTTGTTCTCTCGACAATCTCCACATGACGCTCATGGCCCGACGAGAATCGGACGTTGATGAGTTCCAAGGTCACCAGCAAGTGACGGAACTTGTCCGGATTGAAATAGACCACAGTGATTAGTATTGTCACGAAATAGCCGGCTATCATGACATAAAAATTGGCCAGTTCTTTTTTTATGGTGAACTCGTCATTTTGATAAATGTATACAGAGCGGCTGAAGGCTTCCCACCATGCTGTGGCCATGTAGAGGTTCGGCAGGAACTTCTGCAGGAGGCTCCTCTTCCGGATGTCACCGTGGTAGGAGATCAAACCTTAGCAAGAGAGAACAGGAGTTCGTCAAGAATTGAAATAATATCTTCTGATTAGTCAACAATCAAAATGTTCCGATTAATTTCAAATTTTGCATGGTGATCAAGACCAACATAATCTAAAATTTTACACATTGTCAGCCCAATCAGTCAAGTATTAATTGTCCTTTTACGAGTTTAGAATGGGTTGTCAAAAGCTGGAAAAAGTATGTAGGTAAGTCACGACACAATGTATCTGATATTCATTCAGAGTATTTATATGGATATTGGAAAGTTGCAAAGAAAATCGTCTTGTGCCGTGTCGTGTATCGATCGTTACTGGGGATGTTGCATGTTCTGTGCTCGCTCATCAACGCGTTATACTGAGCGTTTTCCTAGTTATAAAAAAAATCAATTTTCTGTTTATTTATATTTTTAATACATTTTATTAGTAATAACATTAATGTTTTGATAAATCCATCATGCATTATTCATTTTAAGTTTTAGCGACGACTTAACGGTTTTTCTAAGAATGTGCTTTTTGGGAATAAAATGTTTCCCTCTGCTAAATGCATTGGAAAATACGCATAATTCAATGGCCATGGAATCATTCATGCTACTTATTTATTGTATATATTTTCCTATAATATGATTAATGTATGCGTATAGTATACAAATAAAAATATAATATGATTAAATTAACCGATTTAAATATATTAATTTAAAATAATAGCAAGGATCCTCTAAAATTTCGTATTTTACCCGTTTTTCATTAAAATCGTTAAAATCAACATAAAATAAAATTATTATGGTAATATTTGGTGTCTGGTATTAGATTATTACATCAACAATGACAATAAAAATAAATGGTCACTCAATATAATATATATAATATAATATATAATATAATATATAATATATAATATATAATATATATTTAATATATAATATATAATATAATATAGGCAAGAATAAAGCATCTGCTATTGCTTTAACAAATATAGCCAAATCGAAACTACAGGAAATTGGACTGGAACTAAATACGAGTAAATCATCCGCCATTATCATTAAGCATGGAAAACTGGAAGAGTCTGCTTTGAAGATTGATGAAAAAACCTTCATCGAAAGTATTGAGCAGGATGAATCTATCAAGTACTTAGGAGTAAACTTCAATCGTGGGATTGTCTTCAACCACGAGAAGGTGATTTCTTCGCTTCGTACCAACATAGAAGCTTTAGTGAAATCTCCACTTTTGAAAGCAGATCAGAAGTTAAATATTTTAAATATTTACGTCTGGCCTACCCTTGTTTACCCATTTCAAAACGCACCTTTAGTACAGCTTACCTCAAAATTTTTGGATGATGTTGATAAGATAATAAGAAGTGCTTTGAAGGACATCTTGTGCATTCCTGGAGACACGCCGGACAGTATGATTTACTCAGCAAATAAACACAAAGGTCTGCAATTATTTCGAGCACGATGGGAAGCATACATACAGCACTACAACGTTTGTAATGTGTTGGAAAAGTCCTGTAATAAGTATGTCGTCAGCACGAGGAATTTGACAGGAGAGCGCCAAAATTGTGCCACCAAACTTGGAATAAACATCGATTCGTTGTCAAAAGATCCGAATAAATCTAACCCTAAACCATCTGTTATTCGTGAACACTTACGAGATAGGGAGTATGAAAGATGGTGCGAACTCACACAAAAGGGTAAAGGGGTAATTTTGTTCAGCGAACATACTCCAACAAACAACTGGATAAATAAACGGAATGGTTTAACTTGCAGTGAGTGGAGAGATGCAATTAAAATGACGGCAAATGTAGCCCCAGTTCGAGTGTTACACGGCAGAAGTCAGGGCGGTATAAACCAGTGCAGACATTGCACTGAGATAGAAACCCTTGGACACGTCCTGAACTTCTGCCAGCTCGGAGAACTTCTACAAATCGCGAGACATAATTCCGTCCGAACAATGATTGCCAATGCGTTTAGAGAAAAGAACAAATTCGACGTCTATGAAGAAGTTACGTGCTTTGGAGGGTCTAAACGCATTGACATTATTGTAATCGACAATCTAAAAAAACACGGCTTAATCATCGACCCAACCATTAGGTTCGAATCACATAAAAATCAACCTGAAGAAGTTGATGAAGAAAAACGGAAGTATTATGAACCAACTATAGGGGAATACTCAAGAATGTATGGTTTGCTTCATGTCGACATCGTAGGACTAATGGTTGGGTCACGAGGAACAATTCCTGGATTTTTTAAAGCATTTGTAGTGAAGCACAAGTTGCATAAGACTTTGTTAAATAGTATAGTTATAGATGTAATTAGGAGATCAGTTATTATTTTGAAAAACCATTTATATCATTAATTTCATAGTTCAAATGTTTATTACCTTATTTTAGTCACTTCTCATGATTTTGTTAATTTAGTTATCTTTTCATTTATGTTGTGTATTATTCTGTGTCCTTGTTGGCAACCAACAATTGTTGTTGGCAGAGTTTTAAATAAAAAATATATATTCCAAATGTACATGGCAGTCCTCGTGGAACTCGATAACTACCGAGAAAACGCAAACTAGTCTTATATCGATCTTCTGGAAAATCGTTGTTGCATAGACACATATTATTTATTTAGTATTCCTTGTCTGTTGATTTTCTTTTCGTTATATTATACATACAATGGCTCAAGCAAATGGCATTTACTAACAAGCTCCCGGCCGTGTATTATGATCTGTAAATTTTAAACCATAGAGGTCTTAAACCTTTGGCATCAATGCACAGCTAAGCAAAAATCGCATTTCCATCCCCTGAATTTGATACCTGGCTAATCTAAATGTACAACCCTCCAACACAGACGCTTGCTCATTGTCAAGCTCCTTGTGCAAATTCTGAGTGGAAATCAATGGAAATGTGTCAAATAGGTATCTACAGCGAGAATCGACCGATATGTGTGCTGTTGCGATATATCTTGACATGTGTCTTTTATATGTGTTTTTTTTTTGTCTTTTAATTTTTTTAGGCGTAAATCATGTATCCTCGTCACTTTCAAAGAATATGGTTGAGACTTTTTGAGATTTTTTTGTAAATCAATATTAATTAATCTACTGTTGATAGGTAGAGTGTGTGTTTATCTTTTATGATGAGTACATTATTTAGATTTTCGTGGACAAATTAATAATTATCTAGAATTAAATTATTGGATAATATAGTCATTCCATAGGATTGTTGGACGATACATTTTAAAATCGATTTATGTCATTGCATGAGGTCTTCCACTGCGTTTATCCTAAACAATGATTTATACGAACCACTGTAATATACTTTAACGTGCTGCAAGCGCGAGCGATTTTGCCGCATGTTGTAGACACTTTTTTGGATACGATTTGAGACGAAATGGGCTGACGAATCGATTTGAAATTTTAACCGTGATTAGATAAGAGACAAACTTAGACTTATCACTTGGTGCATTTTTAATTTTTTGCTTTGGTAATTACTTATAATTAGTTGATTTTTGGTATAAAATTGTATAATTTCTTGTCTCGCTGGCAGCCGTATGAAATTTAATATTATAAATGTGCCAAGTGATAACCCTAAGTTTGTCTTTTATCTAATTAATCATGATTAATATTTGAGATCATTGGTAAACGGGTTTGGTTTCCAATCGTGTCGGAAATTTCATAGTTTTGCGCGGTTTTGTTGAATAACCCGCGCCTAATTAACACTTCTGGCACAAAGCACACATAATAACACGTTTGACATAATAACTGTTCTGATAATACATTCTTAATGCTGCAAATTTTTTTCATGACAAGCCTACTATTGAGGGAAAATATAAAAATATAAAGAACTGTTTTTGATGAATGTTTGTTTTAACAATATTTAATAATTGTGCCTCGTGTTACTTCTCTGGTTTGAACCAGACATTGGCATCTGAAACCACTGAATAAATTATGGAGAAGCTCCAGGGGTACATAATACGTAGAACAAAAGTAATTAGGACTTATTCTGAATTATTCGGGCATTTAGGTCGGGCTACAGCAATCGAATCGGCAAGCACATTTGTATGCCGATTACGGATTCTTTTCTCATTTTCATCTCGAAGGCAATATTAGTTATTCTTATTTCATACTTCAAATACAAATCAAATTTCTAAATTTTAAAGTTTTCTTTAGCAAATGAATAGAATATTTGGTTTTCTGTTTCAAATAACATCTTTATGACACCTCAACTGGCATTTTCCTTGTAAACAGGCATGATTTATCCGAAAAATTGTGTACCTACACAGCGTATACCCCAACAATTATTTATGAGTATACGCAAAGGTCAAAAACAATGTTCAGGTATACTGCGTATACCCGCGTATACCCTCGACTACACCACTGGTGATATTGCCAGAAGAAGCAATATAATGTGTTATCTATATCATCATTGCTGTGTGGTTCAACAGGTAAGAAGGCGCATCTGGGCAGAGTGGTGATACGTCAGGTGCCCGAACTGCCCGAGTCCGAGTCTGCCCACTGGGCACAGTCCCTCACCACACCTGGGGTCATGACCGCAGAGTGGCACAATCTGCTGCCCGTGGAGCCCTGAGCATTGACATCTTCGTCATCATCCTCGACATCCTCGACATCTTCGTCAACATCATCGACATCTTCGACATCTTCATCGTCAACATCATCGTCAACAACGTCTTCGTCTACATCCCAGGCATCCACAACAACATCCTCATCAACATCCTTGACATCACACCTATATCGTTATGATCTATCTCTCATTACCTTCAGATTATTGTGCTTTGTATTTTCTTTCTGTTAAGAAGCAATAAAATTTTTAAGTATACCTATAAAAATAGACTCTTATTTTTGTTTGATTTTAATTTACAAAAACGTACTTATACGTAAAGTACGAATCAACTAATCGTGATACCCAGGTATATTCGCAAATATCTGCGTCTCGACCCATCCCGACCCTTCCCGACCACGGGCTTCTATTCAAGCGCTCGATTGCCAAGAATGAGCTGTCAATCCGTCTATTCATGCGCTTCATTAGACAATATGGATTCTTAAGATGTTTAGGGAATTGCGATTTTGATACTTTTGAATGCAAAAATGAATGTCTAATTGAACATAGATGAAAATAATTTTTTATTTTTCAAAATCGGTTCATATTTGGCCGAAATAATTTGTATCTCATATTTTATGCGTGCGATCAGTTTCGGCCAAATATGAACCGATTTTGACAAATAAAAAATTATTTTCATCTATGTTCAATTTGACATTCATTTTTTGCCGTCAAAAGTATCAAAATCGCAATTCCCTAAGCATATTAAGAATCCATATTGTCTAATGAAGCGCATGAATGGACGGATTGACAGCTCATTCTTGGCAATCGAGCGCTTGAATAGAAGCCCGTGGTCGGGAAGGGTCGGGATGGGTCGAGACTCAGATATTTGCGAATATACCTGGGTATCATAATTAGTTGAGACGCACTTTAGCAAGGCACCTATACTTACACGTACACCCGAAAGCTATCCTAGATGCAGCCCAATGTTCGAATTGGGAGGATGCGGGGGGATGGAATTCCCCCAATGCCGAATATATTGATAGTTTCCATCACCCTATAGCTAATTTGTCAACTTCACCATCCCCCCATGAGTTTAAAAACAGTGCTCTGTACTATTTTCAGAGAATATGTCAAATTTAGCCTCTGTAGACGTATTTTATCAAGAAAACTAATAATTAGGCATAAAATAGGCTTAAATTAAAAGCGTAGAAACAAGCAAATTAATTTATTAAATTAAAAATATGTCATGCGCTGTGCGCCCCGGACCCGCATGATGCTGGGGGCTCTTCCCCCAGACCCCCCTTTGACCTAGTGCAAACGTTATTATCTGTGACAATACACCATCCCCTCATGGCTTGACCTTCAATTCGACCACTGATGCAGCCAAATGGTTTTGATCGGAGTACTAAATAACAATACATTCAGTAAGATTGACAATACTGGAGTGTGTGGGTATTGTGTTTTGTGTTATCATTATTCAAGATTAAATAAATCACTAACAGCAGGTATTGCACCTACGGTTGTTATAATAAAACAAACATAATATGTAGTATATGATTCAAACGTCGGTACAAAATATCCCAAACAGAACGAAATGGGCACAGGAAAGAAAATATGTCATAAATAATAGGTTAGGTTTGGTTCAGCTTGACGAATTTTTTATTTGAACAAGACTTTGAGGATGTTATGAGAGATATTTTTTTGAAGATGCAACTCTCCTAACGGATAATGTTTATGATGATGATTGGGAGATGATGATGAAGGATATGTAAGGATGGAACTTGGAAGACGGGAATGAGGGGATCGTGGACGATTAGCACGAAACCTTCCCATCATTTGTCTCTCGAGTCTCGACTGAGGGAAACTACGCCATACCTCAGTCACGAAACATGGCCGCGGGACGCCGCGGGAATCGAACCCGGGACCTCAAGTTCAAGTTTCGTGTTCAGGTTAACAGAACCAGAAGGGGGTTGGGGGGGGGGGGGGGGATTCTAGAACGATAGCGTAATTATTCCGGCCTGGAATTATTTCACATCCATAAGGATAACATTGATCTGAAATGATTCCAGGCCGGAATAATTTAGTTTTCGTTATAGAATAGGCCACCAGTACTTCTGTTTCATTAATTATTGAAGTTAAAATGATCGAAATGTATGAATGGACCAATGGTGATGGGAGGATTCAATGCAGCATAATAGTTCTCTTTACTCACACTAGAGCAGCACTGTCCATATAGTGGGAGAGGAAGCCAATCAAACGTGTGGGGAAAGACAGTTAAAGTTCAAAATGGATCCATTTGCTATTTGATTACAATTGATTACTGTGCTGTCACAGCCTTCTTGACGGTCACGGCCCACATCCTTCTGTCATCTGTTCTATTCGTGACGTCACATAGCAAGATAATGCCTAGTGGTCTATTGTCTGGTGAAATATAAAAAAACGTGAGCACGATCGAACCAGATTTTCGAGTAACTCCACTCTTCATATTTCTATTCAATTTATTGATATTTACTGAATTTAAAACATTCAAACCTGATTTGTATCGTGTGGAGAACTGAATTCTGAATTCTGGATACAGAATTTCAAACATTCAACCCAGATTTGTATCGTGTGGATAACAACTCAACTAATGCTCTTGTTGTGTGTAAGATAGCGCCACTAGGGGATTGAGTTTGTTATCTGGTAGTCGGTAAAGTAGGCTACTGTAGATTTAGTTTCTTGAAGTATGACATCGACTATGCTACTTCTCAACGATGCATTTGATCAAGATAGGTAGAATATATGCTAGAGCTCTTGGTATTTGATTAGGTTGTCTTCACAGAGACTTCTAATTAGTACCATAAAAATAAAAAATATTGATAAACGAAAGTAATGAAAATAGTATAGCTATGTTCTAAATTCAATAGCGATATCCAAACATGTTAGAGGAGGGATTTCTAGTTTCATTATCTAATGGTTCTCCACGATTAGTTAACTTTGAGGAACAAATGCCAAAAATCAAAATAGCATTAGTTCTAGTCCCGGTTCGGCCCGATATATTTGCATCTTTTGATGTATATTTTTACACTACTACTTTATGGTATAGAGTTAAGTGATGTAAATCGTTGTAATAATATGTGTAATAGTTTAATATAAAATATTATTACCTCGGGACATATTTGGGTCTCAAATTGTAGACGATTCCTAAAAGTATAACTGCGCATGCGCGAAGTGCCGCATTGCATTGCCGGTCCGACGTGTGTAGCCGCCTGACAGCTGACTGTCTCGCATACTCTTCAGATGGGCTGTCGTAGTTTTCATCGGTTTATTTATCACTCGTTTTATAATAATGGATCAACATTTGAATCCCCAGAAACCTAATACATCCTACGGAACTGTTTGCTGTGTTCCTTTGTGCAAAAACAACACTAAAATCAGCCGTAATATTTCCTTTTATCGCTTTCCAAATGATGAGAAGTTGAAGGGAGATACGACGTATTCAGCGTACTTTAACAAACTAAATTTCAATTGAAGATTATGTATATTCAAATACAATATTTAATGAAATATGTAGCATTTAAACATTGTTGTGAACATTCTCGATGGAATTTTACACCGGGAAAAGATTCCCCTCACATCTCTATTCTCTAATCATAGGAATAGGATCGGTGCAGGTAAACACAAGTAATTGGACCTATATGTATGTTGGTATATTGTAGATATATTGTACAAGGTATATTATATAGAATAATAATCAGTTCATTGTCCGTGAATTTTCAGAACTATTGTAACTATTCACTAAAGATCACAAATAATATGTATTAGTAGGTAGTTCTACTTATTTGTACCAATTCTTGACTTCCTGAGTAATGACTTGAAATACAATTTTCACTTTCTCACTGCCTGTCAAAAATTTGCTAGCTGAGTTCGGTAAGTAACAATGTTATGAGCACAATGTTTAATAATTCTCACTACTTGTCAAAAAATACTTAATAGAGATAACGATTAAAATTTGCTACCGATTACAAGATCAGTTCAGTAACAATATTTACCTTCTCACTACCTACTTGGCAAAAAATACATAATATGGATTAAAATTTACTTCCTTAAGCCTCTACATTTTCCATCTCGTGATGTAGAAAATATAGATATTACAACTTGCTAATATAGATAAGTAATACCATGAGCACAGTTTTGCTTCTCAATACTTGACAAAACATGCAAGTCAATACGATGAGCTAGCGATTTTAAAACTGAAATAAATGAGAAATTAGTCGGTATCTTGCCCATCTTACTATAAAGAAATATGCGCAAACACGTTGTCAAGTAACACACAGTGATTAGAGCGATCTATTCATATTCTTTCCTATGATATAAGCATTTGAAACTTGACGTTCAGCCGCGTTCCGCACATAACGACACACGCTATTTAGATGACCTTGTGGAGTCGACTCGTCACGGCGGACCCACAGTGCAAGCGCGCCAATCCAGATGGCGCGCAGGGTTTATAATGTTGTCTAATCTTGTTGAATGTATCAATTTAAAGGTTTGAGGTTAGGTATGTTTTATGTTTTATTTTTTTATCATAACAATCGTCCTAAACAGCAATTAGCATTCAATTGTTCTGTTAATATGTGATCTTTATACATAATAATGATTAAATATTACGAAGTTGTGTTCTCTGTTTCGATATTTGTTTTGTGTTTATTCATCTCAAATTGTCCAACTGCAGTTGGGAAAATAGAACCGGTTCTAAATCAAGAATTGCCAAGATTTGGGGTTTTCTTGTCTATCACACTAGCCAGGTTGGCCAATTCTAATCGGCAGATTTGAATTGCCCAACTTAAATTGCGTAGTGTAATACCCACTTAATAGAATTTAGGGCATTTAAACGCGATTTAAACACAAATCTAGGTCGATTTATGTATCACAAATTCTTTAAATAACTACTGTTTTCTTTTTTGTTGATAACCGATATATTTTCATGTTAAGGTATTAATTTGATAACAACTTTCGAGACCCCCCCAGCCGTGGGCCTAGGGCGCCAGACATTTAGATATTCAGATATTCAGATATTGTGGGTCGACATTTAGGACACCGGGCCTTCTACCTCTGATGTGGGAGTCACGCCAATACGTCTTGTAGCGTGCATCTGGATTCGCAGACTCTCTGCTACTTACAGAGTCTAGTCATGAATGAATCTGCTCTGCCCGCAGGCAAGGTCGCCCCCCCCCCCCCCCCCCCCCCAGTCGGTCTAATGCGCGTCTACCTGCGCAAGTCGCAGTCTGCAGTCGGCGCAGCGAGCGAGCAGTCCATGTGCAGCCGCGCAGCGCGCATGACGCAACAGTGACACTCGTGCGTCCTTTCCTTATTCAAGTGCGTCCTTATTCAACTGCGTCCAGGTCCTTAATCAAGTACATTGCAGGTCCTTATTCGAGTACATCGTAGGTCCTTATTCAACTGCGTCCTTATTCAACTGCGTCCAGGTCCTTAATCAAGTGCGTCGTGGTCCTTATTCAAGTACATCGCAGGTCCTTATTCAAGTGCGTCGAGGTTCTTATTCAAGTACATCGTAGGTCCTTATTCAAGTACATCGCACGTCCTTATTCAAGTGCTCGAGGTCCTTATTCAAGTGCGTCGAGGTCCTTATTCTACCTACAGGTGACAATTGACCCAGGTCGTACATCACCAGGTCGGAACATGCTCATTGGAGGGACAAAACTCGCCCTAATGTTAATACATTCGCATTTCGTGGCAATTTAGGGCTGCTATCTTTAACGACCTACCCCCCCCCCCCCCCAACCCAAATTTCACTGAATGAAAAAACAACACTAAAATGATGACTGCTCGAAATCCATTGATAAATTGACAACTTTCTTATCGCGTGACAACATTCTCATCTAAATGTTGCGTTTGGTAGTAGGTTTTTATCTCTTGTGAAAAAGACAAAATCAAATCACAAAATTCAAATCACAAAATGTGTTTCAATATTTGAAAAAATGCATTAAATCCGGTCGAGGATCAACAATTATTTTCCCGGGGCTGCGCGCCCTAAATCCAAGTCGTCTGCCCCCCCCCCCCCCCCCCCCCCCACACCTTGTAATACTGTAACTTACTGTAACTAGACTCCTGGGATTAATTCCTGATTCTGCCGCCAGGTTCCTGACCTTCACCGTGCTTGGCGTGGACAAGAGTTCCCGTCGCAAGCCGCTAGGCAGCGCCACGTGGCCGCTCGACCACAACGCGTTCAGCCGTCGCGGCGCCCTGAGCGACGTCCACGAGACGCCGGAAGTCTGGAAGCGCGTCCAGGACCTGTCCACGGGGTTGTCGGGCATCTCGGCGGAGGTGCAGCAGAGGGTGAGCATTAGAGCCACAACGACGTCATCAAGGGAGGGCCTCCTGGGCTTGTACAGGACAAATGGTGAGCATTAGAGCCACAACGACTTCCTCAAGTGACGGCCTCCAGGGCTTGTACAGGACAGAGGGTGAGAGTTAGAGCCACAACGACTTCCACAAGTGATGGTCTCCAGGGCTTGTACAGGAAAGAGGGTGAACATTAGGGCCACAACGACGTCCTCAAGTGCCGGCCTCCAGGGCTTGTACAGGAAAGAGGGTGAGCATTAGAGCCTCAACGACGTCCCCAAGTGATGACCAGCTGCTATGCAACGCGCTGTTGAGTGAGGACTAGTTTATTTTTGAAATACAGTAGCGTCGTCTTCTCTCCTGCTTCCACCTGCTTGGACGCCTTAACAACCATCTAGAACGTAAGCTGCATGACCAACAGGTGATGTATTCCAAGTTCCATGCATTTACGTTAGGTCTATGAGTTATCAAAACATGTTTCTTGACTCAATATAAAACAAGGAGTAGTGAACGTTAAGGTTCTCGTCTCGTTATTAGTTCTTAACTTATTATTACAATAGGGATATCTCATATAAATTAAATGTTAGAATATAGTGGAGCGGTCGCTCCACCCAGCCAAGTCGTACCGTACACTCACAGTCACTCAACATACCGTAAATGCCTAATAAACCGAGGAGCAGACCAAACACTTTTACTGTAAGCAACAACATGGCATTTTCGGCCTACTGGATCATAAAATTGGAAAATCTCACATTGTTGTGAAATATCTTAATTTCGAGCTATGGCCCACCCCACTCCATATACTAAATATGGGAACAATAGGTTATGCCATTTGCGTGCTAGAGGGCCGTGAAAACAGTGAAATTACACCCCTTTTAAAACCTATCTGATGATGATGATATCAGGAAACACCGCTATCACCGCCACAGCCTAAACGGCTTAGCCGATCGATCTGAAATTTTTACCACATGTGCACTTTTGGCGTCTGAGGTGCCTTTTTATAAATCAAACCGGTAGTCGCCATTTTGAAACCGAAAGTGACGTCATATCTCAAAAACGGCTTAACCGATCGGAACGAAATTTGCACCAATCGATTCAGACGGTCCTCTTTATGAAATAACAATAGTCTTATTAAAGTTTTCTAATTACTGAAACCGGAAATGACGTCATAGTTTAGCGAAATCTGCTTAAATTCACTTCCCTTTATATAAAAACCAACTATATATTCAGAAGGCTTATAATGAAATATTAGTATTTATATACATATTAATACCTACAATGTGTAAGAGCTTTCAGCCGCCATTTTGAAAACCGGAAGTGATGCCATATCTCGAAAACGGCTGGACCTATTGGAACGATGCTTTCGCAATTCTTCATGGCATATCACTTTAAGTTTAAATTTAGCTCCAAACAATATTTTTTTAGTAACTTATTCGGAAATGGCGTATTTTTTTAAAGGAATTAGCCATTGTTGCCCTAATAAGTTTTACAAGTTGTGTAAATAAACTAAAAAAATAAGTGATATCCCCATAAAAAACACTCCGTGTAAAAAAACAGCCAAGTCTCTTCAACTAAAAAAAAGAATTATGAAATCTAAAAATTCTGCACTGAAACGTAGTGATATCAAAAAATGAGCCAAGTCAAAACTTTATTTGAAAATTAAAAAATACTTGGCGGATCGTTTTTTTATGGCATTGTAGGTATAGGTACTATAAGTATATGTATTTATATCTAGCCTATACTTCTAAGCTATTTATATACACGATGCGCCAAGTATTTTTTAATTTCCAAATAAAGTTTTGACTTGGCTCATTTTTTGATATCACTACGTTTCAGTGCAGAATTTTTAGATTTCATAATTATTTTTTTTTAGTTGAAGAGACTTGGCTGTTTTTTTACACGGAGTGTTTTTTTATGGGGTATAATTGTACCTGAACTCATAAACTATTATTTTTGTTCATGGGATAAATGGTAATTGATCATTTAAGAAATCTTCAGATTTTCAAATCATACAAGTTTGTTTTATATGATTATTTAATTTGATTTAATACAGCATTGTCGTATGCTACTTCATACATGTTTGTTTAAGAAATGTATAAACATTGTCATAAGTGCCTATTCCGTGAATGACAGTAGTGTGTGTTTGCAGCGCACACAGCGAGTGAAAGACCAACTAGAACTCTCTCTCTGTCACACTCCTGGCCAAGTCGGTGATGATGACGTCATCAAGGTCAGAGTTCACCGCTTGAGATGGAGTCTGGAGAAGACCAAGGAGTACCAACATAAAGAAGGTAAACCATCCCTAGTAAAATGCTCAGTGTAACGCGTTGATGAGCGAGCCTTCGTACTGCATGCGATTTGATATGCGTTTGCAAGTATCAGCTGATCTACATGCCTTGGAACTGAAGCATCAAGAAAGCAGGGACGAAAATTTAGTATAAATATTTCAAATAGTTCAAGATTATAGAATAAAATGTCCTTAAAATGACAATAACTTTTGAAAATAACGAGTGATTAGTCTTTAATTTGGCAAAAATACCTAAAATGCTGGTGACCATGCACAGTTTTAAATTGATCGGTCAAACGATTCTAGATTAAATTTAAAAAATCACAAGATAGATTGCTTTAAATTTTTACCAATATGAGAATTTGGCTGAAACTTTGTAAGATGGGGACAATGTTGGTTGCAATGACTCTGCAAAATTTCACATTGATCGGACCAACCAATCGAGATTTTTTTTTTTTTTACATTTTAACTAACCAATCAAAGAATCCTGTTCAAAAACAATCCCAGAGACCGCTTAGATTACGTAAGTATGTGTGCAAAATTTCAGATCGATTGGTTGTGCGGTTTGACCTGGGAAGTGAAGGCAACAAAAAACACAGAGAGAAAGTGCCATAAGAGAACCGTGGTGACGCTCGCTACGCTCGCTCAATTACAATTCTTATAAAAAAAAGAGAGGATCAAAATCGCTCAACTAGAGTTTTTTTTTTTTTAAAGGTGCAATTATTTCCAGGATAGATGTTCTGAGAAATTAGCAGTTGAACTTTGACCAAGAACCACAAAATAGTGCCTGTCTTCCTCACTTATAAATTATTTTTAAAAACTCTTAGTAGAGTAATTGTAACAAAATTGTTAATAGAAATAGTGAACCTAATAATTATATAAAATTTTACATTACATTTTTTAATATATTTTTTTAATTTCGTAAAATTTAGTGTGGTGCTGCAAGCGCGAGCGATTTTGCTGCTTTTTATATACACTTTTTGCGATACGATTGGAGACGAAATAAGTAGACCAAATTATTTGAAATTTTAATCGTGATAAGATAATCGTCAAACTTATGGTTACCCCTTGGTACATTTTTAATTTTTTGTTTCGTTAATTAGTAATAATTATTGTATTTTTGGTGAAAAATTAGCTATTTTCTTGTCTCGCTGGGAGCCGTATAAAATTAAATTTAAAAAATGTGCCAAGTGTTGTCCCTAAGTTTGTCTTTCATCTAATCATGATTAATATTTGAGATCAATTGGTTTACGGGTTTGGTCTCCAATCGTATCGCAAATTTCATCGTTTTGCGCGGTTTTGTTGAATAACCGGTGCCTAATTAACGATGCAATAAGCAAAAATGAAAAAGTGCCACTAATATACAATCAGACTGATCATGTGAACATCCTGTAAAAGTTACACATCACTTATGAAACAATTGTTCTCTCTCGATTTTCTAAAACGGCCGAGCGCTTGTATCACCTTAAGTGTCGTAATATTATAATAGGAAAGTCATTGAATGGAAATCATGGCTTAAACAATTCTATCGTCTTCTGGTGCACTTCTTTTAGGTATACATTCGTTTCTTGTGGATTATATTTCCACACACACAATGTGCAGTAGGTATTTAACAATGGATCAATAAATAAGTGCAAAGATAATTAAAAGTGAATACAATATTGAAACAAATTCGCGAATTTATCTTCCAATATGGATGCCATAATGACATGGCGTGTGTATAGCCTCTAAAGGGGTGAAAAAGCTTTTATCTCAAAAAATAAAATCTTATTTATCTTTTATAAATAAAATATTATAAATATAATATTTTTTTTTTTTATCTTTTATGCCACATGCAACATTCTGACACTGGAATATCACTAAACTTATTTTGTTCTCCTTTAATGCATTCGTTTGTAGAGGACATTGTAGTGGCTATATGCCGTTTTCAGAATCTGTGGAAGAAGCATTCTGATTAATAATCTTGTAAAAGTAAGTACCTACGAGGAAAACTTATTTTCTGTGCCAATAAGCGAAGATATAAAATGAAAACTCACGTTAGAGAAAGTTTCTACATTCAATGGTATATAACCTGCCACTATGGTGCCAAGTGGTTGATTGGCCATGGCAATCATGATCCGCATTGATCGCTTGAAGCTCTCGGGCGCTTCGAACCAATCACAACCGTAGACAGCCTCCCTCACTGCTTCACTCTGTAACACGGGACAACAGGTTGATTAGCCATCGACATCATGATCCGCATTGATCTCTGTCCCATGCTTCGAACCAATCACAACCGTAGACAGCCTCCCTCACTGCTTCACTCTGTAACACGGGACAACAGGTTGTTAGCCATCGGCATCATGATCCGCATTGATCGCTTGAAGCTGTCCGACGCTTCGAGTCAATCACAACCGTAGACAGCCTCCCTCACTGCTTCACTCTGTAACACGGGACAACAGGTTGATTAGCCATCGACATCATGATCCGCATTGATCTCTGTCCCATGCTTCGAACCAATCACAACCGTAGACAGCCTCCCTCACTGCTTCACTCTGTAACACGGGACAACAGGTTGATTAGCCATCGGCATCATGATCCGCATTGATCGCTTGAAGCTGTCCGACGCTTCGAGTCAATCACAACCGTAGACAGCCTCCCTCACTGCTTCACTCTGTAACACGGGACAACAGATTGAATAGCCATCGACATCATGATCCGCATTGATCTCTTTCCGATGCTTCGAACCAATCACAACCGTAGACAGCCTCCCTCACTGCTTCACTCTGTAACACGGGACATCAGGTTGATTAGCCATCGACATCATGATCCGCATTGATCGCCTGAAGCTCTCCGACGCTCTAAACCAATCACAACTGTAGACACCTCAATCACTAGATAACTCTGTAACAGGGGCAACATGTTGATTAGCCATCGACTATTCCTAAAGAGAGGTTACCTGCATCACACCCATGCCTATCGTTCAGCGGTTGCTGCTTCAGAACATTTGTTATCAAGGGGTCTTGGAAGGAACGTCTCCCCCCCCCCCACCCAGCATCACAGTTACCTCGGTGGTGATTTTCTCCAGAAATGAGCAGAAGAGCCAGGCGGATACGGAGCTCATCACGAAAAGGATCACCAGCAGCCCAATCCCGGTCGGCGAATGCGCCTGGACACAAACAAGAAGTAAATTTACAAGGTTGAGTTGAGCACAACACTGATGTTCGCTCCTTATTCGGGATACAAAACGTTCGAGTCGTTGTAGATACAGACAAAGGTGATAACATAAATGGATCAAGGTCAAATTAACGGCTGAAGTCGTTTTACGTTTTACCAGATTACAGGGAAACTTACGACAATGTTAAATCATAGTTAAATGACCTGATGATCGTAACCAGATTGTATAAATTCTTGTGTATTATTGAAGCATCAGTGTATTTAGTTAGAACATCGACCATCATGTTAGTGATGGAATGATATTAGTAATGTTTCTTCTATGATACGTACCACATAATTGATGCAAATGATAGCGATGGAGGCGATCAGGGTGTAGGAGAAGTACCCAGCGGTGCTCACCGGCTGGAACGTAGAGTCCAAGTCGGAGAAAAGACTGAAACGACAATTAGAAAACCATGTTGTTCATCAATATTGAGCCTTGAAGAGCAGAAACTGAAGTAAACGAATAATTAAACTGCCCAATTGTATAAAACATAGTGATACAATACTAAAATGATCTAAAATAATATCTTCATGATTATGCACTTTTGTTCGCAAATCTGCCGATAAAATATACACTTTTATAAATATTACTTATATTCATTAATGACATAATATAAATATGATATTATATTCATTATCAATGACATTGACAGAATGAATTGGAGTAAATGACGCTCTTGGAAATAAATCTGAACTCGAAAACGATATCACCTGATGAGCTCCTGATGATGCTGGATGCATTCCTTCAGACGTCTCTCCAACTCCAAGTCAAGCTCACGCTTCTCTTCATCAGCTATGTATCTGATTGGATACCGATGCGCTCCTATCACCTCCCATGCCATTGGTCTCTCATACGAGACTGTTGGGACAAGATGTGTTCCTTCTTGACTTAACTCCATCACACCTCGCTCAGCTGGTGTTCGATTGTTCTCAGTATTCTGGCGACGCTTGGCCATGATGTGCTCGAGACTATCAGCTCCTCCTTGACTTAACTCCATCACACCTCGCTCAGCTGGTGTTCGACAGTTCTCAGTCTTCTGGCGACGCTTGGCCATGATGTGCTCGAGACTGTCAGCTCCTCCTTGACTTAACTCCATCACACCTCGCTCAGCTGGTGTTCGACAGTTCTCAGTCTTCTGGCGACGCTTGGCCATTATGTGCTCGAGACTGTCAGCTCGGATATTCAACAACTTGTCGCACAGAATGCGGAATTGAATAATGATATGGAATATTATAATGAATAGATATATCATTATTATACTACACGTCGACAGCAATGTTATTGTATTGTTTATTATTTGCAAAGCACAAATTTCTCGATTGGGAAATTTTGAAGTTTTCGTAACATCAATCGGAAAATAGAGTCTGGAAAATAATAAGATAATTGATTTGTCGTTAATTAGTATTTTAATTATTTTGTGTGTGGATGTTCTATTATTTTAAATATTTTCTTTTATCTAATTTTTGTCAAATGTTTCATTGTTAAACCTCAATTTTCAAATGTCCAGATGATGTCAGTTTTCCCAGATGTGTCATGTGTGCCCAATATGATTACATACTCGTGCGTATGAGATTGAGAATATAGTATTATATGTGCGTTAAGAGTGCTGAGTAGTGAGCGTGGCCTTGAAGAGTTTTTTAATCGATTTTTATCAATATCTTTTACCAATGTAATTGTTTACAAAATAAGGCTTTGTACGCGTCTTCAGAACTGTTCAATGAAAATAATTTCATAGCTTGGAATAAGTTATTAGTTTTATTTTGTCCAACAGATGTTTAGTACCATAATTTTACTAATTTTCGGGCACTAAACACTGTAGGACAAAGTAAATCTAATAAACCATTCCAAGCTATGAAATTATTTTCATTGAACAGTTCTGAAGACGCGTACAAAGCCTTGTTTTGGTTAACTAATACATTGGTAAAGGATATTGTTAAAAATCGATTAAAAAACTCTTCAAGGCCACGCTCACTACCCAGCCATCTTAAATGCACATCATGAAAAGTATTGGTCCAACAGAGGTTCCTTGAGGGACAAAGCGAAAATATTTCATCTCACCCAATTCGCGACATGTCTCCTCGAACCTCAACGAAATACTCTGCAAAAGCAAGCGGCACGAAGACCATTACCATCCCTCTGTACAGCTTCGTGCAACAGAAATCAGAGCGGCGTCTTGTTCTCTCGACAATCTCCACATGACGCTCATGGCCCGACGAGAACCGGATGTTGATGCGTTCCAAGGTCACCAGAAAGTGACGTAACTTGTCCGGATTGAAATAGACTACGGTGGTTACAATCGTCCCGAAATAGACAGCTATCATGACATAAATATATGCCAAGTCTTTTTTTATGGTGAACTCGTCATTTTGATACAAGTACAAACAGCGGCTGAAGGCTTCCCACCATGCTGTGGCCATGTAAAGGTTCGGTAGGAACTTCTGCAGGAGGCTCCTCTTCCGGAGGTCGCCGTGGTAGGAGATCACACCTAGGAAGCAAAGAGAGAACAGGAGTACGTCAAGAGTCCCCTCCCCCTCGTGGAACTCGATAACTACCGAGAAAACGAATAGTCTTGTATCGATCTTTTGGAAAATCATAGTTTCATAGAAACATTATTTATTTAGTGTTCCTTGTCTGTCGATTTTCTTTTCGTTATATAATACGTACCGGGTGGCGCATAAAAAAACGCACAATGGGCGAGACATCGCTGTGACGAAACTACTGCATACATCGTGCTGAAAATTTCACAAAATATAAACAACATACTAAGGTTTAATGTGTGAAAGCTTCAAAAACATTTCTTGTGTTGAAAAAAATTTACAGCTTCTCGAATTTGGTTGCGGAAAATCGATTATACGGAGCAAATAGCCCGCGTACAGAAAACGTCCATTGGCCGGGACGCTGTTTCTTCAAAACTGCTTACGATATCAATCTGAAAATTTTAAATTTTAAACAAAATATATTGTTATACATTCAGTAAAAATCTCAATACGTTAGGATCAATGGAACGAAAGTTATGGGTTCTTCATGTTGAGCCTAAAAGCAGAGTATCATTTCTAAGTTTTATTACTCACGATAATTTCAAAAAGAGTAATTAAATCTCACTCTTATTCTGCTTTTTATCTCAACTTCAAGGTACCATAACTTTCGTTCAATTTATTCAAATTTATTGAAATTTTTACACCATTGATGGCAATATATTTTGCATATAATTTTATATTTTGAGCAATTGTTATCATGCGTAGTTTTGAATAAACAGCGTCCCAACTAATGCACGTTTTCTGGACGCGCCCAGTCTGAGCTCCGTATAACGATTTTTCGACAACCATATTCGAACTGCTGTAACTTTTGTCTCACGAAAGTAAATGTTTTTAAACTGTCACACATTAAACCTTGGTATGTTGTTTATATTATGTCAAATTTTCAGCCCGATGTATGCAGTAGTTTCGTCACAGATATGTCTCGGTCATTGTGCGTTTTTTATGCGCCACCCGGTATATACAATATCTCAAGCAAATTACATTTACTAAAGCTCCCGGCCGTGTTTTATGACCTGTAAATATTAAACCTTTGGCATCAATGCATAGCTAAGCAAAAATCGCATTTCCAGCCCATGAAGTTTGATACCTGGCTAAAATCTCTAGATGTACAACCTGCCAACATAGACACTTGCTCATTGTCAAGCTCCATTATGCAAATTCTGAGCGGAAATCAATGGAAACCTGGCAAATAGTTATAGCGAGAATCGACCGACATTTTTTTTTATTTACTACAATTCAGGCGTAAAGCACGAATCCTCGCCACTTACTAATTTTGAGATTTTTTTATAAATCAATATTATGAATTATTAATCTACTGTTGATAGGTATGTGTGTGTTGATCTGTATGTGTGTGTTGATCTTTTATGATGAGTAAATTATTTAGATTTTCGTATAATTATAATATATAATCAAATTATTAAATTACTTAGTAGTTCCATGTTATTGTTAGACGTTACATTATAAAATCGATTTATTTCATTGACAAGGAAGAGCACAATACATGACGTCTTCCACTACGTTTATCATAAAAAATTATTGATACGAACCTGTAATATACTCTATTCTAGGGGGATATGAGATTATAATTTTAGGGCAAATATTGTAAGAAGATGTAAGCTGAAATCGATATTTAGCGAAATCAACCCATTTTGGAAAGTCAAAAAATATCCGGGACGATCCAAACTGGTCGGAGACGATTCACAGAAAAGATCGAAACTGATAAACGATTCAACATAGCAAGCTGAAACTTGGCATAAATAATCATACATATACCTAGGAAGTACTTAGGCCGGGTAGGACCAACTCTGGATTAAGTTAACTATCGATGGTTAACCAATGAATCCAGTTGGCGCGAATTCCACAGCCAATAGGATTCACTAAATTCCACTAACCACCGATAATTATCTTAATCCAAAGTTGGTCCTACCCGGCCTTAAGTCATTTTCGGTATTTTTATTGAAATTTTTCTAAAATAAAATCGGTATGTACCGGAATTTTTGCCTATTTCTTGGTGCCTGTGGTTAGGTAAGATATCAAGTTATAAAAAAAAAGAAACTTAGTACCCTCTTTGCATTTTCATAACGAAGACAACGAGCCCACTTGCAAGTCTGCAGAATGGAAATTGCGGTCTGTGCTTTTTTTTAATGAAACAGCAATATTTCGTCACAAAATTTTAGGGACCAAAATATTGGAGTCGAAAAAGGTCGAGTGGGTTGTAG
The DNA here is from genome assembly GCA_934045905.1 of Leuctra nigra. Classification (NCBI taxonomy): domain Eukaryota; kingdom Metazoa; phylum Arthropoda; class Insecta; order Plecoptera; family Leuctridae; genus Leuctra; species Leuctra nigra. Next base: position 16,445,038 of record OW203769.1, read on the forward strand.
AATCACTAATAGAATGAGGAAAATACATTATCTTCCTCTAATGTGCAATAGTTTTCCAATTTCGTGTTTTTTAAGTTTAGTCACGATGGTACCACTCGAATACCCTTAAAACCTCTAAACAGTTAGTTAAAATGCACCTACCTAATCTGTCCAAGATCTTGGCTAAGGGCTGGAAGATTTGAAACTCGTCTACATGACTAGACTCGACTCTTCCCGACGACATTGTTGTGAACGATGTGAGATCAGTGGTGTGATTATGTAACTCTCCTTCAATATCACTCGACAATCAGTCAATGCGTTTCCGTACGAGATGAGAAACTGGAGAACAAGAGTTGCTGTTTTACAGAGTGAGAAAGAAACACCATTTACTGGAAATCTTCTCTTCGGGGTTTAATGGCCTTGACATTAAGTCATAGCGGCCAGCTCAATTTGGTTTCGATAATGTATTTTTGTTATATGTAATTATTATTGTAATGTTTTATTTTTCACACACGTTATGTTTTGGCATAAGCCATCTTCAGTTATTGTGAAATACTTAATATATATTTAAAGTTCAGAATTACTGAGGATATCAGTTATCACCACGTGTCGGGGTTGAATGGCAATGACTAGAGTCATATCTGCCAGCTTATTATATTTAAAGTTCACTTTTTTTTTTACTCGGCGTTTTTATTGGCACTTTGACATATTTAGTCTTATTGGCCAGCTTAGTTATGTTTTATCTATTTAATTGTGGTGGTGATAACTATTAGCACACGTACTTCTGCTATTTAATGGAGCTGTGAAAGAGAAAACTGACTGAACTGGAAATCTAAGTGACGCACGAATGAGGTCGTTGGGAAAATCGTCGTTTTCTTCTGTCAAACATTGATTTTAGAAAGGTGTTATTTGTACAAGATATCATGTGTTTCATAAATTCTTGGAATTCGTTCGAAAATAAAGTATATTATTTACAAGCCGGCTTGTGTCATGTATTCAATAAGACTCTGGGTCATTCCATGTGACTCATGTTACAGTTCGAGCTTTTTGTTACACATAATAGTATTTTTTTCACAGAGTTGAGTTCTAATTTTTTAACTTTTCAGTGATTTAACCAGACCGTGCTAGAAATTATCAGCACTTTGTTACTTTAAATACAAAAACCAAAAATACAAAAATTATTTGTTGTGTAATCATTATTATAATTGTCGTGACTCATGTTATACGTAAATGCACATCATCCTCGAAATTTGGATTTTGACATGTAATTACTGTTCTGATAATACAGTCGTAATGCTGCCAATTTTTTTCATGATAAGCCTACTATTGAGGAAAAATATAAAAATATAAAGAACTGTTTATGATGAATGATTTTTTTAACAATATTTAATAATTGTGACTCATGTCACAAAAAATGTGACTAGTGATTCTTCACTGGTTTGAACCAGACATTGACATTCTGAAACCACTGTATAAGTTATGGAGAAGCTCCAGGGGTACATAATACATGGAACAAAAGTTATTTATTTTTTTAATATTTATTTATTTATTTATTATCAGAAACCCACATAAATACATACATTCCGTTTTCCACAGAGCCAAACGGCTTTTCTGTGGATTATTAATTAAAGAAAATTAGTGGATACAAAAAAATATATGTTTAGACAATTTACAAGAAAAGAGAGAAAATACAAATATTTTAAACATCATCAGAGTATTCATGCAACCATGATTTCACTTCTTTCTTGATACAACTATAATTATCTAAAGACTTAATCTCTTGAGGTAACTGATTGAAAATTTAGAGGACAGAGTAATTTAAAGATCGCTTTCCATACTTATTTGTAAATCGGGGGAGTATTAAAGAAACGGGATTCACCATTGATCTAGTAATGATTGTAGATAATTTTAAGTTCGTTGGAATAAAAATATTTAAATATGAATTTATACTTATACAAATCAGATATTGGATATTATATTCTGATATACTGATTATAATCAAATATTTCAGAATTAGGACTTATTCTGAATTATTATTTTCGGGTATTTAGGTCGGGTAACAGCAATCAAATCACCAAGCACATTTTTATGCCAATTACGGCTTCTTTTCTCAATTTCTTCTCGAAGTCTTTGTATTTGCCTTCTTGCTTCAGCTTGAGTCTCTGATTAGTTTTCCTATCGACTGCTGTCAATGTCGTGTTGAAATTGCAGCGTAAAAGTGCATTTATCATCATTAGGCTGTATCCATGGTTCTACGCTCTCAGCTATGCGTGACTCATTTTACTGCAGGGTCAACTCTATCCCAGAGACGAACACTCCGTGTTCCGATGAACATGCGAACTTTAAGGTAGAACCACCATAACCTCAATTTTTCCGATTTACTTGAAATTTTGGTGACTTATTGCTAATCATGCAAAACTCAATCCCTGAAAAAATTAAACAATTCGCGTGTCCAGTTTCTGAGATAAATTGATTTGTTTCCCCCATGTTATCTTATGGCGGAAAAAGAGAATCGTGACATTTTTAGGCTATAATGATGATCAATTTTTTTTTCGTCGATAGATATGAACGAAATTTTTTATTATGGTAGACATATGGACATACTATCAGAAAAAAATTGAAAACAATACCATCGTGAGCTTTTTTAAAAGTTATAAGCCAAATTCTAACTTATTTTCCTATGCCTCCCATGTTAAAGTTTTGTTCATCCTCTGATGACCTAAAATTGAAAACTCATTGTTGGACTGGAGTTTCAAACTACAGGACTTTAAATGAGTCTGTTATACTTAAATATAGTTGAAATGTATGAAAACGTTTTTTGAACTTGTAATTTCAAGACAAAATATTTGTGTATATATCGATCGATTGCTCTACCTTAAATTTGATTGTGGTCAAACGGCTCTTAAGTTATATTTTTTTTTTTAAATCACAGGATCCTGTTCAAAATCTATACACGAGACAGCTTAGATTACATTACAGGGGTCGGCAACCTGCGGCTCTTTGATGATCCCCACCGATGGCTGCCACCTTAGCGCGGTGGTGGGGTTTGCGTTGGCCAATGATCCATTGCAGCTACGCCGGCGAGCATATGCTCATGTGTAAGGGTTACCCATGCCGGACAGGTCAGTGGTGAGGTCCAGACAAAGAGCAGCCAGGGTCGGCCTAACCATGTCCTCCCTTGAATTTGCGATCCCCTCCCCTCCCCTCGGGCCGGCCTCCCCCCTCGAGATGGTGATCCCCCTGAAATCGGGTTCCGCCGGCCCGAATCCTCACACCCCCCGGTCCGTCCCCATTCCGGCCTGGCCTCCCCACCAGTGTTGAACTCCCCCGGATCGGGCCCGTTAGGTCGACCCCTCCCCATGTCCACCACTTATATCAACAAAGTTAAATGCAAAAATGCAAAAATTAATGTGCGCATTATAACCTCGTCGTTGACGCGCCGTTAAACCACAATAATCTAATCTCTAATCTCTTTGATGGTTCTTGAACGGCTCTTTATAATTTAAATGAAGATCTGGAATCGAAAAATTTGAAATTTTGGAAAAAAACGCCCTGCGGGGAAACAATTGGTAGGTTATGATTAAGTTTGTTATTTTAGAGTCCTAGAATCACGTTTAAATTGTTGAAATTCTAAAAGAAACGCCCTGAGGGCAGTGTTGTGATTAGATAATTGTATTTTTATCTAGATAAAGATGCCCCATCTTTAAAGACCTGCCAAAATATATAATATAAGATAATAGATAAATTTCAAAGATATCATCTAGATAATAGATAAAGATAAAAAATAATTATCTAGATAATTGTAATAGATAATAGATAACTTTTTTTACCAAATACTATTGTTCCCCAATTTTTTTCGGATCCTAAATTTGGAACTTTTAAAAATGGGGCCGTCAAAACAAGCCAACTAATGTGACTAAATGAAGATGATTTTCCTTTTTCATATCATCTGACATTGGAGGTTTGTGCATGTTCATACACACAAATACATTTTGAATTTTATTTTTTTTATCTAGATAATTGCCAATAGATAACAATATTTTTATCTAGATAAAGATAAAGATAACCAATTATGTAATTATCTAGATAAGATAATAGATAAAAAAAATATCTTGATAATTGTCTAGATTTTTATCTAGATAAGTCACAACACTGCCTGCGGGGCAACAGTTGAAAGGTTATTTGATTCATTTTGTTCATTTTTGAGTACCAGAATCACTTTTAAATTGTTTAAAATCTTTAAAAAACGCCCTGCGGGGCAACAATTGGGGGGGCTACGTCAAAGTAACAAAATAAACTATAGTAATTAAATTTATTATTTATATTTATTATTTATTAATTTATTAATTTATTATTTATTATTTAAATGTATTATTAAATTTATAATTTACCGACAAAAACACACAAAAACAAACACACAAAGAGAAAGTGTGATGAGAGTACCGGCGTGATATTCAGTGGTGTAGTAATTGAGCGAGCGTCACCACGGTACTCTTATGGCACTTTCTCTGTGTGTTTTTTTCCCCTTTTTATGTTTTTTTTTGCCTGCACTGCCCAGGTCAAACCGCACAAGCAATCGATCTGAAATTTTGTACACATAATAACGTAATCTATGCGGTCTCTGGGATCGTTTTTGAAAGGGATCTTGTGATTGGTTCAAATTTTAAAAATGTTATCTTTCGATTGGTTGGTTCCATCAATTTGAAATTTTGATAAGTCATTACGACCAACATTATACCCAATCAAAAGAAGTTTCATCCAAATCCTCCCATTGGTTAAAATTTTAACCCATATTTCCTGCATTTTTTTACATTTAAACTAGAAGCGCATGACAGATCAACTTAAAACTTCGCATGGTCATTGGTACCAACATTTAAGGTATTTTTGCCAATTTTCAGGCTTATCTGTCGTTATTTTCAAAAGTTTTTGTCATGTAGGGACATTTTATTCCATAATCTTGACATATTTGTAAAATGTATACTACATTTTCATCCCTGCCTACTTTAAGCTTCTGCTCCAAGGCCTGTAGAGCAGACAATCAGTACACAATTTACAATAAAACTAGCGCATATCAAATCAGATGCAGTACGAACATGCCAAATCCTCCAATTGGTAGTTTAAATAATATCTTCTGATTGGTCGACAATCAAAATGTTTTGCGTGGTGATCAAGACCAACATAATCTAAAATTTTACACATTGTAAGCCCAACCAGTCAAGTATTAATTGTCATTTTACGAGTTTAGTATGGGTTGTCAAAAGCTGGAAAAGTATGTAGGAAAGTCACGACACAATGGATCTGATATTCATCCAGAGTATTTATATGGAGATTGGAAAGTTGCAGAGAAAATCGTCTTGTACCGTGTCGTTAATCGTGACTGGGGATGTTGCATGTTCTGTGCTCGCTCATCAACGCGTTACACTGAGCGTTTTCCTAGTCCTAAAAAAATGTATGGGTATACGCCAAAAAAAAACACGCGAAGGAAAATAGGGGGGTTTGAAGTGAAGCCCCCAAGAAAATTTTCGTTTTGGTGCATTGTCACGATTTCTTGAAACACTTTTTGCTGTAATAAAAGTCTTGATTTTTCTCTATTTTCTTTACTATCTTCCAGAAATGTCTTGTGATTTTCTTCAATATTAGTTATATCATGCTTCAAATACAAATCTAATTTCAAAATTTTAAAGTTTTCTTTAGCAAATGAATAGAATATTTGGTTTTCTGTATCAAATAACATCTTTATGACACCTCAACTGGCATTTTTCTTATAAACAGGCATGATTTATACGAAAAATTGTGTACCTACACAGCGTATACCCCAACAATTATTTATGGGTATACGCAAAGGTCAAAAACAATGTTCAGGTATACTGCGTATACCCGCGTATACCCTCGACTATACCACTGGTGATATTGCCAGAAGAAGCAATATAATGTGTTATCTATATCTACATTGCTGTGTGGTTCAACAGGTAAGAAGGCGCATCTGGGCAGAGTGGTGATACGTCAGGTGCCCGAACTGCCCGAGTCCGAGTCTGCCCACTGGGCACAGTCCCTCACCACACCTGGGGTCATGACCGCAGAGTGGCACAATCTGCTGCCCGTGGAGCCCTGAGCATTGACATCTTCGTCATCATCCTCGACATCCTCGACATCTTCGTCAACATCATCGACAACTTCGTCATCATCCTCGACATCTTCGTATCATCTTCGACATCTTCGTCATCATCCTCGACATCCTCGACATCTTCGTCATCATCCTTGACATCCACGACATCTTCGTCAACATCATCGACATCCACGACATCTTCGTCAACATCATCGACATCATCGACATCTTCGTCGACATCCTCGGCATCATCCTTGACATCCACGACATCTTCATCGACATCCTCGACATCTTCGTCAACATCATCGACATCCTCGACATCTTCGTCATCAACGTCGTCAACATCTTAGTCTTAGGCACCCATCACATCAATATCCTCATTAAAATCATCGACATCAACATCTTCGACATCATTAGCGTCAACATCCTCGACATCAACATCTTCGTCAACATCCCAGGCATCCACATCAGCGCGAGCGATTTTGCTGCTTTTTGTAGACACTTTTTGCGATACGATTGGAGACGAAATGGGTAGACCAAATTATTTGAAATTTTAATCATGATTAGATAAAATACAAACTTAGGGTTATCCCTTGGTACATTTTTAATTTTTTGTTTCGTTAATCAGTAATAATTAGTGGATTTTTGGTGAAAAATTAGCTATTTTCTTGTCTCCCTGGGTGCCGTATAAAATTAAATTTCAAAAATGTGCCAAGTGATAACCCTAAGTTCGTCTTTTATCTAATTATGATTAAAATTTGAGATCAATTAGTCAACGGGTTTGGTCTCCAATCGTATCGCAAATTTCTGGTTTTTGTGCGGTTTTGTTGAATAACCGGCGCCTAATTAACGATGCAGTAAGCAAAAATGAAAAAGTGCTACTAATATACAATCAGACTGATCATGTGAACATCCTGTAAAAGTTGCACTCACTAATGAAACAATTTTTCTCTCTCAATTTTCTAAAACGGCCGAGCGCTAGTATCACCTTAACATACTCAACATTAACCTATATCGTTATATGACATATTATCTTGTTAACTCTCAGAATAATATGTTGTGTAAAATTTCTTTCTGACATAACAAGCAATAAAATTTTTAAGTGTAATATATAAAACTTTATAATAATTTTTGTTTGATTTCAATTAACAAAAACGTACTTATGTAGCTATAGACACCTACTAACACGTACACCCAAAAACTATCCTATACACAGCCAAACGGTTTTGGTCGGAGTATTAATTAGCAGTATCTTCAGTAAAATTAACAGTACTGTATAGTGTGTATTCTGTAAACATTTTTGAAAATTAAATAAAATCACTAACAGGTACGATTTTTATAATAAAACAGCCATGTTTTTATTTGGCAGATGTAGTAGGTATGATTCTTACGTCGGTACAAAATATCCCGACAGAATGAAATACGGCACATGGAATGACATTATATCAAAATAATGAGTTTGGCTATAGGTCTAACTTGACAAAAAAAAAATATTATTTGTTTTTGTTATTTTTTGTTATTTTTTTTTATTTGATGACGTTTGGGAAGAGATTTTTTTGAAACTGCAACTCCCCTATAACGGATGATGATTATGATGATGATTGGGAGTGATGAAGGAGAGATAAGGATGGTAGACGGTAAGGAGGCGGTCGTGGACGATTAGTACGAAACCTTCCCATCATTTGTCGCTCGACTAAGGGGAATCACGTATATACCTCAGGCACGAAACTTGGCTGCGGGAATCGAACCGGGACCTCAAGTTCAAGTTTAGGGGGGCGGAGGGGTGGAATTCTAGAACGATAGCGTAATCATTCCGACCTTGAATTATTTCACAGCCATAAGGATAACATTCAGCTGAAATAAATCCATGCCTGAATAATTTAATAGGCCACCAGTACTTTTGTTTCATTAATTATTCAAAGTTAAAATGATCGAAATGTATTAAATGTTAAGACAATTGTCTGGTGAAATATAAAAAAACTTGAGCACGATCGAACCAGATTTTGGAGTAACTCCACTCCTCATTTCTTTTCAATTTATTGATATTTACTGAATTTCAAACATTCAACCCAGATTTGTATCGTGTGGATAACAACTCAACTAATTCTCTTGTTGTGTGTAAGATAGCGCCACTAGGGGATTGAGTTTGTTATCTAGTCGGTAAAGTAGGCTACTGTAGATTTATCTTCTTGAAGTATGACATCGACGATGCTTTCTCCTCGATGCATTTGATCAAGATAGGTAGAATATATGCTAGAGATCTTGGTATTTGATTTGGTTGTCTTCACAGATACTTCTTATTAATACCATAAAAATAAAAAAATATTGATAAACGATGGTGATGAAAATATTAGCTATTTATAGAATTTAGTTGATCAATTCTTTAATTGAATTCTAAATTCAATAGCGATATCCAAACATTTTAGTGGAACGTTTTCCTAGTTTCATTATATAATGGTCCTCCACGATTAGTTAACTTTGAGAGAAAAGTTTCAAAACAGAATGTCAATTCCAGTCCCGGTTCGACCGGATAATGCATCTTTTGGTGTTTATTTTTACATTACTACTTTATGGCACTATTTAAATTATTGTAAAAAGAGTTGAGTGATGTAAATCTTTGTAATAGTAGGTATAGATCAATTATATAGATAGCTAGTTTAATATAAAATATTATTGCCTTACCACCGATTTGGGTCTTGGGGTGGGACTTAAAAGGGCACGTGGGAAAATTTGTTGATTTTCACTACAGAATGTAGCGCATTTTAACGCGATTTAAACACAAATTTAGGTCGATTTATTTCTCTCAAATTCTTTAATTTAAAGCTGTTTATAAAGCTGTATAAAGCTGTGTATATATAAAGCTATAAAGCTTAATTTAAAGCTGTAAAATATAAATTCTTTAATTTAAAGAATTTGAGGTAAATAAATCTATCTGAATTTATCGACAGTACTGTCGATTATCGATGATGTTAATTTTTAAAGTAGGTACCAAGATATTCACTCAATCCAGATTTTCGCTCCCTCCCCTCCCCCCTCCCCAGCCCTGGGCCTAGGGCGCTATACAGCAACGACATTTAGGACACCGGGCCTTCTACCTCTGATGTGGGAGTCACGCCAATACGTCTTGTAGCGTGCATCTGGATTCGCAGACTCTCTGCTACTTACAGAGTCTAGTCATGAATGAATCTGCTCTGCCCGCAGGCAAGGTCGCCCCCCCCCCCCCCCCCCCAGTCGGTCTAATGCGCGTCTACCTGCGCAAGTCGCAGTCTGCAGTCGGCGCAGCGAGCGAGCAGTCCATGTGCAGCCGCGCAGCGCGCATGACGCAACAGTGACACTCGTGCGTCCTTTCCTTATTCAAGTGCGTCCTTATTCAAGTGCATCCAGGTCCTTAATCAAGTCCATTGCAGGTCCTTAATCAAGTGCGTCGTGGTCCTTATTCAAGTACATCGCAGGTCCTTATTCAAGTGCGTCGTGGTCCTTATTCAAGTACATCGCAGGTCCTTATTCAAGTGCGTCGAGGTCCTTATTCAAGTACATCGTAGGTCCTTATTCAAGTGCGTCCTTATTCAAGTGCGAGAGGTCCTTATTCAAGTACATATTAGGTACATATTCAAGTGCGTCGTGTGTCCTAATTCAAGTGCTAATTGGGCCCTTATTCAAGTCAATCATGGATAGTTAATCAAGTTTGTATATCGTGGACCAATTATTAAAGTCATTGATTGTTTGATATTATTTACGTGCACATTGCATCCTTATTCAAGTACATCTTTGATACATATTTAAGTGCATCGAAATCAGAACAATTACACTTTTCATCAAAGATGCGGAAAAAAATATTTGGGTCAGTTATTTCTACTCTTCAAACATCCCAATAGTCAGTAAACAAAGCGAAATTATTTATTTTCATGTCAGAATAAGAATGCCACACAAAATACAGAATATACCATTAGTTTTTAAAATATTAATTACGAAAATCTCCATCTGAAAGAGTTGCATAATTTAAAACAATTCGCAATTTATCATGACCGTTGCTCTTTGACCTCTGTACATATTTTACGTGATTTCCACTGCAACAGAAACTCAATGATATTAGCGATGTTCCACGGGAAGCCAGTGAGTGTACCGTGATGTTGTTATCAATGGATCTGGCGCTATCAGTGGCGCTACTGTGTTGATACCAGCAGTGATAAGAGAGATTCGGGTGCGGTGTTGGCCCGGGGTCACGTGATATGATGTTCGGCACGCGGCTCGTGCTGGCGATGGTCGTTATCGCTGTCAGCTGTCAGCGAGTGCAGGTGAGTCTCTAATCCATACGGCAAATACAGCCGCGTATGAGGGGGGGGGGGGGGGGGGGATGCCCTCCATTCACCAAACAAAATTTAGTAAAGTGTCCAAGAATCACTGAAAAATTGTTTAAACTCTAAAAAAAATCATCCTGCGGTGCAAAAATAGGGATTTATTTATTGTAATTGGAGCAGTATAGCATCTCAGAATCGATTTTGAAATGTTTATGTTCGAAAAAATGCCCTGCAGGGCAACAATTGGATGTTTTTTTTGCTTCAGTTTGGGCATTTTAAAACCCCAGCACTTTTAACTGGTTTAAATTCTAAAAAACGCCATGCGGGGCTAAAACTGGGGGACTTCGCCTCACTCCCCTTCCGGGTGTCGAAATCCCCCCCCCCCCCCCCCCCATGGTGACAGTAGTTCCTACGCGCCTGGTCAAATATACGTCTTCATCACAGCCTCCTCGAAGTCACGATACCACTGCCCTTCAAATTAGCTTTCAACATGGCGGCGAAGACAGGATGTTCTTGTGAGCTTTTTGTGGGGGGGGGGGGGGGGGGGGCTAGGTGGGGACCGAAATATTCGATTGAATAATTACCTAAAAAGCTTACAATATTGTAATGTCCCCACCAACTTGTAATATCTTCCAATGGGATTCTTTAGAAGGCCCTGGCAGAGATAAGACGATTGCCTGTCAGCCAGTCTCGTGTTGGTCTGTCCACGGTGCACAAGTGTATTGTTACCTGATATTTGACTTTCTCAATAAATAACTTCATAAAGATTGTATCTTAATAATTGTAACCGGTTCCTCCGAGAGTTATCGGTGGATGTACACCACAAATATATTGAAAAAAAATACAGATATAATGGTCTGTATAACAACAATTAAATTTAAATTTTATTTGTATTTTACTTTCAAACAATTTCAAACGAAAATTACATAATCCGTGTGAAGTAATTTCACCCATAAGGATAACATGGATCTGACTTGATTTCAAACCGAAATGATTTCGTTTTCGATCTGGAATAGGCCCTATTCCATAACCTATTAAATTCCCAATTCTGATTGAATTCGATTCACAATTCCATCATAATTGGGAAATTAATAGTTCTAGAAACCCCCCAGGGGTCATGAACTCAGAACTATACACTATTCAATTAAAACAGGTTGAGTAAATTGATACTTATGATAATATTTATTGGGGCAATGCAAAAATAAGAAACAAACCAAATTAAGACATTACAGTTAACATAATGATTACATTCCAAGCACTGATTCACATTTACGAAAATATTTGTTATCAGTTTCTTAATGCGTTTCTAAAAAACCATTCGGGATTTGCTTCAACGATAATTAGTTATTTTCTGAAAACTGCTTTGAAAACACTGCAAGTTTTCGCTGCACAGAAATCTCAGATTAGTGGAAATAGTGTCGTTGAAACATGAAATATTCTGCAGATTACGATCCAAAATGTTTCTCTCTGATGGTTTCACAAACATACAATCTTAAAAATTGCTGAAACTTTCTTAATCAGAAACAGATAATCTTCTAACTTCTAAAAGATACATTTTCGGACACATGGAATACAATTTTAATACAATTAATTTGTGAAATAGCCCTCATAGATTTTTTTAGGTACATATTATAATAGTTCTATTTAGTTCATTGTTAATCAGTAGGTAGGTATGTTGTAAAAAGAACTTTTAGCTTTACTCTCTAAACCGAGTGCCGTACTATAAACATTTAAATTTTTTAATTTACTTGTAAAATATTGGTTGAATATAATTAGCAGTCGGGGCGATGCAATATTGTATGCATTAATTATATTTCCTACAAAGTAGGCAAAAAACACCGTGTCATTAACTCCAGCGCTATATCTGGATTAGTTTTTCCCATTTTCTTCCAGCCATCCGTCTGGGACACGGCTGCCATATTCCTGAAAACAGACATAATTATAGAACTAGGAGAAAACTCAGTGTAAAGCATTGATGAGTGGGCTTCGATACGGTACTTGATACCTGATTGTTACTTCGATAAGAATTATCCTTACATTAAAACCCAGATAGAATAAACTCAATGAGCAACTTTGCCAATGTGCATATATTGGTCACACCCTACCCTAACTTGGTAGTAGAACGACACTGTTTTACTTTGATAACATTATGTTTCCGATATTGCTGTTAAGATTGAGAATGCATACTTTTTTAAACAGTGTCCCTTAATTCCAATCACCATAAAATAATTCTTGGCTTACTGTACCCAGTGGTCAAATGAGTGGGGTGGGGGATTACGTATGGGGAATATATTGATAGTTCCATCCCCCATGGCTAATTAACCACTTCTCCATCCCCACACGAGAGCTTTAAAAACGGCACTATGATTTACACTCAACAAATGATAAAACGGTATTTGAAAGAAATTGGCTGAAAAAAATGTGATGGCATAATCCGATGAAGTCTTTAGTAGGCGAGTTCTGATTTCATTGATAATAACAAGGATTGATTGTCAAGGAACCAGCAGCCAATCGGATTCGTTCAAATACCGTTTTATGATTTGTTGAGTGAACCTCAAAATAATATAATTTCCAGAGAATTTGAAAATTATACCATTAAATTTGTCGACCCCTGGCCCCACTGCATCCTTGAAAAGACAGTGACAGACAAACAAAAAACCGAAAACCAACAACAGATCCAAGCCAAAGGTTTCGTCGAATTCTGCAAAATCAATCGTAATTAGACTTGAAAGTAGATACGAAAGTCGTACTGTGGAGAAAAAACACATTCAAGTGAGGGCAGGAAATTTAATTTTAGGGCACATTTTGTAAGGAGATGGAAGTTGAGAGAGACCTATATTAAGCGAAATCAAGTCCGGGATAAAAAATATTGGAGGTGAAATAAGGTCTAGTGGGTTGAAGAAAATTAATTACATAATTAGGAAAATGCAAACACTGGTACCTGGAGATAACAGATATTCAATTTAATTTTAAATAAACTAGGAAAGCGCTCATTGTAACGCGTTGATGAGCGAGCATCAGATACGCACAAACTGTCCCAACCGAGCACAATCACTCAATAAACGATAACTTACATTATTACTGATTTTTATTGCAACATTCCAATCTATAAACTCTGAAACAATTGAATAAGAGATCAAAGTAGCAATGAATGGTAATTTTCGATCAAACTCTTCAGAGACCGATTTTAAACTCATAAAATGTCAATAAGTCTGTAATTACTTGACTGATTAGGCGAAATATGTGTAAAATGTTTAGATAATGTTGGTCTTGATCACCATGCAAAATTTGAACTAAATCGGAACATTTTGAATTTCGACCAATCAGAAGACCTAAACTTGAACCGATTGGCGGATTTGGCCGAAATTTTGTAAGATTTGCTGACAATTAGTTCGCAATGACACGTGACAACATTTCAAATTGATTAAACCAACCAATCGGAAGATTTTTTTTGAACCCAGATGTGTCTGAAAATTGTCAAAAACACAGATAATGTTGGTCCCAGTGACCATGCAAAGTTTTAAGTTGATCGGTCAAACGGTTCTAGTTGAAATTTCAAAAATCACAGTAAAGATGGTTTTAAATTTTAACCAATGGGAGGATTTGGCTGAAACTTTGTTTGATTGGGTAAAATGTTAGTGGCAATGACTTGTCAAAATTTCAAATTGATCAAACAATCAAATCGAAAGATAATTTTTTAAAAATTTGAACCAATCAGGGGATTACAAAAAAATTAGGGTCTGCAACGCCCGGAAATGGTCAGTACATGTGTGCAAAATTTCAGCTTGATCAAAGAAAAACTGTGACTTGTATATCGTCAGTAACAGAAAAAAAACACTAAAAAAAAAAAAAAAAAAAAAAAAAAAAAACAAAGGTCCGTGCCAAAAGAGCCAAAAGGAGACGCTCGCTTCGCTCGCTCAATGAATGTAAGTTTTAATTCTTGACATATTTTTATTTAAAAAAACAAGAAAAAACAACGTAAAGTCTGTACCAAAACACACTATTTTCAATCTCAAAAGTGTAAATTTTCATTGATAAATATTAAATAAAAAATCAGTGTTAAATTTGTCGGGAAAACGCTATTCCGGCAAGTGGCGTCATATTTCATTGTAGCCATGGCAACCTCATTGTTGGTTGATATTAATGACATCACTGGCCGGTATAGCGTTTTCCCGCCAAAATTTACACTGATTTTGAATGTCATATTTTTGAAGGAAAATGTACACCTTTAAGTGTGAAAATAGTGTGTTTTACCTTCAAATATGTTGTTATTTTGAATTATAGTTCTTAATAAATGCATTGCATATTACCTATCAGTAGACATGACAAATGTCCCTGACATTTTGTTTCCTCCTAATCAACAAGTGCTCGATCTACCTAGGCCATATAAGTACAAGATGTTGTTGGTACATCGACATACTAAATGGGATCATAGGTAATTGATTGCTTCCGTCGATGCTTCTGCAATTGTCATTAATTAATGTCGTTATTTAAGGCAACTCGTTGTTGGCAAGTTGAAGTCTACTGAGTCATGGATGACCAAAAAAAAATTATTGTCTCGCCTATATTGGGTTTATTTCATTACTGTTCTGCAAGTACGTTTTTATTGGCGACTGATGAATGATTACGATGACGATGACGATGACGATGACGATGACGATGACGATGACGATGACGATGACGATGACAATGACGATGATGGTAATACGGAGCAGGTTGGCCGAGTGGTAACGCTCTGAACTTGTATTCCGGAGGCCCGGGTTCAATTCCCGCGGCCGTCCTTCCTGACTGGGTTATTTTCGTGGCTCAGTCGACAGGCAAATGCTGGGAAGGTACCCTACTAATAGGCCACGACCGCCTCCTTCCCTCCTTCCATCCTTACCTACTCTTCACCATCATCTCTCAATCATCATCATAATCATTCATCCGTCGCCATTAGCCTCGCTGCAGAACAATGCGACGTTAAGCCCCCCCCCCCAAAAAAAAAAGTTTGGCCAATTTCGTGTTTTATATGTTCAGTCACGTGGTACCACTTGAATTGCTATAACGACTCTCCGGCGAGGTGTCATGTTTATCGGTCGCGCGACCTTCACTCGGACACACGGGCGAATATAAAACATGTAAAACACCTAGTTAGTCTTCTCCCCGTGTGTTGGGTGAAGAAAACAACGCCCATAGTGAGCATGTGCCATCAATCACATGTGACAGAATGGAACTTTGGCGAGAGACCAAAGAATATCTATAATAATTGGTGGGTTTATTAAATATTCAATCTGGAAACACGATTTAAATATTATTTTAGACTAGTGCAGTTAATTAGACGTACTGAATTATTTTTTTAATCGGGTGTTCATTACTTTTTCTGTTCCTCAGAGGTAGAAGGGCGGATATCCATTTTCTGATTTTGCTGTGCGCACGTACTTTTGGCTACATGTAAGTTCTCTCAATTGCCATCTGACTATTTTCTTACACAGTGCTCATGCCACCGTTACAAAATGTGATAGAATAAACACAGAATTACTGGTTTATGAGCTCACCTCAAGAATCATTGAAATTGACTACCGCCCTTCTACCTCCGAGGTTTAGAACTTGGATCAGTCTCCAATCAACTCTTTACCAACAAATGTTATTCGAACACACTTTAATGTAGATCTAGTTTGCTGGTAGCATGTGCTGTGGTACAATGTAATCAATATTTATTTATACATATTTATATGTTTTTTATGCAGTTCAAATGTTTACGGTTTGTTGCATTTTATAGACACATTTTCTTACGTTTTCTTGCATCTTCCTGTACAATCTCATTTTTCTCCAGTGTCTTCACCAAACTATTCAAAAGTTGCAGATTTTCAACTTTCTTTAAACTGTCGTTCCCGATCTTCGTTCATAAAATAAAACAAAATTAAATTCTAATTTTCTATACAAACGCAGGAGGCGAACATTGTTTGAACTACTAAATACTCTCTTCAATTTCTTTCTCTTATTCATCCGATGTGGTTTGAGTTGAGTGCATCAACGGGCATGACGAACAAAGTGAATCACTTCTTTCTGCGGTCAACTGAAGATGTTTTTATCAAGTTGGACAACCGCTCGGTCAATAACTATTCATTATACCTTCCACTGAAGTGTTTAAAGAGTATAGGTAATGACTTTGCGGGCGAAATAAAAACGAAACAACCTGTTGCGAAAATGTACTTAACTTTGCAAGCATTTGGAGACTAGATCGTCCTTACATTATAAACGTGTGAAAATAACTAGGAAAACGCTTAGTGTAACGCGTTGATGAACGAGTACCGGTACGTCCAAATTCTCGAAACGGAATTCCGTACAAAACGCACATAAAACATATACGTCTCTATTGAATTGAAATAAACTCTGCTACATAAAGCAAATCAGATTCATTTGCAGTGGAATCACATTCATTTCGATACTTCATTTCTGACAGCTAAGAATGTCAATAAGTGCATTGAATGGGACGGAAATTTGTAAAATAATAGAAAATGTAAGTGTCCATGTTGAACTTAATCTGACCATTTTAGTTTTTCAGACAATTAGAGGAGAAATTTGTTTAATTTAATTTAATTTTAACCAAAGGACGGATTTCAAAACAAACAGAAAAGGTGGTCCTAACATTGTGTGCAAAATTTCAGATCGATCGGTGAAACGGTGCGACTTGTATATCTCCAATAATGGTAACAAACAAAAATAAAAGAGGCCCATGTCAAAAGAGTCAAAAGAGTCGCTCGCTCAATAAACATAGCATTTCCCTTAGTTGCCTAGAAATAAGACACTAAAACATAGAAGATAACGTATTTCTAAAATGTCTCATTTTTTAGCTTGGAGTCTTGCTTGGACATAATTTTTTTTAAATTGGATTTGGATTCAAGGTGAAATAAGAAATAAGTACATATTTGTTACTTTTCACATTTTCATAACTCGAATGGTTCAAAAGTTCTTTTTTTAATCACACGTGTGCAGCCGATCTCTTAATGTATCATGACTCATTCAATAAGTCTTGCGGTTTTGATTTGACTGACATCAATCAGAAGTGATAACATTTCCTGTGAATATTAGTGATAAATGACATCTGTATACACACAGAGTTATGACATTTTCAATATTAGTTCATTAAGATAATGTTTTAAAATGTCTTCGAAGAATTGAGAAAGACATCTGATGTGAATAATCAGATAAAGCATAGATTTATCAACTATTTGACTTTTTCGGGGATCTTTCAATGCACAAAGTTGCCAGCAACCGATTGAAACCATTGGGGGTCAGTTAGCTGCCCATGTAACGTATTAGATTGATTTTGCAGGAAAGATTGGTGATTAGGTACAAAATGCAATATAATAGAAT
The DNA here is from genome assembly GCA_934045905.1 of Leuctra nigra. Classification (NCBI taxonomy): domain Eukaryota; kingdom Metazoa; phylum Arthropoda; class Insecta; order Plecoptera; family Leuctridae; genus Leuctra; species Leuctra nigra. The sequence continues at coordinate 16,462,780 of OW203769.1, forward strand.
AATATACCGGGTGGCGCAAAAAATCACCCTGATTGAGAGGTCACTTTATCGAAATTAATATAGATAGGATTCTGACAGTTGTACACATATTAGAAGACATACCAAAATTTAATATGTGCAAGTTTCAAAAACATTACTATTGTAGGAAAAAAGTTACAGCTGTTCAAACTTGGTTGTCAAAAAATTGATTATACGGAGCTCAAATAGGGCGCGTCCAGAAAATTTACAATGGCCGGGACGCTATTTCTTCAAAACTACGTACGATACCAAGCTGAAAATTTCAAATTATATTGAACATATGTTAAGATCGATTGTGTAAAAATATCAATCAATTAGAATGACTGGAACGAAAGTTATGGAATCTTGAAGTTGAGCATGAAAACATAATAGCTGGGGAAAAAATCACTTTTATAACGTGTGTAATAAAAGCTTAGAAATAATCTACATATTCTGATTTTACGCTCAACTTCAAGATGACATAATTTTCTTTCAATTTATTCAAATTGATTGAAATTTTTACACAATCGATCTCAACATATTATCAATATAATTTGAAATTTTCAGCTTGATACCGTACGTAGTTTTGAAGAAACTACGTATCACTGCTCGGCCTCCTAGATCGGCGACTTGGCCGCATTTCCCTGGTGATAAAACTGCATCTTCTACAACAAGTAGGCTGGAATGTGAATTGCTCATAAATCTGGCTGTATTCGGAAGTGTGTGCTGTAAACATGCAACTACATTGTGTGCTGCGAGTAAACACTTGTTATCTCCTTCTGGCTCACTCACTCCTGAGTGTGTGTTCTCTCTCCGAGACATGCATGGGAACAGCGCCGGTTACTTCACTACAGGGGCGGGAAGCGTATTTACGTAGGCTAACTGAATTCGAGACACAGGTCTCGAATTCGTATAGACTTCGTAGTCGCATTTTGCAACTCCGTAGCCTAACTGATTTCGAGACCAACTTCGTCGGTTCTCGGCTGCTTTCGGCTGCATTTGTTCTTCCGTGTCTCGATCAGCTGATCGGGTAAGTCTGGTTGTCAAAGGTGTTTGCATGCCGTTATAAATACTCATCAAGTGATATTGATTTTACTTGATTCTTGGTGTTGGTAATATTGTGCTTAGTGTTAATAGTACGACCGAATATTAAACTTGATTTCGATAGTGAACATCAGTACACTCTACAGGCTCGAGTAAATCTAACAAAATATTCATTAATAATGAATCAATCTTTATAGTACGCACAGAATTAAATTTTCCGAACTGAAAAATATTTATAGATTTTCATTGACGGTTACATTACAATTAAATTCTCTTGTAGATACGTAAATGATTTTATATCAGTAAATCTATTCAATGTATATTACTTTACTAATTAAACTCTTAAATCAGTTGAATTAATGTTGAATGTTGAGTGAAAGTGACAATTCGTATTTTTTTTAAAGAGCTAACATATTCTGTTGCATATTATTTTTAATCAAGTATTTTGTAATTTAATTTAAGGGAATTGTACTTAAATGTGGCGCAATGATACCTTTTATTCCTTAGAAAATGTTTAAGAAATGAGAATATTACGTGGACGGTTATTAATTATTATATGCCATGTATTTTCCAAACATAAAAAATAAACACATTGAAATTCAAATATTTTAACCTACCTTCTTACTGAGAACAACCTTCTGCAAAATTATTTCAATATTATTTTATATCTTCTAAAAATATTATTCGTGTCATTATTATATTTGCATTTAAAATTGATAGATATTATGTAATTATCAAGTGATTATTAATGGATAGGGAAATGGTACTACCTATCCCTTTTTGCTCTTGGCACTAGCGTAGAACGATATTTTTCTCTAGGTATTTTAATAATAATAAATTGCTAATTTGCTTACATAGATCCTAATAGCATATTAATGAACTATATGTTGCTATTAGTTGATAGAAAGAAAATAATTAGTAATACGCGTGAATTCGACATTTAAATTTGAAATATCCCATATTTCATATCAAGCGTGCGAATTGAAGACATGTACAAGTCTCGAAATCAGTTAGGCTACGGAGTTGTAAAATGCGACTACGAAGTCTATACGAATTCGAGACCTGTGTCTCGAATTCAGTTAGCCTACGTAAATACGCGGACGGGAACCGGTACTGGAACTGGAACTGAAATGAAACATTATTTGTATAGGAACCGGAACTGGAACCCTTGTTTATATTAAATATTATTTAGGTTTCATAACGGTTCCATAAGGGATTAATAATTCATTTCATTTCATTTTTAAGTCATTGTCTTTCAAATCTGAAATAATTTACTATATTTACACTACAGTTTTTCAAATAAATGATCATCGAGTCAAATTAATTCCAAATTTTGGAACAGGTTGGGTGAGTTGTCAACGCTCTGAACTTGTATTCCGGAGGACCGGGCTCGATTCCCGCGGCCGTCCTTCCTGACTGGGGGTTTTTCGTGGTTTTCCCTCAGTCGACAGGCAAATGCTGGGAAGGTACCCTACTAATAGGTCACGACCGCCTCCTTCCCACCTTCCATCATTACCTACTCTTCACCATCATCTCCCAATCATCATCATAATCATTCATCCGTCGCCATTAGCCTCGCTGCAGAACAGTGCGACGTTTAGCCCCAGACAAAAAAATCCAAATTGACTGAAGTGTAGTACAATAAACTACTCCAATAAAAATGTGTTTGTACACTAATGTAATATATTATTTCAATTTACTTGTTTCAACATTACAAAAGATTGGATAAAGGTAAAACCTTCAATATTTTTGATTATCTCTCAGCTTTCGGTCTTCTTGTGACAGATTTTATACACTTTCGACCATCTAACGAACAAAGTACTTCGAAAACATATTTCCATCTTCTTCAAGAAAACAATCGTGACCAACGATGCTGAGTCCTTGCCAACATCAAACCAATCAGAAAATCGAGGTAGAAAAGTCAATATAAACACTTATAATTATACTCACAATGTTCTCAAACCATCACACATTACCAACACCGGTGTTTATAGAGAAAGGAAATAGTTCTTTTATGACTCAGGTGCGCATTATACTTGAACAAATTATCATTTAATAGCATAGATTTAGTGAGCATCGATGACGAGATTTTGATTGGATTTCAAACTGGTCGACTTTCTAAAACTGTTTTACAAAACATCGTCAATCTTGTGGCATTGGTTGGTTCATATTCGTGTCTCCATATCGGTGCTTAGTGTTTACCTTGGAGTTATTTACACAAACTCTGCGTATATACTGGGAATACATCTAAGTGGATTATACTTTTAGATATGCACCAGGAAAACGCTATGTGTAATGCAGGAGTCGGCAACCTTTTTTGGTCAAAGATTCACCCTGGTCAAGGAGCAAATTTCCCACAAATTAATAAATTAGATAATAATGGGACGCGCAATAGAGGTTATCAAATATTAAACATTGACAATAATAAATTGCATGACTATAGTTTATTTTGGTTCTTTTTTTTACTTTGATATATTTTTAACTCCAAGTTGTTGCCCCGCAGGGCGTTTTTCTACCGAATTAAATAATTTTTCGCTTCCAGAAGTTTTACAGGGGCTCTAAAATGATGGAACTCAATTAAACAACCTTCCAATTGTTGCCCCACAGGGATTTGTTTCTTAAAATTTTCGAATTTTTCTAATCCAGATCTTTATTTAAATTGTAAAGAGCATTCAAGCCCCACTAAGGCTCCGCATGCGGCTCCGGAGCCGCAGGTTGCCGACTCCTGGTGTAACGCGTTGATAAGCGAGCCTTCGTCTTACAAGCTAATTAATATGTGTGTGAAAGTTGCTGCTCTACGGGTATTGGAAACCTAATTGCATCCATGGGCCGTGATGAAACAAATTTTACAATATTTAAAATTTGTGTAGCTTATAAAATGTCAATAACTCTTGATTTTTTTTGTATGAATTTGGCTAAAAATGGGTAAAATCCAAGGTGTTTATAGAAGTAGCAACCAACTTCTATAAACACCTTGGGTAAAATCTACTAAAATTGTGATCTCAATGACCATGAAGACTTTAAATTTGATCGGAAGAACGGTTTATTTTCACTATTCAAGCAAGCAAAATTTCAGATCGGGTGATTAAACAGTGAGACCAGGCATTGACTACAAAAAAAATCTGAAGAAAAAAGTAACAGAAAACACAAAACACTTCCTAGTAATTTCGTTTGAGATGATGACTTGAGATGAAGACGCTTGACATCTTGACATCATGATGTCGTTGTGCTACAATCACAGCGTCTGCATTTAGCCTCATTATGCACAAGTCTTCACAACACACCGTCATTTAGACGCCGTTTTCTTGTCTAAGTATAAACCTCAGCCGTCTCTCATGCATTTTACATCATGCTAATGCAGCTAGGTCAGAGCTCTTGATATTTCACAGTTCTCTCATTTTAATCAGCTAAACAGCCGCTATTTATGACATACAAGCATAATTTATTGTTCTTTTCATAGATGGAAGCGTAGAAAATGTAATACGGATTTTACGACAATTTTTTCCTAATATTTTGCATCACAAGATCATTATTTTGTAATAAAGATGTTTAACCTCTCACTTATTGTAATGGCGACGGATTAATGATTATGATGATGATTGGGAGATGATGTCAGCAAGCAGTCATGATTTTACATCGCGTTGCTTATTTTTACTGTCATCTGTCACTTGGGCCGTTCTTGTGTAATAGACTTAGTTTGATATGCAGATTTAAAATTAAGATTCATTGATAATTGTTTGTTCGCATTGATTACGTTGAGATACACCAATATATACAGAACGTGTGCCCAAATTTAAATCAAGGATGAAAAATATGTTCATTTTAGCTTTATAATGACCGGTTTTTGTACCTCTTGCTAAGTTCTTGATAGATAGCTAACGGATAAAGTAAGCAAGCATAATTTTACATTGATTTTATCCTCTAGCTAACACTATCAAGAACTCTTTCCGGTAGCTAACTTTAGCAAGAGGTACAAAGACCTGAGTCTAAGTCGAGTTTGATCACAAATATTGTTTATAAGTTGGTGTTTTTATTACTAGGGTATAAAGAACCATAAGATATGTTTTTTTTAAATCATAATTTATGGTACGAAAGCTATGACAGTATTTAAGAAATATCCCCATTGTTTATCTTCGTGTGCAGCTGACTCTTACGACTTTTGATACTGCGACACTATTTTTTTGATCAACTATAATATTTTAGAAAAACACACATTTACATTTAATTTTTCCCCTTTAAACAAACACTTTATTTACCTCTCCGTCTGAGGGTTACAACTGAAATCAATAAGAGAATTATAAATTTCCAAAACACCAAAAATAGGTATGAATGGTGCAACATTATCTGAAACATTTCTAAAAAATATTTTTAACAATTAGATACTTTTTTTACGTTTTTCAGTTCAGGTGGAAGCCTGTCACAATAATAATGTATTCAAGATTTTCTGGTATCCAAACTATTTTATAATGTAGCCATTAAGTATAATTTTGAAAATTGGGAGCCAAAAATCTATCCTTATTTCTAGTTCCATAAGCTGTAGTACATCATGGTGGTCTGGTATAGAGTGATTTGTTAAGTCGTCAACAAAAAATATTCACCCCACAACATAAATTATGACCTAACTTAAAAGTTTCTAGTAGGCTTCCTTGCTTTACGATCAGGCACGTCTCAATTATCAAAACCTTACCATCATTCAGAAACCAAATTCATATCAATGACGTTACTTCAATGTTTTTCCCCCGCAGTTGCGTGGGGAGGGGGGGGGGGGGGCAGCAAGGCTGGTTTAAGAGGGCCGAAACTTTGGATTGAATAAATACCATAAAAAGTCAAAATATCGATAACAGGTGATATTTAAAATATTGATAAAATCTACCATAATTTGTTATTAAACACGTTAAAATGCACTAAATTCCATAGTGAAATTAATTTTTTCCGGGCATTCGCGGCCCGGACCCGTGTGCTATTATGGGGCCCTCCCCAGACCCAAATCGGACCTATTATTTTACCTTCTTCTATTACCTATACCTAAACTAATAACATCCACACAAGCAACTAGATTTATAATATTTGAAAATGTGTCAAAGTATTTCAAATAAATAAATAAATAAATATCGGGACCCTGGCTTCCACCTATTGTTGGGTCAGGGGGTGGGATCCCATATCCCATATCCCATATAAAAACGATCCCATATTAATAACGATTTTTATGGTAGCCATAGCAAAAATAGCAGAGGGGCTCTGAAAATATCCCGAGGGGGGCCCGAAATCTGAAAATCCACTTCTGATTCATGATACCAGATTATTGTCAATGCTGTGCGATGCGAGGCTTGGAGACAAAGGATCTTGAAGCGCGCAAGAAACAAGCAGTGCTGAACGTGTTCGGCGACGGACGAGTTCAGCTGTGGCATATAAGGCAACTTGTTCCGATCCGATGTAATGGATGGGTTCGTCGGGGACGATGCAGGGGCAACAACGTCGAGAGATGACATGTGTATGAACTCGGTTGTGACCAGGGACTGGAACCCAAGTGAATATCGGTTCCGGTTCCGGTAAGAGTTCCAAGTTTTAAAAAAACGGTTCCTATTCCGGTTCAGGTTCCTGGGAAAAATAAAATAACGGTTCCGATTCCGGTTCCGGTTCTATTTCGGTTCCAAAAAGGTTCCAAACGGTTCCATCAAATTCATACAATTTTTTTTTTAATTATGTTTTGGGAATTACATGCACAGAAATGTGTTTCATTAATTTGACTCAGTGATCATTTACTAGAAAAACTGTACTAAATGGTAATAAATAATTACAGGTTTGAAAGGCAATGAAGTAAAAATTCAATGAAATTAATTATTTAAAGACCCCTTACGGAACCGTTATGGAACCCAAATAATGTAAAATATAAATAGGGGTTCCGGTTCAACTTAAAATAATATGGGTTCCGGTTCCAGTCCCTGGTTGTGACGTCGCAATAGGACCTCCCCCCCTCTTTAACGAGGCTGCACTTGAAGTAAACATTAGAGTCATTCAAATCTTCTCAGTATTTTAGTTTGGTTTCGTATTCTAATAAGTAGGTAAAGCTCGGTGAATTACCGAGCAAAATATTGGAGAAAATATAGTTTGTGGAAGTCGAATAAAGTATTAAATAATATTAAATAATAAATTAAATAATATTTCCTAAATATCGCATAACACCGGATGAATTATGCAATGTGAATAGTGAAATATGTGAAAAATAGTTAAAGTTTAGCTAATGTTTTAATATATCTTATAGCATGTATTGCTAACCAATATTTGTGCTCAAACTCGTGGAAATTGTAAAAAAAAAAATCAATTCAGATTTTCAATTAGTTTGGACATTAGTGGGTGTGCAAAATATCAGATCGATTGGTTGAACTGTTTGACCTGGCCAGACTGACATTTAGTCACAGAAATTACATTTTCTTATTTCAGACTGGTTCTAATCCACATGTGATACTCACTTCATCGCTTGGGATTGACTATTTTCCAGACATCCACACATTCGAGGGCAAGAACGAGAACCGCCGTGGAACATCAGGAGTCACAGCAGATCAACAGTCTCCATGGCAACATATCCTCTGGTGCGCAAACCCACGACTCCATGAGGCGATCTCATCTGACGTCACAGCTGACCGAAATCTAACTGGGGGACAGATGATTTCAGTTAACTATAGGAAAACGCTCTGTGTAACGCGTTGATGAGCGAGCCATCGTACTGCATCCGATTTGATATGCGTTTGCGAGTATCAGCTGCTGTACAGGCCTTAGAACTGAAGCATTAAGATGGCAGGGATGAAAATTTTGTATAACTAAATTTTTCAAGATTATAGAATAAAATGTCATTAAAATGACAAAAACGTTTGAAAATAAAGACAGATTAGTCTTCAAATTGGCAAAAATACCTGAAATGTTGGTCCCAATGGCCATGCGAAGAAAGTTGATCGGTCAATCGGTTCTATAGTTTAAATTTAAAAAATCACAGGAAACATGGTTTTAAATTTTAACCAATTGGTCCCCCGGCAAAATAAACAAGATTGTGGTATGTTACCATAGCAACCAGTGTGTTGCAACTACCCTATTTCACAGAATAAGCAGCGTCCAAGACTATATAACATGCAGTTTAATTTCAAACATGCATAATTATTGACAAAATCATCGTGTTAGCGATAATAGGTATAATTTTTTAATTTATTTGCGTTATTTATATCAACATAATCTGTACCTTAGAGGTAATATGGCGGGTGTCTTGTCTCTATTTTACGTTGCACACTTTATCAAGATCTATCTGACTGATGTCGACTAATAAGAGAGAAAACTTTTATTTAATAAACAAAACACTGTCATCAGACATGACTGCCACTAGGACACAGTATAGTAAAATAATAAATTTAAATTGAGAATAATAAATGACTAATGGCTAATATAACTAATATTGATTATAAAGATGATTACGTAAAATGGAAATGGAGCCCTTCAATGATAAAATGCTAATGTGTGATATAAATGATTTACTAATTTTAAATGCCTTGCAAAAATCCTTCAAAAAACTGGTGATGGTTCCTCTTGAATTGAACCTTAAATTGAAGTATTGAGCGTACACTGAGCATTTTTTCGAGTATAATACAATAACAAAATAATATCATAGTTTAGCTTTAGAACTAAGTGGTGACAAAATAATGCCTCAATCTCCCTGGGAAGAAGTAATATCTTCATTTGAATGATCTTCTGCCTAAAGCTCTTCATCAACCTCCGTGTTGGACAGAGTATCTTCATGACTAGAGTTCTTTGTCCACAGAAGCTCCAGCAGAGACTTCGTTCTTCACGCAATGGTCTTCGTGGTCGAGTTGTTTGGACCAATGCAAGCAGTCCAGAAAGCGACGTTGCCAGCTCGAGGATAAATGTGGCACCACTGTACAGAAGGTATGACGCAGGGTTGCTAGGAAACTCTGTGAATAAAAGCGGTCCACTTAATCCGTTTTTGCGTTTTGCGATTTAACTTTTTTCTATAAAGCAATCACGGTTTCTTGAGAGGTGATTGGCTATAAGAAAAAAAACGGAAAAAGCAAAACGCAAAAACGGTCTATGTGGACCCAGATTAAGGCCCGTTTTACATAAAGCGCGTTTCGCGTTTTGCGTTTCGCGTTTTTCTTTTTTTATAACGCCTAGAAAAGGCCGTCGAAAACAGAACGTTGATATAAGTTTATTTTTCTTGTTAGTAACAATTTGGGTGTTATTAGATATTATAAGATGGAATAATATGCACAGGTAAGAAATTATTAACATTATAGTCTTATATTGCAGTTATTTTATAGTTTATTTTAAAGTTTACGTATAGTGACGTCATTTTCGCCACACGCGGTACTGAAAATACCTCCCTACAATCGAGATGGGGCAACTAAAAAATAAACGCGGGCGGCGAAATTTTCGGTGGTTTTGATGGGTTAATAAAAAAAAACGCGAAACGCGTGTTATGTGAAAGCGGCAATCTTTCGTATTACGCATGCGAATTGGCATGCGTTTGAAAATCGCTGCTCTACAATACAGCTTGGACACAGCTGTGATAATCAAATACATCAAGGAGTACTCTCAAAGAGGGTCGCAAGTTTTCGTTACATTGGCTAATTATGGGTCGATTTTAACTCAATCAAATTTAGTTTGCGGTTATTCCTTTCTCGACCAAACGAATTTGTCAAATATTTGAATATGGCAATAACTCATAAAGCTCTTGTTTGATTGGTCCAAAAATTGGCAAAATCTCATAAAATGTTGATCCCAATAACCGTAAAGTTTTAATTTACGTCAGTTGCGTCATTTCTAGTTGACCGAAAATTTTACGCCAAAATTATGTTTAGCATTTACTCCATTGTCATGCAACGTTTTAAGGTAATTTTGGTAGGTACTAATTTTCTGAGAATAGCATTAAGAAAATGTAAGAAATACGTGAAATATAATAAGGATTATTTCTCATATATTTAATTTTTCCTATATTAAAAATAAAACTTGTTTCTGTTTAGTATATCTTCAATTTTCTCAATAGTATTCCAAGAAAATGAGTATGTGAATACCTTCAAAATTGCATAATAATGAGCATTGCCTTATTATGGCCTTATTTTGGGAAAATATACTTTTGTGTTTGTGGTATCATTCTTCCCCTGTAGCCTTCAGGTGTGGAACCTGTGCCATGTTCCACACACAGCTCCAGTGGTCGAATTGAAAGTTTGTCCAAGGGCACTGACCGGATTTCTGTCAAGGGGGGAAAGTGAAGGAACAAAACTTGCCACGCGTTGAGGGGGGGGGGGGCACACGCTGCCCCGCAGGGCGTTTTTTGGTTTTTTGACACTCTGAAATCAATTTTGAGACGTTCTGAGGTGTATTTTGATTCCTAATTTTCACAGTTTTCACTCCAATAAGGTGTGGGGGACATGCCTCAAAAACTTTGCCCCGCCGGGAGATTTTTGGTTTTTTGACACTTTGAAATTAATTTTAATACGTTCTGAAGTGGATTTTGACAATATTTTTTTTATTTTCACAATTCTCACTCCAATAGACGGCATGCCCAAAATAAAATATTTAGCCATGTGGGGATACCATCCCCTCGCATCAACCCCCCCCCCCCCCCCCCACACACATTCGACCACTGCACAGCTCCTGTGAGAGTTGTGACTGCTGACTTGAATGTGTGTTCCCTTGCTGCAGGAGACCCGGGATTGCGTCCAACAGCGCACGCGCAGGAGGTGCAAGAGCCACCGACACCGACACAAACATGGCGGCTTCCACGTGGTTCCTCTCGACCAATCACAGCGCGGGACGTCAGCAGACGAGGTGGGTAGGAAATCACATGAAAATACACACGAATACATGTGCTCATATTTCCAAAACAGACAATTCAGAGTTTCAAATTTGTATAATTTTTTTACCCAGAAAAGCCTGAGCGGTATGCCTATTTTTTTAAACCGCAAACACCTTGTCGGAACATCTGTGTTCATTGCCAAATAATTTGCTAGGAGATTCCTAGAGGAAACTTTTCTAAAGTAGCAAATTTGGGCTCTTTTTTTTCTTCACTTTTTAACCTAAAAGTGATAATTATTCACCGTCCCAACCAAAATGGTATCTCAGAAATCGTAGACTCATTTTGCAAAGAGTTTCTAAAATTGTGTTGACCAAAACAGCTACTTTATTTTCTTGTGAAGCCGTTTTACTGCCACGTGTCAACATTGTGTATTTACGACTTAAAAAGTACTAAGTGTCAGATAGCTTACATTTAATTCCACTTAACTTCATTTAATTGTTTTGATTTCAACAAAACAAGTGAAGCTGTTATGTATTATATTTGACATGTTGGCAAAACATCGGATTTTAAATATCGTTCCACATTTCAATATTGCCGCTCGAAAACTGATGTTTTTGGAAAGACTAGTATTTCCGATCGTCCGATCGCAAATGGTACATTCTTCTTAAAGGGCGACAACAGTCAGAATATGAAAAATTACCATAATTTCATCTTGTCATGTTTATAGATAATTGATAAGTGCAAATGTGCCAACGGTATTGTAATAATTAATAATAATTATTGACTGTATTGCATATTAGTTCACATGAGATTTGTCTTATGGTATCAACATTCTTTGAGCAGACTGTAATAGATATTTAATGTGTTGTGTTATGATGATGCATGAAATTGTTTAATTTATGGCTATTTTATTTCTATTTCAAGTGTCAGCAAGCGCTTAGTGTAAACAATTTGGGTCCAGTTACAGAGAGTGGGAGTGAGACGTGCAGGAATGTACCTTCTGTACAAAAATTATGGGACCTTCTTGGTGTATAAAACAGTAGCGATTTGTTTTTATATTTATTTGCAGCTAAACGGTTCAATTCACAGAAAATTTTAAAAGAGATAAAATGAAGAAAACACTCCTATTTATATGTAGCAGAGCTTCTTTTATTTCTATGTATTTTGGTTCTCCTACGTTCCCAATAGACATTTTGCGTCCAGCTTATTCCTTATGGGACTAAAATTCTTTGCATACTTTCGATTAAAATCACGTTTTTCGATTTGCTGTTCTCACTATCACAACCGGATTGGTACCTTCTCATATGTCTTACAGATATTAATAGTTTGATGTGTAATTATGGTAAAATTTTAATTTCTGACCGTTGCCCCCCTTTAAGACTCGTCGTCCGGGTGTTCGCGGGTATACCGATCGTCTCATCCACTCATTGACGCTCGGTGGTGTGATTTCACTGCCTCCTACATAACTGGTCGCTGTCTGAATGTTCAGCTGACCGACATTCACCAGGCCGTGTCCAAGATGGCCGATGTAAACAAACGAAGAACTGTCAAAATGTGTTTCAATGACAATTCTCGACTATTTACACTAAAAAACGCTTGTTTATGAATTAAAAACATGATAAAAGTGTAGTTAGTGTTTTATTTATTATTAAAATCAGTGTAATTGTGACAGATTCGTGTTATATGAACAAAGCAAGTGAGTTTTTCAATGAATTGACTTTTATTATTTAACTCGAACTGCAATTGAGAATTTAGAAAAGGAAGAACTGTCGAGGTTTTAAATGACATTGCGGGCATAATTTCTAATGCAATGGATTGTACAAGTTAATTTTCTGTATCTCAATATATTTCTAATCCTGCATCTTTCTTTAACAACTGATTTGTATGACGTCTATTATCTTCCATAGTATGTTTATGTTTTATTTGTGTTGATATTTACAAATTTGTGATACAAAATGAAGGAGACTTCCCTATTGCGTCATTAGAAGTTGATATTACTTTCCCTCTCGGAACTGAAAGACCTCTGACATGTCCCACAGTGGCGGAGGCGCGAGGTCGTGGTGCCTCGCCAAGGGCGCAAGCCCCAGCAGACAGTGGCGTCTCGGAACTGAAACATCTGACATGTCCCACAGTGGCGGCGGCGCGAGGTCGTGGTGCCTCGCCAAGGGCGCAAGCCCCAGCAGACAGTGGCGTCGCGGAACTGAAACATCTGACATGTCCCACAGTGGCGGCGGCGCGAGGTCGTGGTGCCTCGCCAAGGGCGCAAGCGCCAGCAGACAGTGGCGTCTTGGGACTGAAACATCTGACATGTCCCACAGTGGCGGCGGCGCGAGGTCGTGGTGCCTCGCCAAGGGCGCAAGCGCCAGCAGACAGTGGCGTCTTGGGACTGAAAGATCTCTGACATGTCCCACAGTGGCGGCGGCGCGAGGTCGTGGTTCCTCGCCAAGGGCGCAAACCCCAGCAGACAGTGGCGTCTTGGGACTGAAAGATCTGACATGTCCCACAGTGGCGGGGTCGTGGTGCCTCGCCAAGGGCGCAAGCGCCAGCAGACAGTGGCGTCTTGGGACTGAAACATCTGACATGTCCCACAGTGGCGGCGGCGCGAGGTCGTGGTGCCTCGCCAAGGGCGCAAGCGCCAGCAGACAGTGGCGTCTTGGGACTGAAAGATCTCTGACATGTCCCACAGTGGCGGCGGCGCGAGGTCGTGGTGCCTCGACAAGGGCGCAAGCGCCAGCAGACAGTGGCGGCGCGCGAGTCTGCCGTCATCTTCCCCGACGCTTCACCCTCTCAACGCGGTCGACAAGCCTCCGAGCTGCGCTACGAGAGCAAGCTGTACGGCAAGTGGAGTCGGTGGTCGCAGTGTACGCGCTCGTGCACGACGCAAAGGAGAAGGTACATGGGGGGGGGGGGGGGGGGGGGGGGGTAGAACTCGGATGTCAGATAGAGGAATTAAGTGTCGGATATACATATTGTGTTCTGACAGCTATTACAAGGATATATTAGGATGCATAACTCCACTTTGAATTAATAATCGAACATTTTCACGACTCCAATTATGACGCAGGCATAGGCGTTCACAAGGGGGGGGGGGGTGTAAGGGGGGCGCTTGCCCCTTCCCCCTGGATATCAGGAAAACTTAAAATTTTTGTGGAGATTTATGTATATTTTCATCAAGTGAACTCAAAACTCAAAAAAATTAATTTCAAAGTGTCAAAAAACTAATAAATGCCCTGCGGGGCAAGGTTAGGGGGGCGCCACCCAAACCAACTTGCTGTGTGGGAAATAAAGCACCTGCTAGGCAATTTAATTTTTCAAAAAATTAACGTTAAAAGAAATTTTTTACATTTTTAAAACTGGAATTTTTTAAACAATTTTGCTCCCATTTAAAAAGTTATTCCCAGAATAATATTCGCAACCGTGACCGGGTATTCAAAAGCTGTACTTTCCCTCCTGCATCAGGACTCATGTGTTTGAAATGCTGCCTACAGACTGTGCAAGCGGCGAGACCTGTGTGGAAATGACGTGATGAGGGAGACGGCCTACTGCTATCTGGAGGGAAGCTTCTGTCAGAGATGGATCTACAGGAAGATCCAGCAGACCGAGGAGGAGAACGAAGGTGCGTCACAACTCTGTCCATTCAGATACGAGACCCGGGATCTTCTTTTCAAAATATCATTTCGAAACGCTTTTCCAACATTTCGACTATATACAATTCTAAATATAAGTATAAAAGACAAATAAATAAAAAAAAAAAAAAAATGATAAATATCTTGGATATGATATAACTTATCTACGTGACAATGATATTCAGAGCAAAATACACAAATTTCAGCATATTTGTGGGACTATAAGAAGAAGTCTAAAAAATAAATCGCGAAAGGAGACACAATTAAAATTCTATAATGTGATAGCAGTTCCCACATTGCTGTATGGAAGTGAAGCCTGGACATTGCGTGAGAGAGACAAGAAAGATATTCAAGCTTCTGAGATGCGCTTTTTGAGATCGGTAAAAGGGTGTCGTTTGTTAGATAAGATCAGGAATGAGGATATAAGGGCCGAATTGGGAATGAAGGAAATCAATAAGAATATATCACAGTACAGGAGAAGATGGGCCGACCATGTAGAATGGATGTCGAATAAGAGAATTCCCAAATAGGCCCTTCACTATTATCCGAAGGGCAGGCGCGACATTGGCCGGCCAAGGAAAAGATGGGCTGCACCTTGAGGACGGAACGGGCTTTTAGCCCAATCTTTGCGGGTAGAAGAAGAAGAAGAAGAAGTATAAAAGACTCATATAATGTCATGTGGTTTGCAAACTCCCGTCCAATAATGTGTTTTCAATTTTATGTTATCAGAGGGAAAAATATGAATATTAGGTAATAATGAAAGAGGTATAATTGGAAAAATATTTAGAAAGCATGGTTTCTAGCTTTTTAATAACCATTCGTTAATAGGTATTGCTTTCTACTAGAAAAAAATTGTTAAAATCAAGCCGTACAAAAAATAGATCTACAGTTAAAAACGACAAGGTTTTTTCACGGTGGGGCATTCTATTTTATCTCAGAAACTAGACACGAGAAGTAATTGAATTTTCGAGGGATTGTGTATTGGCACAAAATAATGGAAATGAGACGTGACCTATGGAGACGCCTGTTGGAGAATATATAATGTAGCTACTAGACAATTTTGATCCATACATATTCCAGTCAAAAGCTCATGACGAAAATGATTTGCAATGTCCGTCAGTTGAGATTACCAATGTATGTGCGCAGCTGCGGACTACTTCTGGTTGGACAACGCGCACGACACGTGGAGCGCCCCCGACGAGAGAACCACTAACTACCCGGACTCCGAGGTCACCACATGCGGCGTGGGGGGAAACTCCTCTTCCCGGTCCTTAGGGAACATGCTGCGCATCATCGGGGGCAGACCCACCGCCAAGGGAATGTGGCCTTGGCAGGTGGCAGTGCTCAACAGGTTCAGAGTGAGTAGGACGCGTTCATAAGCGAGCATTCTGGTTGCTATGGTAACATAACTCGATCTTGTTTATTGTGTTGCAATTTTTCACTAGATTCATCGTATTTTAAATACAGCTGTGAAAGAAAGATTAAAAAGAAATACAGGTTGTATGAAATTAAATAAGGAATTTTATCAAGGAAGATAATCTTTACAATTATTACTTATTTACTGAAAACATCTGTCCCCCAGTTAGATTTTGGTCAGCTGTGATGTCAGATGAGATTGCCATACTGCATGCGTGTGAAAGTTGCTGCTTGACAGACCTTGAAAGTCAGCGGTGAAGATAACCTAATTAAACGCATCGTGAAGCATCGATTATTTCTTCACTATGAAACAAATTACAAATGTTTGTTTAGATCTTTGAAGTTCTTGAACATTTTGTCTAAATTTCAGGAAACTCTTTAAATCTACATCTAAAGTAAATAATGATTTACTCATCATTCACAACCTCTCACATACTTCAAACAATATAAAGTATTCCGTAAAGTAGCAGTCAGCAGTCAGCAGTCGTCGAGAGAGGTTGTGTGTCCAGTTGCTCCTCGCAACTGGTTTGTTTTCCTGTTAGTGGGAATTTTCCTGTTAGTGTTAGTGGAATCTTGTATATCTGCGTCTCAAGTGATTTTAACTACATTAAATTACGTATTTAATTTTTAATTATGGCAGGGAAAGGGAATCAGACAAGTGCCATGAAACGCCCGACTAGAAGTGAAAAGTTGGCCGCGGTTGATCGCGTTAATGACGGCGAGTCTAAGGTGTCGGTGGCGCGGGACCTCGGTGTCTCAGAATATGCCGTCAGAGATTGGTGTAAAAAGGCAGCGGAGTCGACTACTGGAAAGTCTGCGAGCATCTTATCAGCAGAAGAAGATGGCAGCAATCCGTGTAAAAGAGCATCTCTATCGTGTGAGCTTTGTGAAGTGAAAGACGTAGAAATTGCAAAGTTAGTGAGTGATCTAAACGAAGTTAAAATGCAGCTTACTGATATTGTAAGTAGGCTAGTTAATGTAGAGTTGGTGGCTTCAAAGTGGGAAAAGAGTAAAGAACTCCAGAAGAAGATTGCACAACCATGTGAAAGCCAAGGGACACAGGGCGTGTCTGCAATGACTCATGTCACAAGCACGGAGAACTCGGTACAGCATCACAATACGTCACCTGTTAGAGAGCTGATAGAGGCGTTCGAGGAGGTCGAGTCCCGGTCAAGGGTGGCTAATAATTCTAATGTTATTATTAGACCAGATACCTTGATTCTAAGAGAGAAGGAGTGTGAGGTGTTAAATGATGGGAGGGGGTTGCCTTTAGAGACTGTCATCAGCGGGAAATGTACAAGTGAAAGCATCTTAAATGGCAAAGAGGTTGTAATCATTGGGGACTCTATGGTGAGATTAGCTGGTCGAGTTAGAGCAGATATCACAGACTGTGTGGTGGCATATCCTGGGATGAGATGGCAGAATGTAGCGCAAGCGGTTGAGCGAGATGTGATCCAGGGTAAGAAAAGTCATCCAAAAACATTAATTTTACACTTTGGGACAAATAATATTAAAAGTGCTAAAAATCTGGATTATATCACAGGTGAAGCATATGATTCTATTACAAATGTAAAGAAAATATTGCCTGGTACAAAGATAGTTGTAAGTGGAATTTTGAATAGAAGAGATGTGTCTGCTAAAAAAATTAAATTACTAAATGAGAATTTATTGTGGGTCTGTGACGCACTGCATGTAAATTTTATCAATGCAAGTAAATGGTTGACTGATTCAGATTTGTGCAGAGATGGATTGCATCTCAATGTTAAAGGGGCTAGGGTGTTTGGTAAGTTTTTACACTATGCGGCTAATACAAATTGTGGACTTCAGGGAAACTAGGAAGAGCTTCAGAGGTGTTGGCTAAGAATGTTATTTCTAATAACGTTGTTATGCATGTTAATATTCAGTCCTTAAGAAATAAGTTTGAATTATTAGAAGCATTTTTAAAAGCAAATCCGTCTGATGTTGTCTGTTTATCGGAGCATTGGCTGGAAGCGGGTGAAATAAACAGTGCAACTATTCCTGGTTACACTTTGATTAATTGGTATTGCAGAGATAATTATAAACATGGTGGTGTCATGATATATGTCAAGTCAGAATTAAATTCAAAATTATTTACAGCAGACATACATTTAAATGAGGATAAGCTTTTTGAATATACATGCATTGAGCTAAGTGCACCGTACGGAAACTGCATTGTTGTGTGTATATACAGATGTCCATCTGGTAACTTTTTGTTATTTGTTGATAAACTTACACTACTGTTGAATAAGCTGCAAATGACAGGAAAAAATATTATAATAAGTGGTGATTTTAATGTTAATTTTAGCTCACATTGTAATCAGGCCATTACCCTTGTAGATTTATTTTCATCATATGGATTAATTAAGCAAGTACATGATTATACAAGAATTACCATGAGATCTGAAACGTGTATAGATAATATTTTCACCAATATGTCAAATGCCACTGCCGTGTCACTTGATGCTGGTTTGTCTGACCATTGTGTTCAGCTGTTGAGAGTAAAGGCATGTGCATCGACTGATAGCAGTCAGGAATTTGTATACAAAAGATCATTCAGTGATGAACAAGTAAATACTTTCAAGTTGTTGATGAGTGGTGCCAACTGGGACAGCATTTATGTCGAAGAAGGTGTTAATAATATGTTTAATGAGTTCATGAGGATTTTTAATCAGTATTTTGATGAAGCGTTTCCAAAGAGAAGAGTTAGAATAAAAAGACAAAATAAAAAAGTTAATTCGTGGTTCACTAAAGAATTAAAACAGATGTCTGAAGAAGTAAAGAGGTTGTACGTAATTTCAAAAAGAAATTTGGTGCACAAGGCACGATATTTAAAGCTGAAGAAAGATTACACATTGGCCATTAAAAATAGTAAACGTAATATGAACATAACATGTATAAATACGGCAAAAAACAAGTCAAAGGCTGCGTGGAATTTAATAAAGAGTAATATGAATGATTCAAGTTTGTGCAGCTCAAGAAGTGGGGATATTAAGCTGGTTCATGAGGGGAGGCACATTAACTCAGCTAAAGAAGTTGCTAATGTATTTAATGACTATTTTAAAAATGCGGCAGATATTGTTTTGAAGAAGAGCAAGGAGTCGAACCAAGGAATTAGCAACAGTTGTGGTAGTTACATCCAAAATATAAGCAGTACCTGTAGCGGTAACAATTTTTTCTTGTATCCTGTTAGTATGAAGGATGTCTATGATGTAATAGATAAAGTAACGCATAAAAAATCCGCAGGATTTGATGAAATTCCTTGTCATATTGTTAAGTATGTTGCAGGGTACGTGGCAGAGCCTTTAGTTTTCATTATAAATGAATCATTCTCGTCAGGTGTGTTTCCTGAGAATTTGAAAAAAGCAGTAATTAGTCCTTTATTCAAAAAAGGTAAAAAAGACGCGGTAGAAAACTACAGACCGATAGCCTTATTATCAGTATTTTCTAAAATTTTTGAGAAGGCATTTTATAACAAGTTAATACTATTTTTAGAGAAATTTGACCTGCTATCAGATTGTCAACATGGATTTCGTAAAGGAAGATCTACTACTACTGCCATAAACAATTTGGTTAATAAAATATATAATGCATTGGATAATAAAAGTCCAGCCGTTGGAATATTTTACGATTTTTCGAAAGCCTTCGATATGGTTAATCATGACAAATTAATGAATAAGTTAAAACACTTTGGTATTGTGGGAGTCGCCAGCAGTTGGATTAAATCTTATTTAACGGAAAGAAAACAGGTGATAAAACTAGTGACTTCTTCAGGTGTTAATTTTTCTGATGAAACTACTGTTAATATAGGTGTTCCGCAAGGTTCGACAATTGCTCCTCTAATATTCATTTTATTTACTGGCGATTTGACACATTGTATTCAAAAAGGAAATTTAACATTATTTGCTGACGATACTTCTCACTTCTTGAGCAATGATCTTGATGATAGGTGCATGGAAGTACAGCAATTGGCTAGTTGGGTTGTTAACAACGACTTGTGTTTGAATGAATCTAAGACTGTTATGCTTCAATTTTCTCAAAGTACTAATAACAGTAATTTGTCCAGTCCATTAATTTACTTAAATGGGAGAAGTATATTGGTACAAAATTCAACAAAGTATTTGGGCATTACATTAGATAGTAAATTAAATTGGAAAGAACACATTTTTAATGTAGGTAATAAAGTGTCTTCCGGTTGCTTTTTGATCAAAAGAATAATGCAAATTTGTAATTTTGAGGCAGCTAAGTCCGTTTACTATTCCTATATTCATTCATTTATTTCTTATGGAATTGTGTTGTGGGGTCATTCCACACACACAAAAAGACTTTTTATTTTACAGAAGAGAGCTGTTCGGTTTCTGGCCAGTGCTAGTTACGATCCGTGTACTGCTGGTGTTTACTTCAAAGATTCATGTAGACCACTTTTTATAAGTTTTAAAATTCTCACTCTTCCTTGCATTTATATTTATAATACTATTATGTTCGTGATAGAAAATAAGCATTTAACAATTGATAACAAGGAGGTACATAATCACAATACCAGGTTAAATTATAATTTAAGAGTATGTTCAATGAACTCTAAATCTAAGTTTAATAATAAGTGTCCAGTCGCAGTTGGTGTCAGTCTTTTCAATAAATTGAATTCATCATTAAAATCTAAAATTGACTATGAGAGATTGTATATTTTTAAATCATCACTGAAAGAATTTTTAATTATTAATTGTTTTTATTCAATTGACGAGTTTCTCAACGCAAAATGTTTATAGTTATTATGATTTCTTGTACAAGCCTGAATTTAATTTGTTTGCTTTACCTAATTGTTATGTAATTGACGTGTCCAATATCATTTGTATATGATCAAATAGGGATTAATAAAACTTGAAACTTGAAACTTGAGCACAATGTTTGTCACTAAAGCTGATTTGAAAAATAATCTTCCAGTTTGGGTGTCAAAACGACACTGTGTAACTTCCAAAAGAGGTGAAAGTGATGGCAACTAATGTTATTGAATATCGCTGAGAATGTGTATGATTTCTCACGCCAGGAGGCGTTCTGTGGCGGGACTCTGGTGTCCCCGCGCTGGGTGCTCACGGCTGCGCACTGCGTCAGAAAGCGGCTCTACGTGCGCATCGGCGAGCACGACCTGGCGGTGAAAGAGGGAACCGAGACTCATATGTTGATTTCTCCCACCAGGAGGCGTTCTGTGGCGGGACTCTGGTGTCCCCGCGCTGGGTGCTCACGGCTGCGCACTGCGTCAGAAAGCGGCTCTACGTGCGCATCGGCGAGCACGACCTGGCGGTGAAGGAGGGAACCGAGACTGAGCTCAGGGTGAGACATCTAGGGTAGTTGCATATCTCTGGTAGATATGGTAACTCGATCTCGTTTGCTTTGCTGGAGGACAGGACTTTGTTGAATAGTTTCATTGTATTTTAGATACAGTTCTTAATGCGTTCGCTTCTTTATGGTTTTAAAAGCTTGTGATAAAACCAGTCTTGCAAATCACCCCTCTGTATACAAATATCTATATTTTCAGCTACTAACTATGTCTGTGTACGACTAGTACTCGTATAGAGGATACATTTTATCAGGACATACAGAGTTGACTATACTCCAGTTTGTGGCTTTATGTAGTAGAGTGATCTTCAAATAATTGAATAAAATACGAAAGACAACGATAAACGACGCTATCCTCGACGCCTTTGTTGCAGATCGAGTACGCCGTGACGCATCCGAGCTACGACGCCGAGACGGTGGACAACGACGTCGCTCTCCTGCGCCTGCCGACGTCGATCACGCCGGACCGGTACCAGGGGTTTGCGTGCCTGCCGAGCTACAGACAGGCGCTGCCCACGGCCAAGTACTGTACCATCATCGGCTGGGGCAAGAGGGTCAGCTCGGACACGTACGGCACGGACGTGCTGCATGAGGCCAAGGTATGTGGAGGTGGAAGTACACGCCGGACAGGTACCAGGGGTGTGCTTGCCTGCCGAGCTACAGACAGGCGCTGCCCACGGCCAAGTACTGTACCATCATCGGCTGGGGCAAGAGGGTCAGCTCGGACACGTACGGCACGGACGTGCTGCTTGAGGCCAAGGTATGTGGAGGTGGAAGTACACGCCGGACAGGTACCAGGGGTGTGCTTGCCTGCCGAGCTACAGACAGGCGCTGCCCACGGCCAAGTACTGTACCATCATCGGCTGGGGCAAGAGGGTCAGCTCGGACACGTACGGCACGGACGTGCTGCATGAGGCCAAGGTATAGCGACACGGAGGTGGAAGTGGAAGTACAACACAGGCAGAACGAACGTCACCGTGATTATTACGCGACCGATTTTGCTTCTTTTTGTAGACACTTTTTTGGATACGATTAGAGACGAAACGGGTTTAAGAAATGATTTGAAATTTTAATCATGATTAGATAAAGGACATATTTAGGGTTATGAAATTGGTACATTTTAATTTTTTGCTGATAAAAGATACCAAGGGGGCCGGCTAAACGTCCCATCCGAAGGACGGTGTGACATTCACAGCACGGGCCTCCACAACCCGCGCCGTCGAGAGACTAATAACAGATGGAGGGAGGTCATCACACAAACCCCCAAACACCCCAGTTTCACTGGCCAAACGGAGTTGAACAGTTACCCATCCAACTACTGACTGCGCTCAATGTTGCTTTACCTCGGTGATCTGACGAGAACTAAGGTATCCAATACAAAACGAAGCACTGTTCATTTTTCATAACACTTTTGTCTATTTTCAGTCAAATGGGTCTTGAAATTAAGACACTTGTCTAAATTTCTTCCCCCCCCCCCCCCCTCCCCCGATGGACTGTCACCTTGGCGCGGTGGTGCGAGTTAAAGGGTCAACCCACATTATAGGCGGGTCCCAACTAAGAGCAGTTCAGGGTGAACCTGGTCCCATGCCCTCCCCAAATTCGCGAGCCCCTCGGGTCGGCCTCCCCCCTCGAAATGGTGATACCCCTGAAATCGGGTTCCACGGACCCGAAGCCTCCCGTCCCCATTCCGGCCTGACCTTCCCATTAGTGCTGGACTCCTCCGGGCCGGGCTCTCTTAGGTCGACCCCTCCCCATGTCCTCCCTATTATTCAACAAAGAGAACAGAATCTTAATATGTGCAAAATGACCTCGCTGTCGACACTTAACTCTAAATCGCTCCATCTAACTGTGTGTACCCACTGCGCAGGTGCCGATCGTGTCCAACGAGTTGTGCCGCAGCGTGTACCAGGACTACCACATCACCGGCAACATGTTCTGCGCGGGCTACAAGCGCGGTCGCATGGACTCCTGCGCGCCTGATCTATCTGTGTGTCCCCACTGCGCAGGTGCCGATCGTGTCCAACGAGCTGTGCCGCAGCGTGTACCAGGACTACCACATCACCGGCAACATGTTCTGCGCGGGCTACAAGCGCGGTCGCATGGACTCCTGCGCGCCTGATCTAACTGTGTGTACCCACTGCGCAGGTGCCGATCGTGTCCAACGAGCTGTGCCGCAGCGTGTACCAGGACTACCACATCACCGGCAACATGTTCTGTGCGGGCTACAAGCGCGGTCGCATGGACTCCTGCGCGCCTGATCTAACTGTGTGTACCCACTGCGCAGGTGCCGATCGTGTCCAACGAGCTGTGCCGCAGCGTGTACCAGGACTACCACATCACCGGCAACATGTTCTGTGCGGGCTACAAGCGCGGTCGCATGGACTCCTGCGCGCCTGATCTAACTGTGTGTACCCACTGCGCAGGTGCCGATCGTGTCCAACGAGCTGTGCCGCAGCGTGTACCAGGACTACCACATCACCGGCAACATGTTCTGCGCGGGCTACAAGCGCGGTCGCATGGACTCCTGCGCGCCTGATCTAACTGTGTGTACCCACTGCGCAGGTGCCGATCGTGTCCAACGAGCTGTGCCGCAGCGTGTACCAGGACTACCACATCACCGGCAACATGTTCTGCGCGGGCTACAAGCGCGGTCGCATGGACTCCTGCGCGCCTGATCTATCTGTGTGTCCCCACTGCGCAGGTGCCGATCGTGTCCAACGAGCTGTGCCGCAGCGTGTACCAGGACTACCACATCACCGGCAACATGTTCTGCGCGGGCTACAAGCGCGGTCGCATGGACTCCTGCGCGCCTGATCTAACTGTGTGTACCCACTGCGCAGGTGCCGATCGTGTCCAACGAGCTGTGCCGCAGCGTGTACCAGGACTACCACATCACCGGCAACATGTTCTGCGCGGGCTACAAGCGCGGTCGCATGGACTCCTGCGCGCCTGATCTAACTGTGTGTACCCACTGCGCAGGTGCCGATCGTGTCCAACGAGCTGTGCCGCAGCGTGTACCAGGACTACCACATCACCGGCAACATGTTCTGTGCGGGCTACAAGCGCGGTCGCATGGACTCCTGCGCGCCTGATCTAACTGTGTGTACCCACTGCGCAGGTGCCGATCGTGTCCAACGAGTTGTGCCGCAGCGTGTACCAGGACTACCACATCACCGGCAACATGTTCTGCGCGGGCTACAAGCGCGGTCGCATGGACTCCTGCGCGCCTGATCTAACTGTGTGTACCCACTGCGCAGGTGCCGATCGTGTCCAACGAGCTGTGCCGCAGCGTGTACCAGGACTACCACATCACCGGCAACATGTTCTGCGCGGGCTACAAGCGCGGTCGCATGGACTCCTGCGCGCCTGATCTAACTGTGTGTACCCACTGCGCAGGTGCCGATCGTGTCCAACGAGCTGTGCCGCAGCGTGTACCAGGACTACCACATCACCGGCAACATGTTCTGTGCGGGCTACAAGCGCGGTCGCATGGACTCCTGCGCGCCTGATCTAACTGTGTGTACCCACTGCGCAGGTGCCGATCGTGTCCAACGAGTTGTGCCGCAGCGTGTACCAGGACTACCACATCACCGGCAACATGTTCTGTGCGGGCTACAAGCGCGGTCGCATGGACTCCTGCGCGCCTGATCTAACTGTGTGTACCCACTGCGCAGGTGCCGATCGTGTCCAACGAGCTGTGCCGCAGCGTGTACCAGGACTACCACATCACCGGCAACATGTTCTGCGCGGGCTACAAGCGCGGTCGCATGGACTCCTGCGCCGGCGACTCCGGGGGCCCCCTGCTCTGTCAGCACGACGGCCGATGGACCATCTTCGGGATCACAAGCTTTGGCGAGGGCTGCGGCAAGAGGGGCAAGTACGGCATCTACACGCGGCTGTCCAACTACATCAAGTGGATACAGAAGACGATCAAGGTGAAGAGCAGTCGATGACGTCGGTAGCGTCGGTAGCGTCGGAGGCGTCGGAGGCGTCGGTGATGTTGGTGACGTCGGTAGCGTCGGTGACGTCGGGACGTTTGTGAAGTTAGGGGCGATGGTGACGTCGACAGGACGATTTGCTTTTGTTCATGTCAAATTTTGTCTTATTAAAATAGAGTGCAAGCTGATTTGAGAGGCCTGTGTAAGGTAACAGCAAACGTAATGTTCTTCAATATATTATTTTTTTAAATTTTGTCTTCACAGTAGGTACCTAATAGAATAAAAAAAGATATTAGTGACTCTTCCAAACTTAAGGACTAAATAATGGCACACACTGGAGTTCTATTATGTAACATCTGGTATGACCTTAGATCGCACCAGAGGTCATAATGTACCTAATGTAGTGTGTGGCATTATTGATACCAGTAATCTTAAAAAGAAGATACCTGATTTTTTTAAATGCTGTTAGTGTTGATACAAACAAACGCTTTAAAGATCAGTGCGTTTTCCATTACCTTATGGTCGATTCACACGGCCGTTCCAAACTTCGACGTTCCGAACGGCCGTTTCATACCTTGTTGAAAGTAAAACACATTGAATCTTCCATTTCAATTGCGCTCTTGGGAAGTTTGAATCGACCTTTACAGAGTCCTCTTATTGCGTAATGTATATTTATTACAATGCAATGGCGAGCATCATACGATCGACAATTGTCCTAAACAATCGAGTGCGACGGCATGACAAAGCTCGGACGATTCGTTCGTCCGCCTTTATGTGTCGAGATCGGTTTGTAGGAAATGTGTTGTCATGTCTTTTGGTTCATTCTCTTTGAAAGATAGCAACCATAATCTATTATTTATTAAATGTGCATCAGTATACTTACTTACTATTCGTAAGTATTCTCTTATTCGTATACATACATACTATTGGTAAAATATAGTTAAACCATGGTTAAACTATCATTTTATTTTGCATGTTTTAACTGCCAATTACAAATATAAATGCGCATTTTTTATAACACTTTGGGTGAAATACTTGAAGATATACTGTAACATAAAATAGAACTCAACGCCTTCCTAGTGCAAACATTCTAACTTTTTGACATTGAGAAAAAAACTGTTTTGAGAGATTTTGATGTCGATCGAATTCTCTCATTATTGGACATTGTTTTACATTGTTGCAACATATCGATATTCTGAATGAATGAAATGTGACAACAGTGCGCCTAGTTTCTCAAGATATATTATTTTACTATAATCGCCTGATGTTTACGAAGAGAGACACACAGTTAACGATTAGTGTGGATATTTGTTTTATTACAGGAAACTGTTCATTGTTTGAACAATGTATATAAAATGAATTAGTGCTGTATTTGGCACAAGATTATTGAAATAAACGCACGAAAACGTTAAAAGTGCAACTTTGCTTCTTAAAACACAACAACATTAAGGTTGCATGAGGGGATGAGATTTTAAAACCCAAAAGTGACTGAAATTTGGACTTTCACAATTATTTGTTGTTGAACCTGAAGACTCACGGCAATATAAAATAGCTTAGTCACACCGGGCATTATCTGGCTATTTTATGATATTTAAATGAGTTCTACAAATTTGCCCTAATTAGAATGCAGGTTGTACGAGTGAGTACACTTTAATGAAAACTTCATTCGGGCCACCTGCATAAGAAAACGGCTGAATATAAAAAATCGGTATTTTTTGTGCACATCCGGAATCATTACAATTTGTCAGTCTGCTATTTTATAATGTAATGTCATTAATATTTAATTGGGAAAAAATTAAATACTGAAATAAAATTAATTGTGATTATGTTAGTGAGGCCTCAAGATATTCAGTACTCCCACCCCTAACTCAAGAGTTTCATTGTTTACAGCACGTTCCATAGTCATAAATTTCCCAGACCCTCATAAAATAAAACCTTTTTCATACAACCTTTTTGGTTATTGAATAGAAATTGACCCTCGCAATATTGAACACTTTAAGTGCCAAGACAACAATGTCAGGTAGATTGGCGGAAGGATTCGAACCCCCTTAAGCGTTCAATTCTGTACCTCAGAGGTAGAAGGCCCGATGTCCCTTTCAATGATTCTCGAGTTGAGCTCAAAACCATGAATTCAGCTCTCATGCAATCATATTTTATATTTGTCACACCAGACACTTTGTTAGAGAATACCTACTTCATTAATTGTTGACTTTAATGGAATTGCAATTGATAGAGCTTGATTACATCATTATAAAGTGTACAACAAAAAATCGTGAAAATGGACATCGGGCCTTCTACTTCAGATGTACTGAATTGAGTAATTAGTTTTTGATTGATTTTCATTTATATTCTGTCCATCCTTACCTACTCGTCACCATCAACGTAGTTATTAATTTGTCGTCTTTATAATATGGTGCTTTAATAATTACAAAATATGCTATATACTAAAATAAAATATACCTATAATTAGGGTTTTTTACTACAAAAAGCTACAAAGTAGCTACAAGTACCCTTCGTTGTGTTGCACCTTTCTATGTCTTCTATTGTACTCTCTTTTGTCTGCTCGCCAAGCTATAACTTCCATCCACCATGGCTTAGCTTTGGACGCAAACATCTACAAATAAGCAAATATTTTGAAGTTAGCAAAATCTCGCAAGCTGCTTGTACGGCATTTCTTTGACACTACTGTTTCATTGTCAACATCCATTCAGTCGTCATAGCCAACAGGCTAGTTATCCACGGCTAATCTTCAAGTGACACTGTCTTTAAAAAACCGTTTGTTAGTTCAAATTGTGCATGGTCATTGCGCCAACATTTTAGATGATTTTGACTTTTGACTGACAAATTGAACAAGAACTTGAAGAGTTATTGGCAATTGAATATTTTTTTTGGCAACATTGGTTGATAGATATTTTCACCACTCCTTGAGGCATTTGATAACATTGTGTATAAAGCTATTTGCAAGGTATGTAAAGAGCAAGATCGCACATTAATTCGCCTGCAAGTCGAAGGTTCGCTTATCAACTTGTTACACAAAGCGAACGCGTTTCGTGCGCCATGCCGCTCAATACTCCCTGTTTATTCAATGTGTCAATTTGATTCTGGGACGCTGTGGTGGCAGACTGCTTGAGTGGGGGGGGGGGGGGGGGGGGGGGATTCCCCATCACTTCTTCCTACGCGCCTGGTTAATAATAACAAGGATTGATTGTCAAGGAACTTGACCCAGCACTCAATCTGTTTCGTTGATGTACTGCTTTTATTTACTTTGGCCAAGTGTACAAGAAATACTAGTTATAACAATGACGATAGCTACGGATAGATGCGTCGCATTTCTACCAAATGAGTTACTTATCTTCTTTACTCTCCCATCTTTGTTCTACTTATGTAGGCTTTTTGGCGACGGTGTTTTTATTGTGATAATTTGGTTAATTATTCGTGTTCCCCAGCTTAGAATTATATGGAATATGATAATTGTGTACATATTGAACCATAGTTTGTGTAAGGGAATAACGACACAGAATTTACTAATATCTTTCTTTCCGGGTATCTACCCTTAAATGAAAATCATCAAGAAAATAAAACTAGTTGTTAGTCTGACTTCATACTTGAAACCACAATTTAATTTACCAATGTATTTTACACAGGTGAAAAATATTTCAATGTACTTCCAGGAGCAATAAAAATCAAAAGACATTGTGTTTTAAACATAATCTTAAAAATAATTAATAGATAAGTGTTTTTACTCAAAGCTTTTAATCTGCGGTTTCATTTTATAAATTCATTGACTTTGTAATCATGTTGGATGTATAAAAAAAGGTGTAATAAACTATTAACATGGAACCCTGAGCCTAGCACAAGAAACAATGTTGGTAATTACTAATTAGAGATGATGCAGTTGCGCAGTTTACCGATTGTCTTCAAAATTACACAGATTATAGATAAATGGTAAATCTGTGCCACTAATGGACCAAAAGTAGCATTTCTTGTTTAGTATTTTCAGGGCAGAGGTGCCAAAACACCCATATATTGATTGCCCATATTAGAACCTCCGCAAAAAGAGAAATAAAATTTTTCTGATTTTGTGAAGCACTAGAGGCACAGATTTACTGTTTTTCTTTATGCTGTAAAAATTTGGAGATCATGCCATTCAGAAAAAAGTGGGTACACCCTTTCATGTTTTTTTGTGGTATTCAATAATTGAATTAAAACTACTTACTTAGCAGCAATGAAACATTTTAATGACATAAATGTGACGTACTGATTCATATTCTTGCAAGTCTAGGAATTTTTTACAACAAAATTGAATATTTCTGCGAGCATTATCGACTGTCCTTGTCTGACACGCGCCGAATTCGTATAAAACCACAATGAAAGCTGTAAAACATGCTAATAACCATTATCCATGTTCATTAGCAGTTAAAAAGGGCAAATCATTTATATCGAGAATGGAAAACATAAAAGTATTGCCTAAATAGGCTTCAGAAGAAGTGAACAATCAGAAACACTTGAGAAGAAAGAAGAATGGTGGCGTTTAGAGCGGACGTTTTGGTAGGAGTCGCTTTGTGTTTGTTAGTGATGGGTAAGTAATGCAACTTGTGAGCGAGAAACAGAAAGTGAATCGAAACTATTCTCAAACAAAACTAACCTCCGATAGAGCTATATAACTATTGGGAAACTTACTGTGTACCTACTGACAAAGAAAACACTGGTCAGCGGGCCCAGGGCTAGGAAAGTGGGCAAAAAGTTTGATTAAATGAATACCATAGAAACCAAATTATAGATGATCGATAGTAATGAAAATAATAGTAATTTAAAAAAATTATATGGTCAAACCAACCACAATTTGTGTTTAAATCCCGCTAAAATTCACTAAATTCTATAGTGACATTCAAGATTTTTCCGAGCCTCGCCGTATTGTTGTGAGGCCCTCCAAATAGGACCCAAGTAGGTCCTGATGTTATAATATTTTACCATCTACTCTACCTACCTACCTATGAACACAAAAATATGCACATTATTTTTAAATATTTTTACGGAAGTAGAGGGCCTTAAAAATTACCTGCGGGAGGGGGGGGGGGCGAAATCTGATATTACGCCACTGTGTCCGTGAGAAAAGAGTGAAAAGGCTCGGTCAATATCATTATTTCTCTGTTACTCATGCTCTTGTCTTCCATTACAGAAACCCTCTCTCTCCCATCAATAGCAATCAGTCCCAAACGCGTCACCATCATGAAAGGCGACACTGTGTCTATCCTCTGCAACGACGCATTGAAACAGAGCCTCATCGGATGCCAGTTCATGCAGATGAACTCCAGTCTGATCGACCTGAGTGCAGGCACGAAGTCAAAACCTCCTGCGAACCACAGCTATGTAGGCGCAGGACTCAACTCAGGAGAGTGCGGCATGAAAGTGACCGGGCTTGTACAGGAAACTCTGTACACTTATGGATGTAGAGTGAGAGCGGAGACAGGAGGGTGGGTCTATGACATCATGACCATTCTTCTTGACAACAAAGGTGAGCGGGCTTGTACAGGAAACTCTGTACACTTATGGATGTAGAGTGAGAGCGGAGACAGGAGGGTGGGTCTATGACATCATGACTATTCTTCTTGACAACAAAGGTGAGCGGGCTCGTACAGGAAACTCTGTACACTTATGGATGTAGAGTGAGAGCGGAGACAGGAGGGTGGGTCTATGACATCATGACGATACTTCTTGACAACAAAGGTGAGCGGGCTCGTACAGGAAACTCTGTACACTTATGGATGTAGAGTGAGAGCGGAGACAGGAGGGTGGGTCTATGACATCATGACGATACTTCTTGACAACAAAGGTGAGCGGGTTCGTACAGGAAACTCTGTACACTTATGGATGTAGAGTGAGAGCGGAGACAGGAGGGTGGGTCTATGACATCATGACCATTCTTCTTGACAACAAAGGTGAGCGGGCTCGTACAGGAAACTCTGTACACTTATGGATGTAGAGTGAGAGCGGAGACAGGAGGGTGGGTCTATGACATCATGACTATTCTTCTTGACAACAAAGGTGAGCGGGCTCGTACAGGAAACTCTGTACACTTATGGATGTAGAGTGAGAGCGGAGACAGGAGGGTGGGTCTATGACATCATGACGATTCTTCTTGACAACAAAGGTGAGGGGAAGAGTCTTGGGGACTGCTGTTGGAACTGACGGCTACGTCAAATTTAACCAAAATACGGACATGTATCTTAGGCTCATTATTTAGTAAAGCAACTTTGGGATGTAGTTTAGACTTTGACTTCCGCTCTAGGGGATTTGCAAGAGTTTCGTCGATGTCTAGTGACAAACGAAACTGACCCGTTCGTACGTATAGACCAAGGTAAAATTCTTCACTGTCCGGCTGAGATCGTCTTACATTTGGAAAGATTGCACTGAAAGCTGACGCAGCACAACAATATGCTTTGGATGCTCTTGTAGTATAAATATGTAGACATAGCTAAGCATTAAACAAAATTAATAATATGTCTTTATATTGCCAGAATTTGGTAAAGCAGTGCGACCTCAGACATCGGCGAAAGCATTCAGTGCTGCAGCTATAGCAGTCACGAGTCCCATACTGAGCGGAAGTCAATGGCTTAGATACCCATTTTCTGGGAATACTATTGAGAAAATTTAAGAAATAATTAAAAGAAGAAAAGGTATTATTTTTCATGTATTTGAAACGTATTACCAGGAAGCGGATCCACAAAGAAAGATTCCACAGAATCCCACAGATTTTGCTTAAAGTCTGGGTTAACTAAACAACATCTCAATCAAAATCTCTGGGATTCTGTAGAATCTCTCTTTGTGGATCCGCTTCAAGGTGTTTTTGTTAAAATATTTAATATATTTTTTAAATTTTTCACTTTGGGATGGTGGGAGACATGATTAAACCTGCCCCGCAGGGCATTTGATGTTTTTTTTGCCACTTTGAAATCAAT
Source organism: Leuctra nigra (assembly GCA_934045905.1). Classification (NCBI taxonomy): domain Eukaryota; kingdom Metazoa; phylum Arthropoda; class Insecta; order Plecoptera; family Leuctridae; genus Leuctra; species Leuctra nigra. The sequence goes on from OW203769.1 coordinate 16,494,911, forward strand.
TTTCTTTAGTTTCTTGGTAACAAAATGAGACTGTACGTAAAACACCAGAAAATGTTTTTATGTTTTCTTGACATCCAGGGGGCAAGGAACCCCCTTGCCCCCCCCCCCCCCCCCCTGTGGACGCCTCAGAACCATTCGCTGTGTATTTTCAGACAACAAGCCTCTGAACGTAGTGAGCGGTTGGAACGTGGGCGGGAAGATAGTCCTGGCCCATCCGGGACAGCCCATGACCGTCACCTACTACCTGATCCAGCCCACCCGACACACGCTCTCAGTGTGCGCCTTCCAGCTGAACGGCGTCTGGGTGCATTTCGACCAGGGCGGCGACAGTCCCAAGACGTCCGAGGTGCAATACCACGGCGATGGACTCAAGGCGGGAGCTTGCGGCGTCAAGTTCTTCAATATCACCGAGAAACACAATGGACAGATGAGCGTCAAGATGAGAGTGAAGACGCCGATCACTGGCCACCATTTCTCAGCGTTCCATATGATTGTCGTCAGTGAGTACAATATTTACTATTTATTTGGTCCACACACACAGTGTTGGGTATAAGTTCCTCAAAAAAAGAAAGAGTCGTTCCATCACCAACATGACTTGGTATCTAGGCGACGACATGATCATATTGTTACAGAACCCCCGCACTCCGTGACCTTGAAAGTGAACACGACTGACCTGAAGGACGGCGAGACTCTGTCTGCCACTTGCACGGCCACCAAGAGCCGGCCTGTCACCTACATGACTTGTTATCTAGGCGACGACCTGATCATATTGTTACAGAACCCCCGCACTCCGTGACCTTGACAGTGAACACGACTGATCTGAAGGACGGCGAGACTCTGTCTGCCACTTGCACAGCCACCAAGAGCCGCCCCATCACCAACATGACTTGGTATCTAGGCGACGACATGATCCGCAGCGACGCCGGGGACGACTCGCCCGTCTACAAGAAGTGGCGCTGGGGATATGACTTGCAGACGATATCCCAGAACATATCCAGACCAGTGACGATCAAGGATCATGGCAAGGTGCTGATCTGTGCGACACAGCATCAGGGTATCCCGAATCGAGGAGGTGTTTATTATCGCGCGGCAGTGATCTCCGTCACGAGTGAGTATTCTTGAAGGAATTGGAGCCCATAGTTTTACTAATTGTTCCCCATAGTCGCGATTCTACTCAAATCGCGAGTAGTATTTATTTGTGGATATTACTCTCACAATTCAAGTTGTCCTACTTCTGATGCGAATAGGCATCCTGCGTGAGAAAAGGTTACCAAAGTAACCTACATAATATTTTAGGGAATAAACAAATCTGACAGCGGCAATCCAAATCTCATATTTAGAGTGATTACTTGTGAAAGAAAGATATTTAAGTAAGTACAAGTTAATAACTAGGAAAACGCTCAGTGTAACGCGTTGATGAGCGAGCACAGAACATGCAACATCCCCATAGTAACGATGCACGACACGGCAGAAGACGATTTACTCTGCAATTTTTCAATCTCCATAATACACTGGATGAATAACAGATCCATTGTGTCGTGAAGTCTTACCTACATACCTTCTCCAGAAATCTCTTGTGACATCCCATACTAAACTCGTAAAATTACAATTAATACTTGACTGATTGGGCTTACAATATGTAAAATTTAATATTAAGTTGGTCTTGATCACCATGCAAAATTTGAACTTAATGTGAACATTTTTATTGTCGACCAATCAGAAGACATTATTTAAACTTAAACCAATTAGAGGATTTGGCCTTCGTACTGCATCCGATTTTATGCGCTAGCTCAAAAATGCTTTCATTTTACTGTACATTGTGGATAGCTTGGCTGCTCTACAGGCCTTGCCTTGGAACAGAAGCTTAAAGAAGGCAGGGATGACAATTTAGTATACATTTTTCAAGATTATAAAATAAAATGACCTTAAAATGACAAAACTTTTGAAAATAACGACAGATTAGACTGAAAATTGGCAAAAATACCTAAAATGTTGGTACCAATGACCACGCGAAGTTTTAAGTTGATCGGTCAATCTGTTCTAGTTTAAATGTCAAAAATCACATGAAAAATGGTTTTAAATTTGAACCAATAGGAGGATTTGGCTGAAACTTTTTATGATTGGGTACAATGTTGGTTGCAATGTTTTTGCTAAATTTCAAATTGATTGATGCAACCAATCGAAAGATAATTTTTTTTAAATTTGAACCAATCACGGGAGCCCGTTCAAAAACGATCCCAGGGACCGCATAGAGTACGTTAGTATGTGTACAAAATTTCAGATCGATTGCTTGAGCGGTTTGACCTGGGCTGTGACCACAAAAAAAAAAAAAAAAAAAAAAAAACACACAGAGAAAAAGCCATAAGAGTACCGTGGTGACGCTCGCTACGCTCGCTCAATAATACGCAATAGTTATCCATACACATGTTCAAGTTAAATATTCATCTGACAAATATGATTTATAGCTATTATTTATAGCTTTGACACATTTCCCCTACCCCCTCAACCTCCATTTTTCTACCCCTGTGACGTCACGAGCAGGATTCCTATACACTCACGGCGTTCCATATTCTCCAAAACATTTTTCAAACTCAACTTTTTCCCCTACTTTGACACCTTTTGCACTGTCAATCTTGTCATTCTAGACCACCTTTAGATTGAAGATCCAACATGCTCTAAAATGATTTAAGATAGTCAGTTTTCAAAAATTTCGTTACGCGACAGTTTTTGGATTCAACACTGGTTACACTGAGCATGAGAGACCCTCATGTACTCATGTACTCATGATGGACCCTTGTATCTTCGTGTTCATTGCAATGGACCAACTGTGTAACATCTCTGTTTCGTCTTCAGAACCTGATGCCGGAGTCATCGACTACGCTAAGATAAAAGCCATCAATCCCAAGAAATCGGTCCAAGCAGCGACCAAGTCCAAGAAGTCTGTCCAAACAACGACCAAGCCGCCGACTAAAACAAAGGCTTAGAACTTGTCAAGGCCAGTTGCCATCTCTAGAAGAGGTTGGCAGTACTGGAAATGAAGCGAGTGAGAGATGAGGTATAGTGTAATGTAGAAAGCAAGATTGTGTTAATTGTATTTGATTTCATGTACTTATTACTACTTCGACAATAAAATTAATTGCATCATAGTTTGTGAGTTGGGATTTATTCAAGAACATTCCCAAAACATTTTCCATCTACGTTTGACAGATTGGGCTGGTCATGGAGTGCCAATCCATGTAACTTGATTCTTACTTCGACTTCGAACTTTCGCGGTTTAACTAAAATTACGGTCTCTGGAGGCAAGATTTGATTACACAAAGTATTGGCTGCGAAGAAGTGGGTACTACATCGGCAACATGTTTTAGCCAAAACTTCTTGGCGCAACGCATCGTTTGTGACTGAAACAATGTTGAGTGGTACAGTTGTATAGAGAAAGAGTTATTCTATCACCATGTGAAATTTGGACAACGTATTTCAACTTTCCGCATACTAACTTGGACATTTACGCAAGCGGTTTTAACAATAACTGAGAGCTTAGCACAATTTCTTATGTCATCATAACAAAGAAGTTTTTTAAATGTAAACACTTGATTGAGTGAAAAATAAGTAGTTCAGTTCAAATATTTTTAATTTTTACCTAATCGGAAATCAAATACTAAAGATGATTAACGCTAGTTGAGTGAGCGAAGCGAGCGTTTATTTGGCTCTTTTGGCATGGACCTCTGTTTTGTTTTGTTTTTTGTTTGTTTTTTGTTTGTTTTTGGCTGTTAATAGAAGCAATAGAAGTCGCACCGTTTCACCGATCGATCTGAAATTTTGCACACATGTAAAACCAACCTTCTCTGATTGCAGACCCTAATTTTTTGGAAATTCATTCATTGGTTAAAATTTAAATAAATATCTCCTGAAAGGCTGAAAAATGAAAATGGTCTTCGATAATTCTGATCAAACCCATATTTTGCATGATCATTAAGACCAACAATGTATCTTATTTTACAAAATTTCATCCCAATCAGTTAAGAACGTATGAACTTATTGACGTTTTAATATCTGTCAGTATAATGAAGTATCGAAATAAATGTTTTCCAGTGCCAATTGAATTGAATCTGATTTGCTATATTTACCAGGGTAAATATAAAATGCTATTTTCAAGTTTCGATGAAAAGCTATACTTTAATGTTGATGGAGTGATCAGATTTCAATTCAATATGGATGTATAATATGTTTCTTTGCGTTTTGCACGCATTTCCAGTTCGAGAATTTGCACGTTCATCAACGCGTTACAATGAGCGTTTTCCTAGTTAATATCAATTATCAGGCACGATCAGAATGATATAAGCTAGATGCCGAGAGCCAAACCGTTTTACACTCCATGTGTGTAACTTGTCAAGAGCCATGCGTTTTGCTACTCCATGTATTTCATAGTGTTAGTAACTTTTGAATAATTAATAGAATCTTTGAGTGTGGCTGACAATACAAAATATTCAATAATACTAGGGTGATTAGAAATATGGCTTTCCTTTATGACCTAGGGTAGGTGATTGTGATTAAATACGAACTGCAAGAAGAAAAGATTTTCCTTGAGTGGGACTCGAACCCACGACCTTCCGATATCCAGTCAGATGCTCTACCAGCTGAGCTACCAAGGCCGTTCAAATTGCAGCCGCTGTGTTCCAATATAAACCGCGTTAGCAGTCCGATTATGTGATTAATGATTAAATTAACGATTAGATTAATGATTATGTGATCATAGTTCACAAAACAAATCTTCTTTCTACTAATTACAATGGTTTTGCTTTCATGAATGATTCTTGCATTACTTTTCTCATTAATCAGAATGTGTAATCAGCTCGATTTTTTTTTGCTAATTCCATGTGTTTCTTTATTGTCAAAATGTCACTTCAAAGACAAGTCAGTAGTCGATCCCGATTGGTCAATTATATAGCTAAGAGCGTTTAGTATACTTCTTGCATAAGAAAAGGTTGCCATAGTAAGTATAGGTAAAGGTATAGGGAATAAACAAATCTGACAGCAAATCTCATATTTAGGTTCAGGTTTTCAATACTCTGCTAAAACCAGAAATTTAGTTAGGTAATTCTAGGAATGTCATTGGTTGTTGCCATGACAGTCCTAATCAACCCTTCAAAAGTTAGCAAAAGACTGACCCAATGATTACCTTATGAAAGAAAGATATTTACGTAGAAGAAAATAATAATATCTATACGCTATATTTATCCATACACATTTTCAAGTTAAATATTCATCTGAAAAAGTGATTTGCCTATTTTTATCGTTAACACATTTTCCTCCTCATGCTGTCAAGTTCTAGAAGTCCATACACCTCAAGAAATGAAGCCAAGAAATTCGACTTGCCTTTTAGTAATTTTCAATAAAACCCACCAAAGATTCTTGAAATATGAAAAAAGGAAATATCTTTTTTAAAATATCCGCATATTTCCAAAGTACTTTACATATGAAAATGTTCATATGTAAAATCATCGGGGTCGTCTTTGAGATATCAAGAGCTCCATACGGAAGGAAGCGGTCTTTGTGGGGCTCCTTTGACCCTCTAGTTACCGGGGGGGGGGGGGGGGGGGGAGATCTGGTAGTCAATCAGCTGAGGGGCGTCAAATCAACCCCCACATGGGGGGGGCGGGGGAGTTATAAGCAGAATATTCTCCCGGAAGATTGGAGAAGAGGTTCACTTTTCTTTTGTTCTTCGATCTTACAACGTGACGTCACTCGAATATGTAGACCACGAGAGAAGGGGAAAAGATTCGACACGAAATGTTCCACATTGGGGGTAAATGCAGCTTATAAAGCTTCCTTTAAAGTTTACAGCCTACATTTGGAAATAAAAAGTACGTATAACCGATAATCTTTTAAAACGGTCCGCTTACGAGGATTCCAAACCCGATTTTATCATTCTAACATTCACGTCTCTTCCCTTTGATAACACTTGAAAACTAACAAACATATAACAATTGTATCGGTCATTGAGTTATGTGTGTGCATTCAGCCACTATATAGTCATACGGTTCTTCAGATTACATGTCAAACGAGGTCACAGATCAGGGCCAATGTTTTAACGAATATTAATTACAATCATCATGTTCGTTTACCGATTCGCGTTTAAAATCTGGTAAGGTAGCAGCACTGTCCTGTGTTGTATACAAGGGCGTATTCAGAAGGGGGGGGGGGGGGGGGGCGAGGGGGCCATGCCCCCCCCCCCCCCCCCCCCCCCCCCCCCCCCCCCGAAATCAGAATTTCATCTTAGAAAATAAGCACATTTAAAATAATATGTGAAAAAAAAAAACACTTACAAATATACAGATCATGTCAAAAACGTTTCAAAATGGTTAGAATTGAGAAAAAAAACCTAAAAATTTCCGGGACTATGCGCCCCGGTCTTGAATATCCTAATTAGTTCAATAAATTTACGGCGGCTCATTTTAAATAGCCAACAATAGTTTCTATTGACGAGTGCTCACGCACGATTTTGTTATTTATTCTTGTTAAATATATATATTGTAATTTATCTTTAGTCTGTATTTTTAAGGTGTTTTTAATTGTATTTATGACTTTTTGCTCAAGCTGGCAGTGGGGCACATGTTGTTACGGGGCTTTGCTCTATTCCCACTGCCAGTAAATGCATGTATAATATGTATCTCATGTATGTGTTATATATGTGTTTTAAAATAAATAATAATAATAATAATAATAATAATAATAATAATAATAATAATAATAATAATAATAATAATAATAATAATGATAATAATAATAATAATAATAATAATGGACGACATCAAGCTTTATGCAAAGAGCGAAAAAGAGATGTCATCATTAATTGAAACAACAGCGTTATTCAGTTCAGATATTGGCATGAAATTTGGATTAAACAAATGCGCTGTCATTCATGTGAAGAGAGGAAGAATCAACAACTCGGAAAACATGCAACTGGAACTTGACCCATCCAAAAGTGTAATTCCTGGCTTATCAGAAGATATGAAGTATAAGTATTTGGGAATTAAACAGTCATTTCTTAATGCAAAAACTCAGGTGAAGAGTGAAATGACGGAGAAATTTCATACACGATTGAAGAAAGTGCTTAAATCCGGACTTAATGGCAAGAATATTATAGCTGCAATTAATGGATGGTGTATTCCGCTTGTTCTCTACACATTCGGTGTTCTTAAGTGGAGTAACACAGAGCTGGAGCACATGGATCGACAGATAAGAGTAAAGTTGACAGAATTCAGATGTCACCATCCAAAAGCAGCGAAGGAGAGATTATATCTGAAGCGAAATCTAGGGGGACGAGGACTCTTAAATTTACAGCAACTGTATGGCAGACAGATAGATAATCTACGTAAATATTTTCATGGCATGCAAGCTTCATCGTTGATACACAGAGCAATTGTGAAGATAGATGTAAATCTATCTCCTCTTTGCTTGGCAGACAGAAATTTTATAGTTAAGAAGATTAGTGATGAAGAACTAGCCTCAAATTGGAAAGAAAAGATTATGCACGGTAGGTTTCCAAAAGCTTTGGAAAATGCTGATCATATTGCCTCAATGCAGTGGTTGAAAGACGGATCTCTCTACCCTGAAACGGAAGGATTTATGTTGGCGATTCAAGACGAAGTAATTGCAACAAGGAACCAGCAAAAATACATTCAAAAATTAAACATTCCAAATGAATTATGTAGGCTTTGCAATTTCAAATCTGAAGACATACATCACTTAACTTCTGGGTGCTCTCAACTTGCCAATTTCGAATATTTACATCGACATAACTTATCATGTAAAATAGTTCATCAATATTTGGCTCTTACCAATAAACTAATTGATCATGAAGAGATGTATTTCCAGTATGAGCCACGACCAGTACTTGAAAATGCACTAGTGAAATTATATTATGACGTATCAGTCATCACAGACAAGACTATCATGCACAATAGACCTGACATCATCATCGTGAACAAAGATACTCGAATTGCTTATCTTCTAGACGTAACACATCCCAACGACCATAATCTGCGTCAGGCATTCACCACAAAGAAGACCAAATATCGAGACCTGGCTGAAGAAATCAGATTAATGTGGAAGTTATTGAAAGTAGACATCATCCCCATTGTGATATCAGTAAATGGGCTAGTACACCAAAATCAAGCCGACGAATTCAAGAAAATAGATATTCCTCAAAAGATAATACATAATATTCAAAGATCTGTTATATTAGAAACCTGTAGAATTGTTAGAAAGGTTTTGAATTGTTAATTCGCATGTTACTTGTAAAATCCCCTACGTTTGCATTTCTGCCCGTAGTGGATTATGTATTGACCAATTGTAATTGAGATTAAAATAAAGGAAAATAATAATAATAATAAATGTACCTATTCTTAAACCTCTTCGACCAATTTTTGGATATTTTGTAATTTATAATTCCCCAAAATAGCTATACACTGTGATTCAAAATTGCATCTAAATGAATGACCTTGATCCAAAATTTTCTCGGGGGCTGCGCCCCCGAACCCCCTGTTTCCACTGTGATTTTTCGAAATATTAATAATGTCCGGCCCCCCCCCCCGAAATTTTATCCTGGATATGCCCTTAGTTGTATAGATCAAGGTGTATAGATGTCGTGTGTAGTATTTGCAGGTTAGTGCAGCCTGCATTGCCGATTATGAACTTATTTCAGATTTATCAAAAACAATATCCTTACCAGAGTAAAAGAAGTTATTTGTTGAAATGTTCCCCACACACTAACATGCATGTGGAAACCCTCTTCCCAATCTTCAAAGCAGATTGCAGATGATTGTTTCTCCCGCACAGCGTCCTTCGGGAATAAATGAGAGGAGAGTCCATCTGCAGCTGTTGATTCTTTGTTTGAACATTGAGGAACACTACAGTATCGATTTGCTGCTTTTGGTTTGCTTTTAATTGGTAAATTCATTGGTTGAACATCCATTGATAGAAACAAATGAAAAACAAATGACTTTCCACTGCCTAGGCTTGTTGGCGAAGCAGCCACCAGATGTCGACTCCTTTGATTTTAAACGCGAATTGAATTCTAGCAAGATCGGTCTCTTAGTTTCACCGGAAATGTTGATTTTTAGTTTAGACTCCGCTTTACTGCTTGATCATCTGAACCAAATCCTTGCTTATCCTCAGCGAGTCCTATGAAAAGGGTGGACATTGAATTAAGGTCGTGTACATGTTCTTCCTGATTGGTTGGAAGTGACGCAGTGCGACGAACTCTCCGCCACGGCCCTCTTAATCCCACATCTTCATTAGCAACGACGTCACGTGTCTGTTGGATCTCAGTGCTTTGCGAGGAGGTGAGATTACAGGAGGCTGTGATGAGAGCAGCGGCGAACTGGCCACGACATACACGCAGGCAGGGGGGCGGTGAACTCAGTCTGTTGTACCCACAAAAGAAAGCCAAAGAATCAACATTACTATTATGGCACTTTCTTGTTTGTTCATTTTAATTTCTTTTTTGTCAACTATGTCCATGTCACATTGTTCAACCAATCGAGCTGAAATTTTGCACACACACAAATGTCATAAGAGCGAGTCACAGGTAAAGATTTTTATCAAAATCTTTTGATGAAATTATTAATGGAACTGTTTGACCAATCAAATTTAAATTTCCCTAGGTAATTGGAAGGAAGTTTACAGGAGCGTTTGTTAATTTTTATACAAATCGACAAAGAAATTCAAGAGTTATTCGCATTGTATTAACAAGATTGTTTTGAAAAAATTTTTAAGGGTACAGGGAAAGAACGCTATAAGTCACATTCGGATGAAACTGAGATAAACGAGTTTTATGTTGAAACTTGTATCTTTCTTCCATATAAATCGATATTTTAATTACCTTTTTCAAGACTTTGTGGAAATATTTTCTAAAAATCGAGGCGAGAGGATTCTGAAAGCTCATAAAAATCACTGCAAGATTACATCTTAAACTGATATTGGTTTCTTCAAAAAATTTACTTATAGCGTTCTTTCCATGTACCCTTAATTTGAAAATTGTCTTCAAAGAATTATCACTGCTCCTTTGATAAGATTATCTTTATAGCTGTCTCCAAGGTCCATTATTTAGCATCAGCTTCACACGCATATTATTTCACACGCAATAGATGCTCGCTTATCAACGCGTCACACTGTCACGTGACTTGGAACGCCACTGCCAAGTCTGTCACGTGATGCACAGATTCACAGAGGGCGAAGAAAGAGTTAACACAACTTCGCAACAAGACTCTGGGGATTTGAACGAATTACTGTCCAGTTCCTCATCGATTGCTAGTGGACAAGTTTCACTCACAGTAAGTTTGTCTTAACACACTGTTAAACCTTTCTTTTAATCACTTGCTACGGGCTTCGTTATAAACAGAGGTCCTATTGGTAGTTGGTCCGTGTTATTTTGGAGGTTACACAGTAATTTTTGTCCAATGCTTGAAGATAAATTCATAAATTTGCTTTATTTGATGATTCTCTACAAAATTGCCTACTTTTACTTACTAGTAAATAATTTAATATCTGTTTTTGTTAGCAAAGAGAAGCAAAATAATAAAGTGTGTCCTACTATTCTATGGAATTGGAATAGTTTGATCTAGTTTCTTACAATTAAATAATCTTACTTAATTTGTATTATTTTATTTTTAGTTATCATTATTTTTTGTAACTTATAATCAGTTAGAATTAACATTTAATAATTACTTACACTCTCGGCTCTATTACTGATTACTGTGTAACCACCGAGCGTAGTTCGGTTTATTCAAGCGCTAACCCTGAATCATGTTCATGAATGTGAAACAATAACAAAATTAAAAACTAAGATATTCTTCTAAGTCATCATCGATGAATTTCAATTTTTCTCCATCTTCTTTGGAATTAATCAAACTGTATTCAGACAGCCGCGCATTTTCTTCCAGCACTTGCCCCCCCCCCCCCCCCCCATGTAATTGTAACAATCAATCACTTATCACGAAGTGGGAGGGGGGGGGGTCATCATCCCCGCATTAACGAGGGGTATTTGTGATTATTCATCTCTGAAAGGAATGTAGTTTTTAATTCGATCTGATTTTTGTTTTCTGCATGTTCATCTTGATGCTTAGGGATGCTGCAGTTTGTATCCAGAGATCAATAATCACCATTACATTACGCGCAGATCGTAACTGAAAGAACAATAATACCAGCAATTTCATTATTCTCGACAAAATGACCTAAATCTGTAGGTATCAAAGTGAAGAAATCAAATGTATTACTTTTGTTTCGTTATTTCAAGAGAGTGGTTCTAAAACCCCTCTCCGTGATTTTAAAAGGGCCGGTCTTTCAATGACTTGCTTACTTTTAAACAGTCAATTAGGACTATATTGCCATGGCAACAACCAGTGACAATACTCGAATGACTGATTGAAACTTAACGTTTAAACTTAAGTCGGCTGGGTTGTGAGTTTGACCTTGAAGAGTTTTTTAATCGATTTTTATCAATATCTTTTACCAGTGTAATTGTTAACAAAATAAAGCTTTGTACGAGTATTCAGAACAGTTCAATGAAAGTTATTTCATAGCTTGTAATGGTTTATTAGATTTACTTTGTCCTACAGATGTTTAGTGTCCGAAAATTAGTAAAATTATGGCACTAAACATCTGTTGGACAAAATAAAACTAATAACTTATTCCAAACAATGAAATTATTTTCATTGAACTGTTCTGAATACTCGTACAAAGCCCTATTTTGTTACCAATTACATTGGTAAAATATATTGATAACAATCGATTAAAAAACTCTTCAAGGCCACGCTCACTACTCAGCCCTCTTAATGTTTAAATCCGACAAGCAAAAGTCTTCACCTGCCAAAAATAGATGCGGATTCTGATGAGATAAGAATGTAGGTTTCTTTGGAAAACTTCCATGGAGTCAGGATGATATGAAGGGATGTGTGTTGTGAGATATATGAGCCTGATGTCCTATTGAAATGAGAGATTCGTATTCACACATTTCAATGAAGTGAATGTATTTCTCTTGTGCTGTGGGATTGTTGTTCTCTTTTAAGTTTCTATTCTAAATATCTTATGAGGTCAACGCATTGATAACAGCTTAGCAGATCCGTCAAACTCCCTTCTTGATGCAAATCTCTTGCGATATATCGACATCTGATTGTTTCTAACTTGGCTTCGATACGTTGAGTCGATCTGTAGAATCATCATCCACATACACATCATCTACATATCCAGATACACCTGAATGGTACAGGGGATTAACGCTATTTGTCAAATAAAAAAAAAGTTTCTGTGTAATCTTGCATTGATTTTTTTGAGCTTTCAGAATAAACCCTTGGTTTTTAGATAATTGGCCACAAAGTCTTTAAAAACGCTATTGAAATATCGATCTGGATGGATGATAGATAGTTTTAACATAAAACTTCGTTTAGCTCAGTTTCATTCGAATGTGACTTATAGCGTTCTTTGCCTGTACCATTCACCTGGTTTAAGGTCATTCTAGCGAATAAATTAACCTCATATTTCTATCATGTTTTATAATGTTTTATGTTTTAGTGTTGTTTTACTCGCATTGAATTGGTCAATTCTGGAAGCCACCAAATAATGAAAAACGTCTCCAAAAATGTGTAAAATAATTGTTCCCACTTGCACTAATGGAGCAGCTATTCCATTCTATTATTCTATTTTTGGAATAACTAAAATATAGGTATGTCACTGAAATTCTGAATATGTTTGTGTTTTATGGATTTCCTTCCCTTTTACCTCCCCCCCCCCCGCTCCCAACCCCTCGCCCAACTACTATAAGATATACAGTCAAACATCTACATTAAAACATTTAACATTTCATTTTCGCTACGTTTAAATTTAAAATTTAAAAAAAAAAAAACGTATAGCTTGTTCATCACATTGTTTCTAAATGGTTTTTGTATTTTGATCCCACTTCTTATTAATTCGAGTTTCTCCTATGATGTGACGGTGTTCGACATGTATCGGCCGGGCCGACGTGACGTCACAGCTCCTGGGGCTGCCGCTAGGAGAGCCAGCAGCGCTAGTGTTCCCGTCGCCTCCGATGTTCCAAGCCATTGGAGAAAACCGCGGGAAAAGAAACACTCTCAGTGGATGATGAAACTAGATACTTCGACGGTTCCAAAAGCCGCGGTCTTTTAGGGTGGGGGTAATAACTATCACACTTTGGAGAATGTTCGGAATATTAGGGGATCGCAGAGGTAGAAGGCCCGAAGTACATTGCAATGATTCTTGAGGTGGTCGTCATGGTTCCTAAGAAACTTTCGTGGGCCCAATGCTGATGCTGTGTTTGGTCTTGCTGTTGTGGACCAAAAACAATGGTCTGCTGGTTTTATAGAACAAACAGATTCAACTAGTCAACATAAAAAAATATTGAATATTAGTACATTATTAAAAAAATATTGAATTTTAAGAAATCAAGCGTAAAACATCAATAAATGGCTACAACTCTTACAATTAAAATCCATAATTGAGCAAACATAATCTTATAAAAAATAGGAAACTAGTGATCTCAAAAATTTAAAAAAAAACACTTTAATGTTAATTAGTAATTAATTTATTATTTTTTGTTTTCTTCAAAATATAATTCCAATCACGACATTTTGAAACCAATCACTACATGAACGTTCATCAGATCATGGCCGTCCGCAGGATTTCAGCCAGGGTGGGGGGGCAAGCCTAGGAAATCAATCTTCCACGGGTTAAGGGGGGTGTGGGGGCGCGCCCCCATCCTGCCCCGCGGGGAATTTTTTTGGATTTTTGACAATTTGAAACTAAATGAAACTATACGTAAAACACCACAAAAAATTATGTTTTCCTGACATACAGGAGGGTAAGCGCCCCCCCCCCCCCCCCCCCCCCCCCCCGTGGAGATTCATAACTAAGACCACCTCTGCTTTTATACATAATAATCCAACTTTCACAAAACCCCCATTACTCTTACATCTAATTTACACGCAACTTCCCTCACCCCAGGGGATAAATGCAATGAATCCGCAAGAAATATCTTCACGTATGTATCTCTTTGATTTCGCAAAGATAGTGGTCTCGTAAGATATTCCAGCGCGACGCTATGTTTAACAGTTATTTCACTGCTGCTTTATGCAAACGACGCCGCTGCAATCGCAATCTTGGCGGGAATGTTGGAACAAGGCGAGTTAATATGAAACGTGTTCAAAGTTAAGGGATAATTATGACGTCACTATACAGGGTTTCTTGGAAGACGGTCACGTGGTGTAGAATTACAAGAGAATTTCATTGAAGATGACGCAGGAAAGATTTCAGATTCAGATTCAATATCGTGGGTTTACTGCAGAAGTCACTAGATCAAGTGTTGTATCTAGCTCTGTTGTAATTTGTACAAAATAAATTGGCTGCTGGTCAGGTTCCTTGACAATAAATCTTGTTATTATCAATGAAATATCAGAGCTCACCTACTAGAGTTAGATAATGCATTAGCACAGTCTTCATGGGATGATGCCATCAAACCTATATCAGACAATAATTTTCTTTCGAGGTACCGTTTATTATTTGTTCGTGTGTACATACATCAGAAAATTTAATGATATATCATGGAGGTATAGTTTTTTTTGAGTTTTTGATGCAAAATAATCAATTTTGAAGCTATTTTGGCATCCATTTAAAAGAAATTTAAAATTTGAATTATAACTTCATGGATATATTAACACTAACAGTGAATATGCTCCACTTCGAATTAAATAATCAAAAAATTTTTACCCTAAAGAGGTTTCACGACCCCAATTCCACACAGATCGGGAAAGACACTAGAAAAAATAATATCAATTAAGGTGCTGCAAGCGCTAGCGATTTTGCTGCCTTTTTGTAGACACTTTTTGCGATATGATTGGAGACGAAATGGGTAGACCAAATTATTTGAAATTTTAATCGTGATTAGATAAAATACTAACTTAGGGTTATCCCTTGGTACATTTTTAATTTTTTGTTACGTTAATTAGTAATAATAAGTGGATTTTTGGTGAAAAATAAGCTATTTTCTTGTCTCCATTGGTGCCGTATAAAATTAAATTTCAAAAATGTGCCAAGTGATTACCCTAAGTTTGTCTTTCATCTAATCATGATGAAACTTTGAGATCAATTGGTTAACGGGCTTGGTCTCCAATTGTATCGCAAATTTCATAGTTTTGCGCGGTTTTGTTGAATAACCGGCGCCTAATTAACAAGACACGAAGCAAATAAAAAAGTGCTACTAATATACAATCAGACTGATCATGTGAACATCCTGTAAAAGTTACACTCACTTATGCAACAATTTTTCTCTCTCAATTTTCTAAAACGGCCGAGCGCTAGTATCACCTTAACTATCAACCTTACATTTGACTCTAAATACATATGATAAAACCTTGCATTTTAAATAGTTAATATTTTCCCCCATCTACAAAGACATAGCTAAAATAATATTCGCACCCTGGCCACTGCAAGGTCTATTGTTGACAGACACGCGAGCGTACGCATCTGTTATAAATTCACCCCCAGAGGGAGGCAATTTATCAGTCATTTAGAAGCCCCACACTTCAAACCCAACCCCACGCGTAGCAATGGATCTAGACAATACGCGGGCACAAAGTCAAATCCGCGGACAAAAGATAGGTTATTGTTTCCAAGTCAAGTTTGTTGCGTTTTAATCATGTTGTTGTTGGGGTTGGTTTGACCTTAACCCTAGGTTAATTGAAATGCTTTGGACTCAGGTAAAGCACAGACATTATCTCTAATTGCTGGTGGGATTAAGAAATCTGTTGCCGAATTGAATTGGACGGTGTATAAATAAAACCATGGATGCTTTGTTTTACTTCCGAAATTATAATTTTGTAGCTGCAAGTGAGGGGGTTACATGCAAAACCTAGCCGCATCTCCAAAAATTAATTTTTATTTTAGAAAAAGATACGTGATACAGTTTTTGAGCGATCGACTTCCTTTGCTTTTTTGGCACAGACCTCTGATTTTTTGTTTTTTTCTGTAACTGAGGCTATACGGGTTCAAAATAGCCAAATATTGTCATTCTTTAATATGAAATTATTATATTATTATTATAGATTATTATTAGATTATTATTATAATTATTAGTGTAAGAGCCACTGAGGTGAAACCTCGCCGTATTGTTTGTATTGTTTGTATTGTTTGTATTGTTTGTATTGTTTGTGTGTTTGTATCTTTGTGCATTCAATAAAAGACAAAATAAATATTTCATTTTATATTTGGGGTTTAAAATTGCGAATGTTACACGAATATGAATTGGCTTTTGAAATTTAAAGAAACATGCAAGTTCCCAATTGTAGATCTCCTCCTGCCAGCTTTGCCGATTTCTGTTACTATACTGCCCCCCCCCCCTCCCCCCTCACCCCATCATTCCACACACGAGGGATGCTTAAGCCCCAACACATTAATTCCTTCACACATTATTTTAATAACTTACAACTACAGTTTAATAAAATCATCCCCTAAAAAGATGAGCTGAACTTAATCCTTGCTCATGTAGAAAATCCCTTGTATCAGAAACCTTCTTCAGTTAAGAGGATTTATTGAGTGACGTCACTTTGTGTTTTTTGTTTATTTGATATTCCTTTCAGAGCGCTAGTTGTCTTATAGATGTGCTTGCGTATTTTGAAATGTATTATAAATATCAAATATAGTTATAGTTAGTTATAGTCAAATATAGTATTAATTAGGGATGGAGAAAATATCGATATATCGATATATATCGATATCAAAAAAATATCGAAATATCGATACCTGAATATATTGAATATCGATATATTGAAATATCGATATATCGAAATATTGATATATTGAAATATTGAAATATTGAAATATCGAAGTATCAAAATATTGAAATTTCGATATATTGAAATATTGAAATTTTGAAATATTGAAATATCGAAATATCGAAATATCGATATATCGAAGCTTTACTGTATGATACAACTATATTCTTAATTGAAGTTTATACCAACTATGGCAAAATAATTCATATTTGCAGTGCAGCGTTTATCAGATTTTAGGACAATTTCTCAGATTATTTACATTTCTTTCTTATCTGGCCGGTGACCCTATATTTTGGAACGGCTGTGTTATTTCTATTTAAATTTTCTTTTGAATTTCCTATCAGTTTTAGGAGCAAATTAAGGCACTTATGCGATATATTAATATTTCCATACCTCCATCGAAATATAACATTGTCATATATCAATATTTCGATATTTCAATATATCGATATTTCAATATTTCTATATTTCTATATTTCTATATTTCAATATTTCAATATATCGATATTTCGATATTTCAATATTTCAATATATCGATATTTCAAAAATCGATACTTCAATATATCGATACATAAATGATATCGATAGTCGATATCAAAATCCAGATTCGCTCCATCCCTAGTATTAATACGGCATTACCTAGGTATACCTATTTTATTGATACAAATTAATTTTTACAATTCTTTGCGAATTATTTGGGACGACATTGTCTTAGTATTTATTTCGATCGAATCCGCAGCCATCCTGGTGTCAAATGCTGTGTATATAAGTTGATCTAGTTCCCCCTCAATCGATTTGCACGCCTCTTGGGGGGCCAGCCAGCTTGCTATGCCCTATTGACATAATCAAATCGAGTGGCATCTTATGACAGAGGGAGCCCTTAACACTATAGCAGTTGTCTTATAGTACAGCATCATTCTGTGTTCCAGAGCAACGTATCTCGTTGTTATCTATTGGGACGGTCGCTCCACTCAGCCAAGTCGTAAGGAGCACACTCTCACACAACACACAGCTTAAAGGCCTAACTAAAAGGCATTTAAGAGCTGACCACACACTTTTACACCAAGCAGCAATGTGGCATTTTCAGCCTTTACTGGATTCTAAATATATGGAAAATCTCATTGTTGCAAAATACCTTCATGAGGATGGCCCGTTCTTTCAAATGTACCAAATTTGGGAACAATTATGCTGTTTTCGAGCTAGCTGGTCGTGAAGTTCTTTTTTTACCCTCAGCACAAACAAGAAGTCCCATGGCACACATTTGCATGCATTTCCACGGCCCCGAAGTCTAATCATGGAATCATCATCATGGCAATTCGCGTTTTCGAGCAAAGCGGGCACACTCTGGTGTGAGAAAGTATAAGTGCTATATCAGAATCGTTTTCTTATCGTCCGTCTTTTGTTATTGATGTTATCAATATAATTTTGATCAGAAATGCAGTATTTATTATCTTCGGAAATGAACCACAATTAAGGTAAGGAATCTGGTGGAAATGATAAAATGAAGTAATAACAAAGTAATAACGTAAACAACACAACTCACAAGTTATTACACCTTCACTGACATTTCGATTCCGCCATGACGCCAAACAACGTAAACAAACCAATGCGCGTTACTGCGCAGTGTCATGGTGGTTATATAGCGGCCTGGAAAGTGCTGCCATCTGGTCAGCCCGAAAACGCGAAGAATGTATGTAAAATAGCTTCCACCGCAAACATCCGTTTAGGTACCTATCTAAAACCAGGGTTTCAAGAAAATCAACGGTTTAAATGTGTTTCATGTCAAAAGTCGATCCAACTTGATCGGAGACAAAAAATCTATTTTCAATTTTGAGCCAATCGGAAGACATTGCTTAAAAACTATGCACGTGTTATTTATACGGCAATCTCATCTAACGTCATAACTGACCAAAATCTAACTGGGGGACAGATGCTTTCAGTAAGTATTATACAAAAAGAATGTTTTTTTTTGTCTGGGGCTAAACGTCGCACTGTTCTGCAGCGAGGCTAATGGCGACGGTAGATTGATTATGATGATGATTGGGAGATGACGGTGAAGAGAAGGTAAGGATGGAAGGTGTGAAGGAGACGGTATTGGCCTATTAGTAGGGTACCTTTCCAGCATTTGCCTGTCGACTGAGGGAAAACCATGAAAAAACCCCAGTCAGGATGGACGGCCACGGGAATCGAACCCGGGCCTCCGGAATACAAGTTCAGAGCGTTACCACTCAGCCAAGCAGTTATTATAATATTTCTTTATATTACATCCTTATTTGACTAGATACCATTTTCTGTCTTTCTTTGCAATATCTTTCTTTCACATCTGTTTTTAAAATTTGACTGTTGAAATATTGCTTGTCCTCCAACAAAATAATCAAGATTTAGGTATGTTACCATAGCAATCAGGGTTACTATTGTATGCAGATTTGTGTAAGGAAAAAGCGTACAAAAAGCAGACATGTAGGTAAATGTGGATGTATTAATATAATACGAAAAGCGATTTTAATATCAACATCATTTGTACTGTCGAGTGAAAAATATCAGATCAGCAGCATTAAATTCACCGCCTTTAAATCTCCATGTAATCCGATCAAAAGATACAAGTTTTCATTATACTTCCTCTAAAAAAGATGTGAAAATCTTGATAACAAACGCGTCGGGACGTGAAATGTAAAAATGATCCGGCTTACGTTTCCGCTCTCTTGCGTTGCGCGCTCTGCGTTGCGCTTGCGACAGTGTTGTTCTTGCGACATGTCTCGAGTCTGATCCGATTAGGCGAGGGGGTAAAAAACAATAACACTGTCTGTAGGAGATGTGACCACACATTATCATCTGCAGACCTCCCCTTTGTCGACAGCCCCTAACTCACACCACATAGAGCGGGGTTTTTATATGATACGCGCTGATGTGTAGATAATAATCACTATGGACTGTCGATAGATAATATTAATATTCGAATTAATTAATATTAGGTTGTTATAAAAATAAATTAAAAATGCTAAAAACTATAAGTCGTTTTTTTTTAGCCATAAAACCTAATATTTATAGTTTTTTTTTTTATTTATATGAATACATTATGTCAATACAAGCATAAAATGTCCTTAAATGTCAATTACTCTTGAAGTTCTTGACCAATTTGTCTGCCAAATTGTAAAAAACAAATGCCAAATCTTGGTCGCAAAAGGACAATGAAGAATAAATTTGAAGGTGATTGCTCATACGGATCCAGTCTTATTTTCAACCAATCACAGCATCTCATTAAAAAAAACTATTCACGTGACTGCTCTTATGACATTCGTGTGTGTGCAAAATTCCAGATTGATTCGTTACGCTCGCTCAGTAATGTCTCACCTGATAGGTATCTGGAAAAATTCAGTAACATATTTCGAATGCATACATTTCATGTATTTTAATGATACAAAAAGTACGAACAAATCGACGCTGAAGTTTCGTCTCTCTCTACCTGCAGGTTTGCTATGCGAGCGGCTGTTTCATCACTGGGGTTCAAACTGGGGGCCCCTGTTCGTCACTTGACCGCTCGGACGTCTGTGCGACTGATTGCTCGCCATGATTGTGTTAGAGTAAAGAGGTTGCGGCTCACGTGACTCACATAGCAATGACGTCACGTGCGACCAATCAGAGCGGTCAAGTGGGTCGGGTTCGACCAGGTTCTGTAGCAGCATTGCCATCCTCTTCCAATCATTCCTGGAGCAGTTCACTCTTTGTGAATATATGCCACGACCAAGGGCGTATTCAGGGGGGGCCAAGGGGGTTAAGGCCCCCCGAAATCAGGGTTTCATCTAAAAAAATAAGCTCATTAAAATAATATGTGAAAACCCACGAAAAAATTGACGGATATATCATAAACCTTCCAAAATTGTTAGAATTGAGTTAATATTCTACACACTTTCCGGGGCTAGATGCTCGCCGGACATGCACCCTGATAAGTTCAATAAATGAACCTACCTATTCTTAAATCTCTTAGACCAATTTTTGGATATTTTTTAAATTATAATTCCCCAAAATAGCTATACACTCTGATTCAAATTGTACCTAAACGAATGACCTTGATAAAAAATTTCGCGGGGCTATGCCCCCGAACTTGCTGTTTTCCACTGGGACCTTTCAAAATATTAGAAATGTCGGGCCCCCAACCCCCACCCCCGAAATTTCATCCTGGAACACCCTTGGCCACGACAGCCTCGTTCCCACCTTCCGTCGTTTCATAGGAGGGGATGTGTGAAGTGTAAAATGTCCGGCTGAACCGGGGCTCGAATCCCGAACCATTTTTCACTTAGCAAATGAAGAGTACAGGGAAAGAACGCTATGAGTTACATTCGGATGAAACTGAGATAAACGAGGTTTTACGTTGACACTAAATATCTTCCATACAAATCAATATTTCAATTGCGTTTGTCAAGACTTTGTGGCAATATTTTCTAGAAACCGGGGGTATATTCTGAAAGTTCATAAAAATCACAGCAAGATTACACCTTAAACTAATTTTTTCTAAAGATGGACTCATATCGTTCTTTCCCTGTACCATTCAAATCCCTTCCAATCATCCTCACTCCATACTAGAAGTTTTCCATAAATCCAGTTTTCAATATTTGATTCTATAATGCAAACGTGCTAAATTCGGTGCGTAGGAACAAAATTTGTAATAGGGGGAGGGGGAAGGGGTTGTATAATACCTATAATATCGCATTTATTTGGTGCTGAGTTCAAGGTCAGTGCTATTTTAACATGTAGCACGGTTCTAAGTGTAACACCGTGCCATCAAAATGTGCGATTTATTGAATTTTAAAAAGCTGTATTGCCAAAATTTAAGTTTATTTTTAACTAAGCAGACAAATATCTAGTTAAAATCTCATAGAGGATAATTCCCCCCCCCCCTGAAGCTCAGGATGTTTTGGAATGAAATACATTGAGTGGCGCGAGATTTCAAACTACTAAGCCAGCGAGCCCGTATGTATAACTGCAAGTGTCGCCCACAGATGGCGACACCATGTACTGGTTCCTAATGTGAAGTGGGGCCGTAAATGATGACATTTCGTTTTACACTAATATATTTGCTAATATTATGTACTTAGGACACTGTCATTAGATTTTTATGATGTTTTTAATTAGAATATATGCTATACTACATTACAGTTATAATTACACCTTCCATCATCTTCAATATTCACAAAATGCATAACTTATTCATTCTCCGCTTTAAACATTGACTACATGTCACATAGAAATTGAACTCATTACAGTCTTTAAATGAGTTTTAATGAGTTTAAATGAGCAATAAGTACCTATTAATATCCTTTAGTAGTCTGTTGCACTCTCAAATACCTGGTGACAAGCTTAGTTTTAACAGCAATTTTACAGCTAAGATTTTACAATCTTTTGTAACAAATCTTGTAACAGTCTTGTACAATGTAAAATAATCCAATGATATAATACGAACTTAAAATTAATGCGCTCATAAATAAATTTTGAAAAATATAACATAATGTGGTATGGACATCTGCTTATTTTTCGCTCATGTTATTTTTCCATTTTGTTGTAATTTCATTTTAATGAACAGACTCTTGAAGTTTCCTGCAATTGGTTCAACTGACACAATGTGACTTCGTAAATATTGGTCAATGAACTTGACAATTTCCCCTGCAACAGTCAAGGAAATGGGTTTTAGAACAACTAGTTCCTTCAAAAGAGGGACAAATGTGTTCCCATTTGCACAAAAAACACACTAAAACCACATCAAGTTCGAAGTGCCAATTTAAGATGTTATGATAGATTATATGTAATAACAGAACAATAAATAAACAGTAATGTGACAATTCCATATCGCAGTCAAAACTGCAATGTAAATAATATACTTTTATAATTGACTTTATGTTCTTTTCCCTACAAGAAAATTGAATTAATCTAGATCAAGGGTCAAATATTTAAATTATTTTAAAGTAGATTCGCTTTTTAAATCTAACATCAAGTAATGCCTCAAAGGTTTTACGTTGTACACTTTTGGAATGATGTAATAATCAAGCTCTCATTTGACTGATGCCAACAAATACAGAACAATTGAAGTATTCTCTTATACAATGCCTCATGTCCATTACAAATACAAGTCAGAAGTAATCTGTTTTTTTAGCTCAGCTCAAGAATCATTGAAATGGACTTCCGACCTTCAACCTCTGAGCTTTATTTACGAATAATATTACAAATTAGATTGTTGCATATGTCATAGTTGAGATCCTCCAGAGAGAATAAAACAAAAAGACATAAAATTACTCTTTCAGCCACTTCTCGATCAAAAGATGTATCTTCAAGCCGCCCTACGGAGATATAATTTACTTGCGATAAGCTTCACTTTGCACTGCTTTTCCATCACCAAGTGGATACTGCAAATGGACATCTGCCCTCTTGAAAATCTTGTCCCAACTCAATCCCCCCTCCCCCTGGTCCCGGGGGAGCGGAGTGAAGTGAGAAGCGACATCATAACCTCATCTTGCGCACTCTATTTCTGACCTCCAGCGACAAGCGACGTTCAGAGATGATTTCACAGACTATCTGAACCTAACAAGATCATCTTGGCAGGATCACGGCTCCATATTACAACGCGAGAAGACGGACGGACTCTTTTTTTAGTGAGACGGAGAAGAAAAGTTGATTTTGTGATGTGAGGGAGGGTTGAATTCGTATCTAGTTTCGCTTTGACGCGATGAAGCGAGTTTTCAGTTCCTTTATTCTACTAGAATAAGGTTTACTCTACTTGAATGACACTTTATACCACATATTCTATGCGCCACTGAGCAGGGTTAATTCAGACTCTTTCTGGTGGAACCCTCCCAGCATTTGTCTCGGGACTCGAACCCGGGTCCCACGAATGTCCAGTTTGTTCAGTTCACTGGCGTATAACTTCGATTTTGCGGGGGGCCCGGGTCTAGGGGGGGGGGGGGGGGCGATAATTTGTGTCGATTGAATACCAAGGGGAAAAATATCAGTAATAGATAGTAGTGTAAATGGTAGTATATTAAAGAATTTAGATGATCAACTCGACCAAAATATGTGTTTAAATCGAGTTAAAATGTACTAAATTTTATTGTGAAATTCAAATATTTCAGGGCCAGCGTGTTATAAGGGCTCTTCCCCCTCATACCCTCATAATAATGTGAAAATTGTCCTAAAGTATTTAAAAATACACACAAACGGTGTAAATATTTTCAAACATTTTTACGGTATATGCGTACTCCTCAGTTCCCTATACGCCACTATAGAACGAACCCGCTTGAGAAAATAACTTTCGAATAATTCCAATTTATTTCATCTAAAAATCGCGACTTTTAAAAACAAGTCGACTTCAGTTCATTTCGTTCTATTTTCGATTTCTCTCTTCAAACATAACGTTTCCCTCTTTAAATCATTTTATTACACATCGAGAGAATCTGGAACGCTGACAAAATTATACCAACATTTCAGATCAGAACGAATTTTTCTTTTACTTCTTCGGAATACTTTAACCCGAGAAAACTCAAGATATTTGAATACCAACTCAATATTTCAACATTATGATCTGAATATTCTTTTTTAACTACTAAACTTCGAGCTCACGACGACCAGAATACTGTTTTCTCCGCTCCATATTGGATTATGCGTTATTTCTTCCCCTTTTATTTTTATCACTTCCAATGAAGACCGGATAAAAAAAACTCTTGAAAATATTCCGGGAATAATAAAAATCTTTGTGTGATGTAATCGCATAATCACCCTTCCCCCCCCCCCCCCCCCCCCCTAACACCCCTCACCCGCCGCGTTTTATTGTCAAGGGGGTGGGGTAATAATCAGGGCAGGGAAATATGGGTCGTGGGGGGGGGGGGGGGATTGGGGTGATAAAACTACACTTAGTTAGATTTAAAGCTGACACAGCAATCGTCTGGATTGCCCCCCCCCCTCCCCCCACCCACAGCAGGAAGTTTTGTCGTTCATATTGCTATATATTCTGTTATTGCGAAGTCTTGCAATAAACCGATTCGATGAGAAAGGAGATTATACACGATGCGTTTTGTCGTGAGATGAAACTTTGGAACGAAGATTTTGGTTATTTAATTATTTACAGTTTACCAATTCCCGTTTTTCATAGACTAACGTTTTGAATCAAGACTCAAAATCAAGACATAATTGAAACACATTAACAGGATAGAAGTAAACAAATTATTTAATATAATAAATTAAAGAAAGATGTGAAAACATTCTGTAAATTAGTTATAAAATACAATTATTTGAACCGAAACACTGCAGGTATTGTCAAGTATAAAATAAAATATTGAGGACTATTTTTATTTTATTTTATACTTGACAATACCAGTGTTTCGGTCCAAATATTTGTATTTTATTACTAGTTGATTCCTGGTATAATATCTTCTTCTTTCTTTTATTCTGTAAATTGTTATAATAAGAGTTACAAGCAATTTTTAAAAAATTAGCGTTATAGCATTATAGTATTGATTCAAAAATCAATCCGTGCTATTCCAGGCTTTAATATAAAAATAATAAAAAATACATTTGACTAAAAAACTGAAAATCCGTTCTTTGTCGCGCTTACAATTGTTTTCGTACTACAAAATATAAAAATCAGAATCATAAACGTCAAAAGTTAAATCGGCCTACCAATGGAATCAATGTATGCGTGAATGTCGGCTTGATCGGAGGAACGAGCGCGAACAGGAGGAGAATGTGTTGGAATGACACGCTCGCTTGGTGCTCGTGTGTAACTGGCTTTCCGCTTAGTTAAACGACAGCGACTTCATTTGTCTCAGATAATGAGAGGATTCCCCAGATGATTCAACTCTGCATTGCATTGGAAAGATGCAAAACACAATAAGCAAGTCTTCGTATTGCACGGGAATCAAGATGGGTATGAAAGTTGATGCTCTAGCCTAGTGCATTAAGAAAGTGTAAGTGTGTTTATAGACATTTTCAAGTTAAGATTTATTGAGAAAGCTCTTGAATTGACCGATTTGATTGAATTGTCAAATCGGATTAATATAATCGGTCCTAAATATTCGGACCGGACAATCAAATCACTTTTCAACGAATCAGAGGATTTTGCTTAATTTAATTATATTTAACGCTTCTTATAAAGAAATTAATGCGACAGACGTGAAGCATGAAAAGAACCATTCGAGATAATCAACGATTTTTAATGATTTCTGTCTCAGAATATTCAAAATGTTTAATTCAACTGATACTTCACATATTTAAACATCGAGCATCGGCAACTTATTGAAATTAGAATCGTTATTAAAATTAAATTACACAATAGAATAATTACAAAAACGTTTGCTAACTCCATTGATTTTTCAATGCTTTTTCCAAGTAACAAAAATACGTTATATTTTACAAAAATCTGAATAAAAGCAATGGTAAAATTAAACACTTTAAATAATTTTTAAGAAGAGAACTTGAATATTTTCCATTTAAATATTTTTTTATCTGATTAAAAATAATATTTCGTCAAAATCTCAATTCGTCGTAAAATTGCGTCTCAATACTTGTATCTTATCTCTGTTAGTGAGTTTCTGCTGTCAGCTCGTGCTCCTGGAGTCGAGCGAAGACCTTCTGGTCAGCGAGGTCACAAGGTCAACAGGTGTGTCACGTGACTGTGGTCCACGAGGCGCGGAGGGGTCATCGACCTCAGCCACCCAGGATTCTGTGCTCCTCTGTTAGGTATGTATAATAATCTCATGAGATGGTTTACAAATATTTACTTCTGCGAAGGAGCTGAACAACACCGGCATTCACAATTCAAGCAAGAAAAAAATCGGAAGAAATAAAATATCCTGCGGAAGTGGGGGGAGGGGAATCAGAAGTTATGCCACTCTGCTCTCAATGTTAGCTGGATCTCCGGTATTTTCAGCGGGTCTAACAGTTCCCCAGATAGAGTTTTACATTTTGCAAACAAAACTCCAACAAAATATGAAATTTAAAAAATACCTTCCCTGGTTGGTTGTAAGTGAAAATGAACCGTTTTACCAGTCAGCTTTAAATTTTGCATAGTTATTGCATAGATTGCATATTATAGTTTGCATACTAAAATTTAAATCTTTCAAAACCTGTCTAACAAGTAAGTCCATATCAAACAAGGTTTTGAACGAGGAAATGTAGTCGGGAATATTCAAATCTGACAGCGGATTTGAATACACATTTTACAAAATGGATTTGAATTTACAAAATTTGTAAATTTTCATTGGTCAGAAATTGAAATTGTCAAATTTGAACTGTATAGAGTGATGAACTTTATAGGTACATTATGGAATCAAACTGCAGAATACAATTTTTCGAAAGCCGAGCCCCAGAGATAATTTCGTAGTAATAAATAGTAAGTAAAGTATACTCTCTTGACCGATTTTAATTTTTGATGAATTCCATTGGAGTTCTCTATTACTAGAAAAACGCTCAGTGTAACGCGTTGATGAGCGAGCACAGACACGTGCAACAACCCCAGCCAAACACGAAAAACAATACGACACGACACGATTTTCTTTGCAACTTTCTAATTTCCATACACTCATGGTTCTGGAAACTGAATAACAGATCCATTGTGTCGTGACTTACGTACATTTTCCAGAAATCTCTTTTGACATCTTACTAAACTCTTAAAATTGCAATAAGTCTGTAAATACTTGACGGATTTGGTTTAAAATGAACGTTGGTCTTGATCACAATTCCGGATTTTCGACAAATCGGAAGATTTTTTTAAAACATTTTAACCAATTGTAGGATTTGGCTGAAACTTTGTAAGATTTGAGACATGTTGGTTGTTATGACCTGGCAAAATTTCAAATTGATCGGGCCTAATATTTGGAAGATATTTCTTTAAAATTCTGAACCAATCAACGAATTTCATAGGGTCTGCAACGCCCAGAGATGGTCCGTACTGTGGTCCGTACATGTGTGCAAAATTTGAGATCGATCGAAGGAAAATGTGACCTGTAATCGTCAGTAAAAGAAAAAAATACCAAAAAACATAGGTCCGTGCCAAAAGAGTTCAAATGGGTCGCTCGCTCAATAATTGTGGTTTTCATGTAAAAAGAGGTCCTACATAATTCCCCTGCGATTCTATAACTATTTCCGAATGCTGGCGGAATAGCAATCTGTATAAAGCTCATGGCAAAATCTCATTGCTAACGCTTTGCAGTTATAGAATCCCTACCCAGATTACAATGTGTGCACAGAATTGTCAGAAGATCACCGGCATATTTAGAAGCTGAACACGACATTCCATTTGAGCAGCACTGTAACGTTAAGTGTTGGGTAATAATTTCCTAGATGCATTCTCTATGAGATGACCACTTGGTCTAAAAATACCTTCAGTCTGTCTAGGATCTTGTAAGAAGCAGCGTCATTCGGTGTCAAGGAAACCGAAGCATGAAGATTTGGGATCCATTTCTGATTGTACGTGTCATTTTCTCCGAGGATTTCAATCATAATTAGTGTTATTTTCTTCTGATTGCTAGAAGATATTTGATAAATTCAGTTTCTGCATTTGCCAGTTGGATTAAAAGATTACCTACACAGTGAGCACACAATAAAATTTATCTTTTCGTGTTTGCTTTGTTTTTTTCTTTAATATTGAGAGGAGGTCCCTATTGCAAAATAAATCACAAAACACAATAAATCTAGTCGCAACATTGCCAAATCGGCCACAAACTGCCAAAACCTACCACTTTCCACACACCGTCGCGATAATAGCTTGTGTGGCAGTTTGCGTCAGGTTTTGGCAGGGTAAACAAACAGACCTTTAGAGTCAAGTGAAAACATAATTTGAAATTACTTAGTGAAAAATTAAGAATTAAGAGCTTTGTTGGAATACAAATATCTGTCAATGTACCGAAACTTAACCGTGATTACATAGATAGTATACCTATGCACATTAAAACATGTGTGTTTTTACGTATGATGACTTTTGGAATCTAATTTCCTCTGCGTAACACATTGAAAGCAAGCCATTTTCATTCATAGTGAAAACAAAACCCTATATTAGGCGTGATCTATAGATGCGGCATATTTGAAAGCGCGAGCGAATCTGTCGCTTGTCGCAGGCCCTTTTTTGGATACGATTGGAGACGAAATAGGTAGACGTAATGATTTGAAATTTTAATCATGATTAGATAAAAGACAAACTTAGGGTTATATTTTTTATGTTTTGTTTCGTTAATTGGTAATAATTAGTTGAATTTTGGTGAAAAATGGTATACCTATTTTCTTGTCTCAATGGGTGCCGTATGAAATTTAATTTAAAAAATGCGCCAAGTGATAACCCTAATTTTTGTATTTTATCTAATCATGATTAATATTTGAGATCAGGGTTAACGGGTTTGGTCTCCAATCGTATCGGAAATTTCATAGTTTTGCGCATTTGTTGAATAACCGGCGCCTTATTAACAAGGCACGAAGCAAAAATTAAAAAGTGCTACTAATATACAACAATCAGACTGATCATGTGAACATCCTATTAAAGTTACACCCACTTATGAAACAATTTTTCTCTCTCAATTTGCTAAAACGGTTGAGCGCTTTCACCACTTTAATTTGACCACTTCAGTTAAAAATGTCAACTGATGTGCATAAAGGAACAAAACGCTACTATTACACATTCATAGATAATATACCAATAAGTCTGTGCAAATACCATCTGCAAGTACCATTTGTGTTTGTGTGCAAAATTTCAAACCGATATGTTGCAATGAAACTAACCCCAGCTGGGATCGAACCGGGGTCTCCTCATCAATTACAAAGAGCATATATAATCCACACCTGTGCTTTACACGTTGCCCTCGGCTATGTACACAACTGTACAACACTTCACACGTTGCCCCTGGCTATGTACACAACTGTACAACAAACGGCACCGGCCGGCCACTCGAATTGCGACGGAGAGTTGCAAAAAACGTGAGGTTTCGTCGCGTGTAGCAAGTCCCATGGAACTAATTATAATGGAGAGTCAGTCCATTGTTGGGACTGTAATTTAGAAAAACACGTATTACACTGTCTGTTTTGTGACACATATGCACCATAGTCGTGTATCGGGGGCCACGGATATTTTTGAAATTTGACCGAATTTCCAAGCATCTTGGTGACTTTTGAAAATTGAATGGATTCAAGTTCAATCTGAATTAAATGGAAAATAACATAAAAAACATGTGTTTGCTTCCGAATAGAACAATAGTTTGTAATAATGAACCTATAATCATAAAGTGGTGGTAAGTGGCAGGTATTGATGAATTTCATGGGGAGGAGGAAAACAAAACATACGTTGCTTTTTTTCTATATCTTCCATTTTTAGGTATCTGAGGAATCAGCCCCCCCCCCCCATGGTCTTTAACGTCGCACTATTCTGCAACTAGACTAATTGTGATGGATGAATGATTATGATGATGAGGAATTGGTAAGGATGGACGGTGGGAAGGAGGCGGTCGTGGCCCATTAGTAGGGAACCTTCCCATAATTTGCTCTCGACTGAGGGAAGCCACGAATAACTTCAGTCAGGAAAGACTGTCGCTGGAATCGATCTAGTGTAACACAACCTTAGCTTCTGAAGATGGCATGGCCTTTAATTGACAGTTGCGATTACTTTGGGTGTTTTTTTGAGGTTATTTGTACTCGGCTTTGTCAAGTGCGTCTATATATATAAGAGAGGTGCGCGGACGAAAGAATGTCAGAGAGAATGAAGACATATCTGGTGAGTGATGCAGAGGTGTCAGGGAAATAACGAGCAAAGTCCATTCAATATTATTAAAAATATAAGACTATCATAAATTTATCGATGTATTTCGATTAATTATCATCAAGATTGATTACAATGAAATCAATTTATGAAAATTCAATTTTAGTTTAACATTTTTGGAAGTGCGGAGTACGAATTATTTTCTCGAAACTTGGATATTGATCGATATTTCTCTGCAATATTCCCGTGCGTTTATGGAAAGTTTTGAGTGTCGAGTGAGTGATTTTCTCATAGCTGTGAGGTTTGTGATAGAAAACTCATTGACAATTAGTGCCGTGGTTGACACAAACTGTGATTCAATGTCGTATACGAGTATAACTGATCATCAACTGTGCTCCGGTGAAGCCGATAACAAATATAGTGGTTTGAATTCGTTGTGTGTGACATTTACGAAATAGGACACTTGGGAGCTATTGAGCGAGCGTCACCACGGCGCTAAAATAAAGACGGATTCAGCTCCGAAACTCCAAAATTTTGATTTTTATCTATATATGAATTTTATCTCTTGTGGTAAAATTCGTGACAAATGGAGCCGAAATTCCAAAATTGTGATCTTTACATATATGAATTTTACCTTTTGTGGTAAAATTCGTGAAAAATGGAGCTGAAATTCTTATTTTTTATTTAGCGTGTTAATGTAATCTAAGTGGTC
Organism: Leuctra nigra; assembly: GCA_934045905.1. Lineage (NCBI taxonomy): Eukaryota > Metazoa > Arthropoda > Insecta > Plecoptera > Leuctridae > Leuctra > Leuctra nigra. The sequence continues at coordinate 16,526,184 of OW203769.1, forward strand.
TCGTGCATAGTTCTTGGAAAGGGTCATGTGGATTTTTACAAATTAAAACTAGTACCGTTTTACCGATCATCTTAAAATTTTGTATGCCGATCAGGACCAATATTTTTTGTGATTTTTTGTCAATTTTTAAACATGTCAGCCATAAAACTCGAAAGTTATTGACATTTTACGGACATTTTATGCGTGTTTGGGAATATTTGTCATAATTCTTGAAGGAAATTTCAGTTATTTTACACTGCTGCATGACGTATTTCGTTTCGGCTCTTTCCAAGGTCTGTAGAGCAGAAACTGGCAAATGTAATACCAAATCGAATGTGATATGAATGCTCGCTGATCAACGCGTTACTCAGAGCGTTTTCCAAGCGACATAAATTGTTGACTAATTATTGTATGAATCGAGATTTCAAGTTGAATCAAAGAATCAAGTTGTAACATTGTGTGGTGTTGCAGAGTACTGTGTTATCGGCCTTGCTGCTGCTGACCACGGCGTCAACGCGTCAACGGCCGTGGGCGGTCTTCAACGGAGGGGCGTTGAGGCCCGGCAACGGGCAGGTCGTTCAGCAGATCAGCAATCCGAAGTGAGAGTCGACATTTTGGCGGACGTTTTGGCGGGAAAACGGCTTGTCAGGAATACCGTTTTCCCGCGCCAAAATGTCAATTGAATTTAAATTTAATTATGAATGAAAATATATACGTCTGAGTGGGAAAATACGCGAGCGATTTTGCTGCTTTTTGTAGACACTTTTTTGGATACGATTGGAGACGAAATGGGTTGACCAAATGATTTGAAAATTTAATCGTAATTTGATAAAAGACAAACTAAGGGTTCTTGGTACATTTTAAATTTTTTGTTTCTAGTAATTATTAGTGGATTTGGGTGAAAAATAAGCTATTTTCTTGTTTCGCTGGGTGCCGTATAAAATTAAATTTCACAAATGTGCCAAATGTACTCTAAGTTTGTCTTATATCTAATCATGGTTAAAATTTGAGATCAATTGGTTAACGGGTTTGGTCTCCAATCATATCGGAAATGTCATAGTTTTGCACAGTTTTGTTGAATAACCGGCACGAAGCAAAAATAAAAAAAAATGCAATCAGACTGATCATGTGAACATCCTATCAAAGTTACACCCACTTATGAAACAATTTCTCTCTCTCTTTGCTCCAACGGCCGAGCGCTTGTATCACCTAACATTGATAAACGACCTCTTCAACGGTGTCCTAAAATGTTGCTTAGACGCTCAGACCTCCTCGACGACGTCCTCAGTTTTCTTTGTTGGGAATATGTTGTTATTTTGAAAACAAAATATTATAAACAGGCAAAGCGTGTGCCTAAAATACATAATATGAAACATTTTAAACCATCCGCAGCTGTGTGTGATTGAATGTAACCGTGAAATAAGTGTCCTTGTAACGCTCGCTTCTCCGCCTCCAGCGCGATGCACTACGGCGGCTACGGCGAGCCCCTCATCCTGATCTACCCGTCGGAGCACGAGCCTCTCATCATCCACGACGACGTCAAGCGGCCGCTGGAGGTGATCGGCACGGTGCGTCCTCCGAGGATCACGTCGACGACGTCGCCGCAGACCGTCGGCCCCGTCAGACAGTGGTTCAGCTCGCTCATGGGCAGGAGGACGACGACGCTGACGGTGACGGAGACGTCGACGAGGTATGTGACGTCGGTGACGAGGTGTCTGATGGACGAGATCTAGACCTCCACGACGACGTCCTAGAAGCGTTGGTGCGACGTCCCTGATCAACGACCTCCACGACGGCGTCCTAGAAGCGTTGGTGCGACGTCTCTGATCAACGACCTCCACTACGGCGTCTTAGAAGCGTTGGTGCGACGTCCCTGATCAACGACCTCCACGACGGCGTCCTAGAAGCGTTGGTGCGACGTCCCTGATCAACGATTTCCACGACGGCGTGCTAGAAGCGTTGGTGCGACGTCTCTGATCAACGACCTCCACTACGGCGTCTTAGAAGCGTTGGTGCGACGTCCCTGATCAACGACCTCCACGACGGCGTCCTAGAAGCGTTGGTGCGACGTCCCTGATCAACGATTTCCACGACGGCGTGCTAGAAGCGTTGGTGCGACGTCCCTGATCAACGACCTCCACGACAGCGTTCTAAAAGCAATTGGGGCGACAACCTTGATCTATACCTCCTCGACGAAGTCCTCAGTTACATTTGGTGGGAATTTCATACACGGCTGCCATATGAATGCAAGCATAGAGTTAGAGATAGTGGAAAAGTGGATATAAAGTATTATTTGAGTTACCTATACCTACAGTGATAGACTGCATGAATTTGAACAGGATTTTAACATTACTTTGACCTCTACACTGTTAGCACAACGTGGGTTCGAATCCCATGGACGGCTGATCTTATGAACTTCCAGTTGCATTACACTATAATGTCAAATCTTGTTATTTAGTATTTAGTATTAACTTATTTATTTTTAAAATAAAGGCAAGTAAAGTTCTAGAGCAGATACAGTTGAGAGATGGGGAAAGGTGTAAATTGTTTAATTTGAGACAAAAATTCACTACTTTTATAATGGAAAAATATATAATACAAATTATTTTCAATTATGTACATTTTAATTAATTCTACTCTATTCCATTTAACTATTTTCAATCGTAATTTATGGATGTTACCAACTATTCAAATGATTTAATACATTTACTTTGTAAAATCATTAGAACCACTCGTTTTTAAATATCACCCAGAAAAGTATTCAAAACAGCTTTTCCTAGATACCTACCAGCTGCCACCAATTGTATTAAACGATATGATTATTCCACCAGTGTCCAGGCATTCTATTAGAACCACGGACATAACAGCTGAGAGCAATATCTTTTGCTGTTTTCTATTAATTTTAGTACATTAACATACATTAGATTGTTAGTTTTTAACAATAATGTCAGGACATTTGCTTTTGCCAGTCTCTGAATCGATTAATGCCGATTCAGTGACTCATTCTTCATAAAATGATACTTTGTGATTTGCTGCAGGAAAAATTACGATGCATTTGGTGCAGTTCATTAAACAATGAATTTATCTTAATAAACGAATGATGATTCATCAATTATAACAGGTCAATTGTTTACTCACCAACTTTGGGTTGCCACTAAATGAGGGGCCGTTAAAAACCCCAAATGATGTTTTATTGATTTATGATAACATTTTTGCAGTTTTTTTTCCAGTCCAGTGGCAATAGGGAATAAAATAGAGAATTTTAATGCTGATAAAATATTTTTTTAAGGGGACATTTTGGTCCTTGAGGGATATCATTTTTATATTTTATTGTAGCCATGACAACATCATGTTGGTTGATAAAAATTGCATAAATCGACCGAATACTGATTTCTCGCCAAAATGTCCACTTCTTTTAATTTTTTTTTATTAATTAATATTTACACTTTTTAATGTGAAAATTGTATATTTTACCAACAAATATGTTATTTTTTTGAAACGTGTTTTTTAAATTATGCAACTTTCCTATTGATGGTATCCTGGTATCTATTAGACTATCGATTACTAAAAAATTGGTATCCTGTTAGAATACAGATATTTATTTATCGTCCGACGTCTAATCCTATAAGAATATCTGAATCAAACAGAAAGTGATGGTTATAAAAATACTAAATCTAATCTGATAATAATATAATCGAATATAAATACAAAATTAAGGGTTAATTATGTAGGAGTATGAAGGCGAATGGCAAAATAAATAGAAATATACAAAATATTTTACAAAACATTTTTTTTATTCTTTTTTAATTCATATTTCATGAAAATGCAACTAAAATACACTAAATAAATATAAAATAACAGCAACAAATAACAATATACATTGAGCTCCTCGACAATATATGACAAGTATAAGTATTACAAACAGTTAGATGGCAAGCGTGTGTGGCGTGTGTAGGGGCGACATCCATGGGGGGTGGGGAGGTGGGGGGTGACTTAACCGATGACGACAGTAGTGACAGACGTCGATGACGCGTAGAAGAAGGTCGTGGTGACAGTCGTCGTGGTCGTGGAGCCGGTCAGGTACACGAGGAAGGCGTTGATGTCGGGCTTGCGCGCGTCGCCGGGCTTCACCTCCATCTCGGACGACTCGATCATCGGGGACTCCACCTCCTTGACGGGGTGGGCGGCGATGTCGAACTTCTCGGGGAAGTTCTTCATGGGTTTGGGCGCGACGGGGACCGCGGCCGAGCCGGAGACGGCCTTGGGGCTGGAACGAACAGACATTGACGTCATTGGTTGTTAGATGTATTAAATTATTATTTGAGTTATTTATTTTCTGATGTAAGAGATTTGGAGTGTTATGTTGTAATATTTTTAATATTATTTTATCCGTTTAAACATATTGAAATAATAGCATTGATGCAAATTTATTTGTAAACTTTGTACCATTTCGAAATTTCTTCTCCATTCATCCTGGCTATTCCTAAAATTGTTATTAATTATCAAGTTAAAACATGACATATTTACATAAGAAAATTACCTATTCATAAATTTGCCTTAATTCTAATAATTACTAGAATTGAGCTACAATTTGAGAAATGTCTGTCATGTCCAAGGACCTCCGTCGAGGTAGAATTTGATCCAGCCCCCCCCCCCCCCCCTTCCTTTCTTGTCACATCACAATACCTTCAACCCTGCTTACTTTAAGCTTATACTGATGAATGGCGTAAGGTGAATATGATGAGTTATGACATTTCGTTTTACACTGATATTGGGTACTTAGGACACTGTAATTAGATTTTAATGATGTTTTTAGTTAGAATATATGCTATACTACATTACAGTTATTTTTACACCTTCCATTACCTTCAATATTCACAAATACACCACTTTTTAACCGTTTTAAATATTGACTACATGTCACATAGAAATTGAACATAGACATTTATTTTAAATGACCAATTTAAGTAGCAATATCTTTTGGTAGTCTGTTGTATACTCAAATACATTTAAAAATGTAAATTACAGTGTCCTAGGTGCATAATATCATTGTAAAACGAAATGTCATCATTCACGGCCTAACACAGTATTCTGAATGGCGCGCTAGTGGCTCCATCTAGCGGCCATCTCTGCGACCACCAGCTCATGAATGAATCTCACCTCATCTGCCACTTCTGCTGAGGCAGCGCCAGCGCCACGGCCACGAGGACGGCGAGGAGGGTGATCGTCTGTTAACAAACATGCGGTAGGTCAGTAGAGGCAAGGTGAACGAGCTAACAGGTTCGACAACCTAGACCACAACAAGCTGGTCATCGGTAAGCGTACGACAACATAGGACTCCTTTTTAGTGGAATTGTTTGTTTAATATGGTAATCTGATGTCACAACTGACCAAAGTCTAACTGGGGGACAGATGCTTTCAGTAAATAAGTAATAAGTAATCATTATCTTTCTTGATTTATCTTTCTTTCGCAACTGTATTTAAAATAAGATAAAATTAGTGGAAAATTGCCTGTCCCCCAACAAAATAAACAAGATGTAGGTTTGTTACCATAGCAACCAGGGTAATACAACTACCCTATACTTAATTTTTTTAAATCATTCGGCATAATGCCATAGGCAATCTGCCTAAACCAAGAAAAAGAAAACTGTGAAAAATATTTTTTTATCGCTGAAACCAATTCTCTATTAATTTTGTGTATAGCAATTAGCAAAAATCTCAAAATTTACATTTTTAAAATGGTGTTAGGACTTTTGCTTTTACCAGATTCTAGGATAACAATACGTTAGTCAGTGACATTTTGCAGTAAGCCGATAAAATATGAATAATACTTTTCATTTTATTTGGTTAATGTAAAGAACAACTCAACACAAATACTATTCACTGGTTAATGTGATTTGTTTGTAATTATTGATTCGTAGAATCATCAAGATCGTCGAATGTGGCATTTTGTAAATAAGATAAATGTGTCTATTGTTACAAATTACAAAAGTACATACTAATGAACCCATTGAATACTGGCAGTAGAAAACTATAAATTATAAAATGTCTTATAAAGGGGTTGTAAAAACAAAAATATTAATGACACGTCTGGTTTTAAAAAGAGGGTGCAATTATGAGATAATATTGTGATTGTGAGAAAAGTTAGTTAAAGACGCACATGGTTAAGGGAAGGTTAGGTTAATGACGCACACAATTAAGGGAAAGTAAGGTTAATGACGCACGTGGTTGGGGGAAAGTTAGGTTAACGACGCACGGGGTTAAGGGAAGATTAGGTTAATGACGCACGTAATAAGGCGAAAGTTATGTTAATGACGCACGTGGTTAAGGGAAGGTTAGGTTATTGACGCACGTAATTAAGCGAAAGTTAGGTTAATGACACACGTGGTTAAAGGAAGGTTAGGTTAATGACGCACGTGGTTAAGGGAAGGTTAGGTTAATGACGCACGCGGTTAAGGGAAGGTTAGGTTAATGACGCACGTGGTTAAGGGAAGGTTGGGTTAACGGCGCACGCAATGAAGGGAAAGTAAGGTTAATGACGCACGTAAGGGAAGGTTAGGTTAACGACGCACACAATTACGGGAAGGTTAGGTTAATGACGCACGTAATTAAGGGAAGGTTAAAGTTAGATTAGTGACGCACGTGGTTAATGAAAGGTTAGGTTAACGACGCACGCAATTACGGGAAAGTCAGGTTAACGACGCACGTGGCCAAATGAACAATTTAACGACGCACGTGGTGAAACGAATGTAAAAGTGTACTCACAGTAGCGCCCATGTTGCTTGTGGATTGTGCGCTCCGCTCGCCAACTACCTACTTATATAACCCATGCGTCTGGGCTGGTTCAACGACCCTCGAGGTCCATCCCCCCAAATCCAGGACCACATTCCGCGTTGGAAGCTGCGCGAAAACCTGCCTGGGTCATCGCGAATCTCCGCTGGTCAACAGCGATTGGTCCGCGAGGGTCATCGCAAAGATTGGCTCCACCTAAAGTGAAATTTGTTTGTGTGACTGGGAATTTATGCCCTTGTTTTGACACGTGGGGAAGTTCAAAGAACTGGCTGACCCGACGCAAGGGTCGACGGCCCATGTTTTTGGAGATGTTATCAATAAATTTGAGCTAACTGGAAGTTGATAATGATCCGTTTCATTAGGTGTCTGTAAGAATAATATATTGCAAGAGGAAAAATAATTGTGGATATTGAAGAGATTTTTTGTCGTGGAGTAAAATTTGGGCGTGACGAGTTTACTCTCTCCTTGAGGGTAATATAACGTTTTAGTTTTGTTTTACCAGATTTAACAGCAGACTATTTAAATGTTCATAATACGTCGTACGTAAAAGCATTTATATTCGATTTGAGAATATCAAAATTCATTTTTTTTTATCAATAAACACGGGTAAATGTTTTGAGTCAAGACTCAAAGTCAAGACAAAATTTAACAAATTAAAACTTCAACTAAGTGACAACTAAAGTGAAAACAATAATTACATAAAACAACATTATACTTGAAAAATTTCGGTGAAAACAATTGTAGGTATTTAAAGTTTGGTTCAATTGACCAATGTAGGTGTGCGTTGCCTTTTGAAAGACAAAAGTATTACCATGGCAACTCCAGAATTCTTAGAAAATAACAATTTTTCATTCAAACAAATGAAATTCAGAAAGATCAAAGAAATAGCTAACAGGTGTTAATCTAGTTTAATTTATCACTTGAAATAGTACAATCAATATATTTAAACTCATATAAATCATGTTTGATGATATGCTGGACAATTTTTACGGATGCTACAACGAAACAAATTATATTTTGCCAGGTATGTTGCCAAAGCGTTTTACTTTTTAATGGCGTCTGTCACTGGATAGTTTCGTCAACTTAAAAAGGTCCTTCCTCTCTTATGAGAAGTTAATTAAGACTAAACAATATTCAAGTAGATAGCTTAAAGCAATACTATTATTAACGGCAATTTGTTGATTGTAAAACTGTTAAATTCTGTACGAATTCAACATTATTCTAATAATATCATGTGTACAATTTGTTGTGTATATAAGCTCTTTGGTTGTGACCAAACATTGACTTTTGTTTTATGACGTCGTAGTTTGGTCAGATCTACATTGGTCAATTGACTTGATCTATATTATACCTACCCTAACCTTGGGTTGCAAAAAATAACATTCGTGAAGAAAGTTAGTAATTGTTGAGTTAGTGTGCGAATTAAAAATTATTTTCCTATGTTCAAAAAATCTAAATATTACTCTATTCCAAAAAAGGCAAGTAAATTCCAAACAAGAGAGCAAGTTGGCTCAGTCAGGACCGTTCAGGACTTGTATTCCGGAGACCCGGGTTCGATACCCGCGGCTGCCTTTCCTGACTGAAGTACTTTCGTGGTTCCCTCAGTCGAGAGTCAATGCAGTGAAGGTATCCCTACTAATAGACCACGAACGCCTCATTCCCACCATCCATCATTACCTCATATTCTTCATCATCATCTCCCAATCATCATCATAATCATTCCGTCGTCATAAGCCTGGTTGCAGAGCAGTGCGACGTTAAACACATAAGAACCGAGTTGCCTATTGTACAGTGTGGAGACTTCAATGCTGGTGTAGGCAAGGAAGTCTCTGTTAAACACATATGAACCGAGCTGCCTATTGTACAGTGTGGAGACTTCAATGCTGGTGTAGGCAAGGAAGTCTCTGTTAAACACATATGAACCGAGTTGCCTATTGTACAGTGTGGAGACTCCAATGCTGGTGTAGGCAAGGAAGTCTCTGTTAAACACATATGAACCGAGTTGCCTATTGTACAGTGTGGAGACTTCAATGCGGGTGTAGGCAAGGAAGTCTCTGTTAAACACATATGAACCGAGTTGCCTATTGTACAGTGTGGAGACTTCAATGCGGGTGTAGGCAAGGAAGTCTCTGTTAAACACATATGAACCGAGCTGCCTATTGTACAGTGTGGAGACTTCAATGCTGGTGTAGGCAAGGAAGTCTCTGTTAAACACATATGAACCGAGTTGCCTATTGTACAGTGTGGAGACTTCAATGCGGGTGTAGGCAAGGAAGTCTCTGTTAAACACATATGAACCGAGTTGCCTATTGTACAGTGTGGAGACTTCAATGCGGGTGTAGGCAAGGAAGTCTCTGTTAAACACATATGAACCGAGCTGCCTATTGTACAGTGTGGAGACTCCAATGCTGGTGTAGGCAAGGAAGTCTCTGTTAAACACATAAGAGCCTAGTCGCCTATTGTACAGTGTGGAGACTTCAATGCGGGTGTAGGCAAGGAAGTTTCTGATAATCTTACACTCATCGGTTTGAGCCACGCGTGCTTTGGACGCGTTCGTTTTTCGAGAGCTTTTAAAGAACTGGATTACTATTTTATTATGTGAATGTGCAAAACATTAAGCGGTTAGTGAATACATTTTAATGACTGGTAGTGATGTTCCTTCTTTTTTTAAATCTATCAATGAAAAGAGTGTTGATACTATGAGCTAGATGAAGAGTAAGCATAGTACGACTAATTCTGTTGGCGCGATCAAATTATTTTCAGACAATCGATTACTTCAAATACCGTTTTATATTTTGTTGATAGTGTACAAAAGTTAATATTTTTTGGTATATATATTTAAACAATGAAAATGAACTTTTGAAATAATTTATTATTCGAACATTTTTATTGCAACACTTTTATTGAACTTGAAATTTGATCAGTTCCTTTTTAAATGAAACTTACCCAACACTCCGCAAAATTAAATATTTTGAATGGTAAAATTTGAAATCAAATCTTTCAGCTACACCCTCTACGGAAGAAGGGTGATTATAGTGAAGTGTGGAAAGGGTCGCCCCCCCCCCTGATCAAATACGCAACACATCTTTGGCCAAGTCTCTCTGGAGGGTCAAGGACTGGTCTTGGAGAGAAACACAACCGTACACTCAGAGGACAGTGACCAAAAGCACGTGTCTCCATTTTGATCAGCCGACATGTTTATGAGACAACTATTATTAGATAAATTGCAAGCGGTTAGCTAATGCCGGGAATTAGTCAACTCTTTCGCTTAGACGGCCCCAGGGGCCAACTTATTACCGAAATTCCAGACTAGGAACCGTTTCAATTTCATTTCGTGCTTCTTTCATTACGTACCAGGAAAAATGCAAAGTGCAGACTAATTTTGTGGGAGTTTCAAAATGTACGTAGATATTAATTATTTTAATACCCGACTAATGCTCTGTTACATCGGTTGTTAAGTTTAACAGTTGATTGCCATGGAAACGACCATTAACAGCCTGCAAGAAGATTGTAATGTGTGGCTCGGTGGTAAATACACCCGACTCTCACTCGGATGACCCGTGTTCGAGCCCAGAGGTCGGCTATACGGCTTTTAGTTCAGAGTAATTCCTCGAGTGCAGAGAAACATTGTTGTATAAATTGTTATTGCAAATCAGTTAGAACTAAATACTAATACTCCACCTAAATACTGGAAGTACTTAAAGTGTCTCAAAATTGCAACAAATTATATGTCTTAAGTAATATTCTCAGGGTAATAATCAGTGTATTTAAATACAAAATTTGAATTTCCCAATTTTATTCCAAGACCAATACGGCTATCAACCCTGGCCCAGCATAGAAAAAAAGCATTTTACTCAAGAAAGTACTTCAAGCCAAGTTCAAGCTATCAAGTAGGTGGATTCTAAAATTTTGAATTTAAATGGAAGATAAAATCAGTGCGGAAACGAATAAAAATGCACAAAATTTAATGAAGAAGTATGAAAATTTTCTGGGGCTATACTCCAGACAAGCATCTTCTATGGGGACTTATCCCCGACCCCCATTGACTTTATCGAGGCCGTTGGACCAACTCTCCTCCTAATATCTCCGGAACCCGTCATCCCTGCAGCCAAGAAGTTTTCCCAGCCAGGCATGCACTTATAATCACGTGGTCACAAGCTCATGTCACGTGACTGGCAAGCTCTACACCTAGTCACGTGATACGCGAGAATGTGTGGGGAGAGTTGGCCACGTGACTCGCGAATACCGCGTTGACCTCGCCCGGGTTTGAACCCGCCTCGCAGGAAGATAAGTCTTCTTGCCTGGAGGTCTTCTTGCCTCGCCGGGCGCATGAAGACCACGGGGGCAAGTTGAATGAATTTATTGATTATTTTGCAAATATAATTATTTACGTAGGCACTGCCCAGGCTGTACCGATCAAGTAATAGATATGAAATTATACACACACACTAATGTCAAAAGAGCGGTCACATATATAGATTTTGAACAAGATCATGTGATTATAAAAATAATAATAAAGCTTGGCGCATTGAATTTGCAACGCCCATTATTGATTTGCCATTTATCGCCTCCTTCTTGTGTTGACATATTTTTATGCAATGTTCTAATCTTTATTATTTTGTTGAGTTGTTGATTTTAATTAATTCGATTTAGTTTTGTTTTTATATAAGTTTTGTTTTTACATTCAAATTTTAATTACTTCTATTTTTTATTTTAAATTATAATAATTTTTTAAAAGTTTTCTTTGATGGTTGGTTTACGTGTGCAATTTGATGCATTTTTTCATAATGCTAGTTTTACAATATAAAATGTCTAATCGACGAAATTATTTCACGAAACTTTAGTGCGAAAATGTTGCGAAAATGTTGTACGAACACAATTTTTCTTGGTCATCCTTTCAGATCTCAATCCATTTGGTTGGGAAGATGCTTGGCCGTCGTTTTACAAGTTTTTGTTTTTGTATTGATTTGTACATTATCTTTGGAATTGATATTGAATTGAACTAAGATTATTATTGGTATTATTGTGAAAAATGTATCTGTTTTGTTTGTTTGTATATCTGCATGTCTGCAGACAAACAACATTTTTGGTTTTGATTTTGTATCTTTACATAAATAAAAATCTGACAAAATGAATCTTCACTGTCGTACGTGACCCCGGCGCAGTGACCAGGAATTGTTGACCCCGGACTCTATCCTGGCCCGGGCAATGTTGGGGAGCAGGTTTGCCGGGTGGCAGTGACCAGGGGGCAATAACATCCAGGACCAGTTTGCCAAAACACGTCGCCTCTGGTCAGCGCGCCATGGCGGCCAAGAGGGTTCGGCGGAATCGAATAAGTTTCCATTCAAAGCGGTTCTACTATGGTCGGTGACAGGCAAAGATGAACCCTGTTTAGCATTGCCAGGTATAGGCCGACCCATGCTAGAGCGGGTTCAACTTAGCCTGTCCCCGACCTTAGAGATTGCAATCAGCAGATCAACACATTATCTTCAAACATAGGGAAGTCTATTAACTATTTTTATTGTAGGTTTTTTGTTTCAACAAGCCCTGGCTCCAAAACGTAAATAAATAAACTACTTACATAAATAATGAACAATAAATAATAAACATAAATAAAACACAACACAAAAAATATTAGTTAAAAACAACAAACTCTTGGAAATAAAAATAAACACAATTTTCAAGTGAAAAAACATATTTGGGAAAAATCACTTTTGCAATTTCATGTGACATTTTGGCGGGATAAAGAGAACATATTATTATGGTTAAAAAAAATTGGTTTAATTTCTAAGTCCCTAACGTTGTGATTTATGATCACCTATTAAATGTCCCAAGTGTATCAAATGTATCTATACATTTGATGGATACAAGGAACGAACGCTATAAGTCTATTTAAAAAAAAAAGTTTAAGATGTAATCTTGCAGTGAGTTTTATGAGTTTTCAGATACTCTCTGTTTTTAGAAAATATTACCACAAAGTCTTGAAAACCCCAATTGAAATATCGAATTGTATACAAGTTTCAACATAAAACTTCGTTTTTCTCAGTTTCATCCGAATGTGACTTACAGCGTTATTTCCCTGTACCCTTAATTTCCTAACGTAATATCATCAATTCCAATCCTGCACGACATTTCGCAAAGCAATAGGCGTTAACAACTTAACATCCATTTCGTCCTGCATACAAAACTACTAACTCTTTCACAAGTTTGCCCAGGCTCGGAGGTCCCGGTTCAGTTCCCGCGACAGTCGCTCCTGACTGAAGTACATTCGTGATTTCCCTCAGTCGAGAGGCACATGTTGTGAAGGTCACCCCTCGACCAGTCATCCTCCACCGTGCTCCAGTGGGGAAGTACCCACTGGACTTGAAAAGTAAACACAAGAGGCCTCTTTTTATGTATATGCACTAATTTCTCTAATTTTTTCACTTATGTATAATTTCACTACTTTCATCTTGTTTATTTGCAAACAATTCTATTTATGTCTTGTTCAGGTTTTCACACTTATTTGTCCTGTATTATTTACTCAATGAGCTTATACTATCTTTAAATACCTTTTATTTATATTATGGAAGTCAAAGGTAGCACTTGTTCCTAAGCATTCTTGAGTGTATTTCTTGTCACGAAAAGTAAATTACTGAAAGAGGCACAATAAAAATGTTGCAAAAAAGCATTGCTCTAGTATATTGCCGAAGCAAATCATGCATCGATATCAAGCGATGACGGAATCAATCACCTTCAGCCTTCTTCTGAACATTTTCAATAGTTAAGACGGAACAATATCGTTGCAAGCCATCAATGAAAGTTGAGTCAGGTTTGATACCTGATTTTACGATTCATCTTTTTTACGATCTATAAAATCAGTAGTTAAGATTGGCAGTTACTTAGTGGTCATTAGGAATATCATTCGTTGTTGCCATGGCATTCAAGTCCGACATTATAAACGGGATGAAAGAAAGATATAACTCAGTACAGAGGTAGAAGAGCTGGAGTCAAATTCAGGGATTCTTGAGGTGAGTTCATAACCAGTCATTCTGTCTTCATCCAATCATATTTATAATACTGACAATATGATGTGTAAGAAAATACTTCAATATAACTGTATTTCTTAACATATTCTGTCAAATGGCATAGAGCTTAATTACATAATTTCTAAAGTGTACAACGCAAGGAAATCGGGCTTTCTACCTCTGAGGTCAAGAACTAAATCAGTTAGTGGCCAAACTGGATGAACTGTCAGTACAAGATTTGAACCAAGAAGGCGGTGGTTTCAATCTTGAAAACATCAGAAATCTGCGATTTTTTTAAAAATTAGAATTAAGAAAATGTGAAATGTGGGTCATATGAAATGTGAAAATATCTTGAGCTTAGGTACAATAATTTTTGTATGAATAAGAATAATAGATTGATGCAAATTTAATAAATGTAAGTTTTGTTTGTGATGTTCTAAAGACAACAGCCAAAATACATGATAACACTTTTGGCCACTACTCGACCATCACGCTACGACGAAAGAAATATCAAGATATCTTGCATGCACATTTTCTTAGTTACAATTATCTGCTGTCACATTACATATGTTCTTCCAATGCTGAAAAAACAGGGAGTCTATGAAGAATTCTTCTTGCAGTAATTATGTAATTAGAACAATTAGCTACTCCACGTTAATAGAATTAAACTCTACAAAAACTGGTCTATGTGTACATTTTAATTAGAAATGTTTTGTGAATTGCAAATACCACCCTAGGGTTATCTAGGAGTGTATATAAGCAGGTGGTACTTTTTCGGGGTCAGATTTGTCTAGTAGCATCATGGGAGTCAAGGTGAGCCAAATAAACTTTCATATTGCTTCGTTGCGATGCAATTTATTATGTTATTTATAGACGTTATTATTATAGATATGTGAGACAAATAGCTTCATGAAAAGTATAGTCTTTTTATGCGTTTTTAAAAAAAATTGTATATTTTCGGACGTGATCTTTGGTTTTGGGAAAGTTCCTTTTTATTGCTGTTATTTGTTTATTTTGTGGTCCTATTTGAATTATAAGCTGTTAATAACATTCATTGTGTATAATCCAATCCTCAGAGAAGAGGATTATGGGTGAGTGTTTATTTTGTATAAATAAGTGAATATAGAACAAACTGTTCTTTTGTATGAAACAAAAATATGTAAAATTCGTAGTTTATTCGTAAATTCAAATAAGAAAACAGCAACAAAATCGATATTTTGAAACAATTTTATTAGATTTAAAAGAAAGCTATGAATCTCATAACTACGAAGAAGTGAAGATGTGTACCAATGTTCATTTATATTTTTGCGACACGTTAAAAACGACGATGTTATAAAAATCAATCTAAGCGATGATCATTGATTGAATGCGTTTAAGAGTGACATTTGTATGAAGATTTGAAAAGAATAATTAATGAGATTTCTCGATTCTAGAATATGAACTAACATATAATACTATGTCAATAATTATTGTAGTTTATAACAGTACGTACGTGTACTTAAGAGGGCTTGGTAGTGAGCGTGGCCTTGACGAGTTTTTTAATCGATTTTTATCAATATCTTTTTCCAGTGTAATTGTTAACAAAATAGGGCTATGGACGTGAATTCAGAACAGTTCAATGAAAATAATTTCATAGTTTGAAATAAGTTATTGGTTTTATTTTGTCCAGCAGGTGTTTAGAACCCGAAAATTTAGTAATTTTCGGGTTCTAAACACCTGTTAGACACAATAAAACCAACCAATAAAATAAAGTTCAATGAAAATAATTTCATAGTTTGAAATAAGTTATTGGTTTTATTTTGTCCTGCAGGTGTTTAGAACCCGAAAATTTAGTAATTTTCGGGTTCTAAACACCTGTTGGACACAATAAAACTAATAACTTATTCCAAACTATGAAATTATTTTCATTGAACTGTTCTGAATTCACGTCCATAGCCCTATTTTGTTAACAATTACACTGGAAAAAGATATTGATAAAAATCGATTAAAAAACTCGTCAAGGCCACGCTCACTACCAAGCCGTCTTAAAGTTCGTTCACGATAAGAATATCACTGACGTTTTAGTCGATCACGTCGTTCATTGGTCAGTCACTTGAACACTGCCCTGTCAATGGCAAGACTTTCTTCTTTGTATTATTGAAATTGTATAAATTATGTCAAATACACAATTTTTATCAGTAGTAAATATTAAAAAAATTCAATAAAATTGATTTATTTTTATCTACAGCCGTATTATACACATTTTTTGATTATTATATTGATATTTACATGTTTAGGTATACGTTCACTTGACTACGGTAGTACACGCCGCCATTACGTCTTGCTATTCTAATCGTGAATGAACTTTAGGAAGAATTGGTATTTTAAATTTACTTTTCTCCAAAAATATCTGTAACATCACGATTCAAATTCACCAAAAACGAATAAGCTTATAACAACATTTCTATGGGTCTAGGCTCCCAAACACCCCCGTTTTAACAGTGCAATTTCAAAATAAAGTTTATCCCCTCCCCCTACCGGAAATTTTATTCTAAATACGCCCTTGCCTATAGTATTTTTCTTCCCAAGCGCAACTCTGTTTTCCGGTCCCTTTCATGTGACCGGTAAATTATCGGTTTCGATTCCGGTTCTGGTTCATAAGGGTTCCAATCGGTTTCATCAAATTTAGACAATATTTGAAATATTTATTTAAATCGAATTTTGAGAACATACATGCTATGAAATGTCTAACATTAATTTGACTCGGTGCTCATTAATTTGAAAAACTGTAAATAGTAATAAATAATTCCATATTTAAAAGGCAATGAAGTAAACATTTAATGAAATTAATTTTTTAAAGAACCCTTATGGAACAGTTATGGAATTAAAATAATGTTTAATATTAATAAGGGTTCCGGTTCCACCTAAAAATTATTTCGGGTTCCGGTTCCGGTTCCAGAGTGACCAATACAGAAAAACTTTACAACGAAG
Organism: Leuctra nigra; assembly: GCA_934045905.1. Lineage (NCBI taxonomy): Eukaryota > Metazoa > Arthropoda > Insecta > Plecoptera > Leuctridae > Leuctra > Leuctra nigra. Next base: position 16,542,932 of record OW203769.1, read on the forward strand.
TTCAAGTGTACTTGTATTTGCAGACAGTCGCTCTGGTTGTTGTCCTGGTGGCAGTAGCTCTGGCAACACCGCAATACCCCTTCGTGTTCTACGCATCCAAGGCAGGGCACTACTACGTCAACCCAGGGGCACATCACTCCCCCAAGGGCCCGGTCATAGTCAGGTACGTCAGCCATTGGTAGTGATGTAGGAGCAGTTTTAATACTCTGCTCCAACCAGTAGTCAATCAAGGAATGTGATCGGTTGTGTCATGGAAATATAGTCCTAATCAGCTGTTTAAAATTTAGCAGCGTATTGCCCTTTTTAGACAAATTTCAACATATTTTGATAAGTTTAATTGAGCGAGCGAAGCGAGCGTCTCCATTCGGCTCTTTTGGCACGGACCTCTGTTTTTTTTTTTGTTTTTTTTTTTTTTTTTCTGTTACTGACGATATACAGGTCAGAGTTTTTCTTCGATCGAGCTGAAATTTTGCACACATGTACGTAACATTTCTGATTGTTGCAGACCCTAATTTTTTTGAAATCCATTGATTGGTTCAAATTTAAAAAAAATTAACTTTCGATTGGTTGTTTTGATCAAATTGAAATTTTGACAAGTCATTACCCCCAACATTGTACCCAATCAAACAAAGTTTCAGCCAAATCCTCCCATTGGTTAAAATTTAAAACCATCTTTCCTGTGTTTTTAGAAATTTAAACTATAACCGATTGAACGATCAACTTATAACTTCGCATGATGGTTGGGTCCAACATTATCTGCATTTTTGACAATTTTCATACTAATCTGTGTTTAAATCCAAACGTTATTGACATTTTACGGACTATTAGCGTGTTGGCTGTCAAATTCACGGCGACTTCGACTCTTCAGTTCAAGGCAAGGTAGTTAGAGCAGAAACTTTCAAACGCAAATGAAACTGATAATGACCGTTCAACAGTCGATCTGATATTGTGTAGACACACTTATATCATATGAGTGGTCTCAGGTATATTTTTTGAAGGAGATCCTGTGATTTTTGAAAATTAACACGGAACAGTTCAATCATAAAGGTTCAATTGATCAACTTAAAGCTTTGCATGGTTATTTGGACCAATATTTTAGGAATGTTTTGAGATTTCTATACAAATCTGTGGCGAAATTTTAGAATTATTGGCTTTTAATGACATTTTCGATAGACAGAATTTCGGTTCGAGGTGTTGCGCGTATCCGTGCTCGCTCATCAACGCGTTACTCAGATTCATTGGTTAAAATTTAAATAAATATCTCCTGATAGGCTGAAAAATGAAAACGGTCTTCGATAATTCTGATCAAACTCATATTTTGCATGATCATTAAGACCAATATTGTCTCTTATTTTACAAAATTTCATCCCAATCAGTTAAGAACGTATGAAGTTATTTACATTTTTAATATCTGTCAGTAATGAAGTATCGAAATGAATGTTTTCCAGTGCCAATTGAAAATTGATTCTGATTTGCTTTATGAACCAGGTGCTTAGATGCTATTTTAAAGTTTCGATGAAAAGCATACACTTTTAAGTTGATATCATAATCAATTCCATATGGATGTATATGTTTTCTGTGCGTTGTGTACGCATTTCCGGTTCGAGAATTTGCACGTACCCGTGCTCGCTCATCAACGCGTTACACTGAGCGTTTTCCTAGTATTATTTATTGGTGCGTCGACAACTACGTCGTTTTGCGCACATTAAGTTTTCATTTTATTGATCATAAATGTAGGTCATGGGGAGGGGTCGAGCAATGGGGCCCGGTCCGGAGGAGTCCGACATTAAGCACACTGTGGCATGTGATGTATTCCTCAGGAACGGACAAGCGAGTGGCATCTCTCCCATCAACGTGAGCCCCAATGAAGTAGGAGGTGGTGACCAATGGGGCCCGACCCGGGGGAGTCCGACATTAAGCACACTCTGACATGTAATGTGTTCCTCAGGAACGGACAAGCGAGTAGCATCTCGCCCATCAACGTGAGCCCCTATGAAGTAGGAGGTGGTGACCAATGGGGCCCGACCCGGGAGAGTCCGACATTCAGCACACTCTGACATGTGATGTATTCCTCAGGAACGGACAAGCGAGTGGCATCTCTCCCATCTACGTGAGCCCATATGGTCATGTTAATCAGCGCCTCGGAGAAGGAAGGGTCGACCCGGTCCGGGGGAGTCCAACATTAAGCACACTCTGACATGTGATGTATTCCTCAGGAACGGACAAGAAAGTGGCATCTCTCCCATCTACGTGAGCCCCTATGGTCATGTTAATCAGCGCCTCGGAGAAGGAAGGGTCGACCCGGTCCGGGGAAGTCCAACATTAAGCACACTCTGACATGTGATGTATTCCTCAGGAACGGACAAGCGAGTGGCATCTCTCCCATCAACGTCAGCCCCGTGCACGACCCCATGGTCATGTTGATCGGCTCGGAGAAGGAGGTGTCGACCACCCCCGCCCCCCTGCCCGACGACGAGGACGACTTCCGTAGGATCCAGACCAATACTGTGACGTTTACGTACACGTTGATCTCGGGCACGGTGACGACGATCACCTCTTTCACTACGTCGACCAACACCACAGGGTAACGCGCGCTTCCGGTCGGACAGGGGCCACTTCCGGTTTGAAATGGTTCACTTCCGGTTGGACAGGTGCCATTTCCGGTCGAAAAGATTCCACTTCCGGTCGCACCGCCAAAAGACAACTCTGCAATCAACAACGGACGTTCAGCACGAAGAAAGTGATGTTTGAGCCCCTTGATATTGTGTAGACTGATATTACGTATAAGTATTATTTAAGATTTAGAGTTAATAAATTATCATTTTCAAATTGATCTTGTTTTCATGGATTTAGTAGGGATGTTCTATCTGAGGACATTGTAACAAGTTGGCCTATCTAGGTTAGAAAATTAACTTTAAAAATAATAATGTTTGCTTGAAGTAGGTTTAAAGAATGAACAAGCTTGTAGCATGGCATTCTTAGAGTCAAGGTTAACTGAACACAAAGTAATTAATTAGAATCATTATGTAAACTTACAATCTTAAAATTCAACAGCAATCAAAATATAGACAAAAATATAACGAGCAATCAAATAAGTTTAACAATGTGCAATTATATCAAGAAAGTGAGTGAATCCATATAAAAAGTATGTGACCTTACCTAAATTGTGATGTCACCACGTAATAACAAGTGAACCAGTCATTGTGATAACGCTACAAAACCAGTCAGCCAGACTAGTTTTCAGTGATTCCAAGAAAAGCATGGGCCTACGTGCAGAAAGAAAGTCGTTTCGCGGGCTTTAGAAATGACAGAATGCCTAAAAATAGCTACCACGTGTACGAAACCAACCAATCATATTCCTTGGCGGTAAACCGAGGTGAGAGGGTATAAAACGTCAAGCTACCAGCCAAACTTCATCAGTCGGAGTTTTCTCAGAGCAGTGAGACCTGCCTCGCGAACCGTGAAGCCTTGTGCACGCAACATAGTATAATTTCAGCGAGACAGTGCCGATGTGATCGAAGGTAAACATTAAAATAACATTTTTGTATAAACGTCAACCCAGTAAATTCAAACTTCAAGCCTAATGCTGAGGCAAATAATATCGCATTAAGACAATTTCAAGTTACAAGTGATCAACTGAACAGTTTCAACATTAAAGTCAGTAAATGTTAAAGTATAAAAGTTAGTGAATTGCAACTCCGGGAGAAACCGACGAGTCTGCAGCCACGAACGTCATCAGCCTGAGCCAACTTGATCCAACTGCTCGAGGAGGTCACTCCTTGTGCACGGACTGCTGGACGTCCTGGTAACCAAGGGGTTATTAGACAACATCATCGCATCGCAGCTGAAGGAGGTGACATATCCAGTCATTTCATTCTGCTGGTGGACTGGAGTTCACGGGACACACTACGCAAGAGTCAACGCCATCCACTTGTTTACGCGGAAGTAAACAAACCAGACGACATCATCACTACTGCCGACGTATCGAACGTAATATTGTTTCATAATTTTTGATTGCTCTTTTCACATCAATGAACATTTATTTTCTCTGTAATAAACAAATTATAATATTGCTGATTCTTTGTGTTCTACCCTCTGAGCCAAATCCCGCAGGTTTCAACATAATCTGAACGGAAAGGCAGACGTTTCCACGGTAAGACGGTGCAAGCGCGAGCGATTTTGCTGCTTGTTTCAGGCACTTTTTGGAGGTACACTCGACAATTCATAAAACGATATTTGAACGAAACAGATTGGCTGCTGGTCAGGTTCATTGGCAATCAATCCTTGTTATTATCAATGAAATCTGAGCTCCCCTACTAGAGGTAGATGACGAGTAAGTATAGACTTCATCAGATGATGCCATCACATTATTTTCAGAATCCATTTCTTTCAAATACCGTTTTATGAATTGTCGAATGTACATACGATTAGAGACAAAATGGGTTGACGAAATGATTTGAAATTTTAATCGCGATTAGTTAAATGACAAACTTAGAGTTATCACTTGGTACAATTTTAATATTTTGCTTTGTTAATTAGTAATAGGTAAATAGTTTATTTTTGGTTTAAAAAAATTATCCATTTTCTTTTCTCGCTGGACCGTATGAAATTTCAAATTTCAAATAAGTATTTCTTTTATCTAATTAAAATATGAGATCATTTGGTTCACAGCTTATAGTCATAGTATAAAGATCAGCCCGTTCACTCTTCACGTTATGTTATAGTCTCCTATCGAATAGGAAATTTCATAGTTTTGACGGTTTGTTGAATAACCGGCGCTTACAAGGCACGGAGCAAAAATTTAAATGTGCTACTAATATACAATCAGACTGATCATGTGAGCATCCTGTCAAAGTTACACCCACTAATGAAAATATTTTTCTCTCTCAATTTGCTAAAAACGGCCGAGCGCTTGCACCACCTTGAAATAGTTTTAATTCATTCTCCTCGAATGAGCATTTTATATATAACTTGAAAATATGTGGACCAATGTGGCATATTATTATCCTTTTTTATTGCTAATTGCTGTGACTTTTCCTTGTCAACCATTGATATTGGAAGATGACTGTTGATCTTTGTAAATCAATTATCCGGATCACTTTTAAAAATCATGACATTCATGGAAATTAAGAGGGAGGACCATCAAAGAGATCTCCGCCATTGTTGTGGCTGTGTCCGTCTCGTTTGAGTGGTGTCATGAAGTGACTTTTAATCGCTGGGATTTAGTTTCAAAGATATGATCTTGGTTTGCATCGGATGTTGGCGAAAATCTGATTTTTTAAATTGGATCATAACCTTTTGATCAATTTTTTTTATTAATAAATATAAAACGTATAGAGAAGGAGAGATTGAGGGAAGATGTAGAGAAGTGGAGAGAGATGGTGGAGATTGAGAATATTGAATAAATTATGCGTTGAGTTTGGCAAACAGGCGACTAAATTGTCCTTGCAAATGGTTTTAATGTCATGATAAAAATGTTATTTTTAACTAGGAAACGCTCTGTGTAACGCGTTGGGGAGCGAGCCATCGTACTGCATGCGATTTGATTATACGTTTGTAAGTCTCTGCTATACAGGCAACATTTTAGGTATTTTTGCCAATTTTCAGACTAATCTGTCGATCGTCAAAAGTTCTTGTCATTTTAAGGACATTTTGTTCAATAATCTTGAAATATTCCAAATGTATGCAAGGAATTTGAATTAATTTAGCAGTGCTATGTTGATTCTTCAGTTCCAAGGCCTGTAGAGCAGATCTTTGCACACGCATGTCAATTCGCATGCCATACGACGGCTCGCTCATCAACGCGTTACACAGAGCGTTTAAGGTGACAAGCGCTCGGCCGTTTTAGGATATTGAGGGAGAAAAATTGTTTCATAAGTGTGTGTAACTTTGATGGGATGTTCACATGATCAGTCTGATTGTAAATTAGTAGCACTTTTTTATTTTTGATCGGTGCCTTGTTAATCAGGCGCCGGTTATTCAACAAAACCGCGCAAAACTATGAAATTTCCGATACGATTGGAGACCAAACCCGTGAACCAATTGATCTCAAAGTTTAATCATGATTAGATAAAAGACAAACTTAGTGATATCACTTGGCACAATTTTTGAAATTTAATTTTATACAGCACCTAGCGAGACAAGAAAATAACTTATTTTTCACTAAAAATCCACTAATTATTACTTGATTAATAAAACAAAAAATTAAAAATGTACCAAGGGATAATCCTAAGTTTGTCTTTTATCTAATCACGATTAAAATTTCAAATAATTTGGTCAACCCATTTCGTCTCCAATCGTATCCAAAAAAGTGTCTACAAAAAGCAGCAAAATCGCACGCACTTGCAGCACTTTAATATTTGGGAACCTTGAATCTCAGTTTCTGTTACAAAATGCTTCTAACTTATGCGATGCTCACCCAATAATTGTTAACCCGACTGACTGGTCAGTGCGGGGGGAGGGGGGGGGGGGGACATGGACCCAGCATCTTGGGGAGGGGGAGCGCGAGATTATATAAAGCCAAGGGGCTATCGGCGCCGCGATTGCATTTCCAACAAACAACATGGGCGTAAAGGTAGGTGCACTTCCACATTCTAGCATGAAACAAATGGAAATCAACAGAATTTCAATGTCATTAGCTTTTCATTTTAGTAGTAACACTTAATTTTATTAAACGAGTTTTTGAAACGTAAGTTGAAAAAAATAATTATTCCTACATACTATCAGGCATAGCCTGCAATTTGCACAATCTTTCTGAGATGCAATGCAATGAAAAAAACTAATTACTTCTATAAAATCTAAGAATAACTAATGTTGTCACTTGTGTAGATACAATCTTTCTCTTTGTCATACAAACAACTAATATAGTAATACAAACTAATTAAACACACTGAGATATTGCTACAAATTATCAATATTATAAATTAGATTCAAAATAAACAATTTTAATTTTTTTAATTTAGAAGCACATTGAATTCAGGATTATACAAAGTGTAACACAATGTTTTGTTCGTTTCAGACAATTTTATTGCTGGTATTTGTGGTGGCCGTTGCGTTGGCCGTCCCGCAATATCCATTCGTCTTCTACGCACATAAAGCAGGCCACTACTACGTGAACCCCGGCTCGCATCAGACACCCATGGGGCCGATGTTACTCAGGTTAGTTTGTAGTTTTCACTGACTAGAACGTTGTGTGTGACAAGTTATCGGCACATGATGATGTCATTAGGTTCATTACTCGAGAGTGAAAGATCGATTTTGTTAATCATTTTGGAAATACTTAATGCCAACATCAAATAGGTCTATTTGATTTTCTTATAACAGCCATTTATGTGTATTTTTAAAAGTGGTTTGGATTAATGTGGAATCTGAAATGTCAATGTCAAGGTCAAATTTCATCTGCATAATGTGGGAATTTGATTTGATTTAGTTCAAAATATAACTGGATGCAAGGGAGTTTATTGTCACCCAATACAATTTTTTAATTTTAAAATAGTCAATATGTGTGTTCCAAGATTAATTAATTTTATGTCTGTGATGAACAATTACATATTAAATTACTAAACGTTTGACCCAAAGTGTTTGAAATGTATTTTAAAATGTATCAGCCACACCGGATAACATAAGCTGTCGCAGTAATTTTATTAAATAATTTGTACATCGTCAATCTAATTTACTCATGCGAAAACTGAAGATTTTATAAAATTTAGTTAACAGTTTATCTGTGTTTAGACGAGCTGTGATAACACACTTGAGTATCATTTGGAAGCCAGATAATACCCGGTGTAACTAATAATATATTTGAAATTGATCGGAGTCTTCGAATTCAATTACCTATAAATAGTTGTGAAAGAAAACGCTTTCATTGGCGTAAATTCGTACATGTCGCCACCGATTTAGCGCGGGGGGGGGGGGGAGGGGGGGGGGCAGAGATAGAAAATGGGCGAAAATTTGGTTTGATTTAATACCATAACAGCCAAGAACAACGATGATCGACAGTTTGGTAGCAATTTAAAGAATTTTGATAATCATATGGACCAAAATGTGTGTTTAATTACGTTAAAATGAATTACCTTTTATTATGAAATTCTAAATTTTTCTGAGTTGCGTCCCACGCCCCGCGTCCCCCCGCCCCGCGCGAAAAGTAGAGGCATAACTATCCTGTGGGGTGGTGGGGTGCGGGGGGGGGGGGGTATGAAGGGACGCCACTGGTTCAAATGTTATCAATTTGAATGTAAGTGAAACCTCCCCCGCCTTCAACAAGTGTCATTGTGTGAATAACCCACCCATCCTCTTGAACGACAGGAATGATAAGCTCAGCGTCAACGTGGACCCCGTCATGGTGGTGCTCGTCGACGCCCTCCCCAGTGTTCGACGTGTACCAGAGCGTCACTTACCCATCCTCTATGTCTGACAGGAACGACAAGCTGAGCGTCGACGTGGACCCCGTCATGGTGGTGCACGTCGACGCCCTCCCCAGTGTTCGACGTGTACCAGAGCGTCACTTACCCATCCTCTATGTCTGACAGGAACGACAAGCTGAGCGTCGACGTGGACCCCGTCATGGTGGTGCACGTCGACGCCCTCCCCAGTGTTCGACGTGTACCAGAGCGTCACTTACCCATCCTCTATGTCTGACAGGAACGACAAGCTGAGCGTCGACGTGGACCCCGTCATGGTGGTGCACGTCGACGCCCTCCCCAGTGTTCGACGAGTACCAGAGCGTCACTATAACCCATCCTCTATGTCCACAGGAACGACAAGCTCAGCGGTCTCTCCCCCATCAACGTGAACCCCGTGCACGACCCATGCTCGTCGACGCCCTCCCCAGTGTTCGACGTGTACCAGAGCGTCACTAACCCATCTTCTATGTCCACAGGAACGACAAGCTGAGCGGTCTCTCCCCCATCAACGTGAACCCCGTCCACGACCCGATGGTGATGCTCGTCGACGTCCTCCCCAGTGTTCGACGAGTACCAGAGTGTCACTAACCCATCCTCTATGTCCACAGGAACGACAAGCTCAGCGGTCTCTCCCCCATCAACGTGAACCCCGTCCACGACCCGATGGTGATGCTGATCGACGGTACCGAGAAGGAGATGGAGGGGCCGACGCCCGTGATGGAGAAGGACGACATGCGCATGGTGTCGACGATCACGAAGACGTTCACGACGACGCTGATCTCCGCCACTTTAGCCACCAGCACCTCCTACGTCACCTCCTCGAACACGACGACGGGTTAGACACTTGCGCAGACACGCACCCGATGACGACTAAGGCACGACGCGATGCGACGGCAATGTTTTTGAGCTCCTTGATGTATATAGACTGATAATTTAAGTATTTTTTTTGTTTTAATGATGTTGTATTAATATTCAATAAACTCAGAAAGAGTTCATTTTGTTGTTTCCTTTTATCCCTTACTGAAATTATTTTTATCCAATCCCCTTTATTCCTCAGATTTTATAATTCAATTTTGTTTAAAAAAAATCATTTGTGTGTGCTGAGAATCCTTACATCAGAAACCATTAAAATGTTGATAAAAAGTATTTGACTCCTGACGTCTATATTAATTAACAAAAAATATAATTGGGAATAAGCTTATCCCAAGTTGGCAATTCTCTGCGGAATGTGTGTATGAAACCATAATTGGAACCCCACTTCTTTAAATAGTAGTTTACCTAAAACATTTAGTGGTAGAGAGAGAGAGGCTTGGGGTTATCCCTCCCTTTGGTTGACCCACCCTTTAGATATTCCATATTGTATTATACATTCTCTGTTTTTATTGAATCTACTTATTTCCCACTGCAATGCACATGGCAGATAACAATTTTAATTATAGGTAAATGCAATTCAGTTAATATTTAGGTACGGTTTATAATGCTCTGTACCTCTACCTGTACCTGTTTTTAAGTTTAAGTTGTCATCCAATGTCATTTGTTGTTCCCATGGAACATAATCCTAATCTACTACCTTCGAATAATTGAAACTTTTGTAATTGTAATGTTAAATTTGAACCCCATTACATCAAGATGACCAAGCATAAAGAAACACTGAAGAAAATGTGGTAGTTCATAAATGTACCGGCCATGCACCCAGCATAATATTGCTGGTGCGTGTGGGGGGGGGGGGGGGGGGGGGGGGGGGGTGAATGCCTACTCAATACATTTACAATATTTATACACACACACAAATAAATAAATAAAAACATTTTTGAGCACCTTCTGATTTTGCAATGACATTTTCACATCACATGCCCACACTAATTCGCAAGTCCTAAGTCTGTGTATTGAGCAAAGTCCAAGAGACGTTGTAGCATTTTCATGAACAATTATCTGCAATATTATCCAAAATTTTGAAATCTTGAAATATTTCAAAGAAATCTAAAAATGTTCACTTTTTTCGATTCAAAATATCAATTCCATTTTTTTTTACTCTGACTTAACAATTTTGAAATTATTAGTTTGAACTCTTGATTGTATCTGGTACTGGTTTTAGGACCAATGAACTTTTCCTCATACTGGCGCTCTGCCCCCCCCCCCCCCCTCAATTGAATGAACCGCCCAGTCCCAAAACCGGACCCCAAATACAAATAAATAAAAATAACGCAAAACATGCACACTCACTAAATTAATTATTTTCTAATGTAGATCTTCCCAGATCATTTTTCATACTGGGTCAATAAATCTTGCTTGTTCACGGCAAACCCCTGTTGGATGACCTCTGGTCAACTTGACTTGGCCCCCACTCCTTCCAAAATCTAATCATTACGGAACCTGATCCATTAACAAGGTACATATAGGGAAGTACGTATGTCTGGTCAAAATGGGGGGGGGGGTGAGGGGCAAAGCGCCCCCTTACCTCCCTGTACCGGGTGCGGGGGGCTGCCCCTGCCCCGCTATACCAGATTCTATATAAGGTGGTCGAATGATTTTAGGGGCATTAGACATCAAAGACCATGGGTGCTAAGGTAAGTGCATAAAATAGATTTTAATTATTACAAATATTACTATTTTACGATGATTTGGGTACCTCGAAGCTCAGTTGTTTTCAAATTTACGACAATAAGACTATAGGAAAACAAACTATAAAGATAAATCCCGGAATTTGCAATTTCAAACCTATTCTACCTACCCCTTGATTACCTACTCAAGTACGGCTAATATTTTTGGGTTTTAATAGACCCATTTGTTGTAACCTCAATTTGAGGGCTTCAAGGATGGAGGATTTTAAAATAAATATAATCTAGCAATCTTCTTAACTAAGTTTGTGTTTAATATCCGCAAAGTACCAACATTGACAATGACAATTGAGTTTGTTTGGAAATTCATGTGACAAGTTGTGACAATGTGACGTGACTAATGTCACAAACGTGACACGTTATCTGGCACCTCACGTCACAGGTTACCGGTATGATTATCTTTACGTTTACGACTTTGAACCGAAGAATCTGTTTTTTGAACTATCGATTTATGATAACCTGTTTTTTGCTGAGATTAAAGTTCGATGACCTTTAAATTGTTTTATTATACATTCATTTTGCTTGGTCAAGGTTGGTGAGAGGAACCTTACCCATTTCTATTAAGTACTCTAAGCCTGTCAAAATGTACGGCTTTTCCGTGCGATCCAAGGCAAAAGAAGATCCAATTAATCTACAGTTTCACATGATTTTTCTCCGAAAACCTTGAATATCACAAGTTTAATTTTCCATTATACATATCAGCCAGCACATAATATATGATGTGATAATAATATGTTCATTATTACGATTTGAATTTGCCTCAATTTTTCCGACATAATACTTTTTAGCCAGTTTCGGATGCCGCAAAAATCATAAATTCATAAATTACTACTCAAAGCGATTATTCTACTTTGGAAACCAAGGAAGTCATCCTTTTAAATTCATCAATCACAAGAGTTGGCAAAGTAATACAAGCAAACGTGTTTTCGTATAATAAAACATAAGATTTTTTGTTCCTCAATTTCAAAATTTATGGTTTGTCGTACAGATTCTTAAATTATTCGGTGGTATTAAAATTATTGTATTTTTCCAGACGTTCGTAATTTTGGCAGTCATGGTGGCCGTGGCGTTGGCCATCCCGCAATACCCATTCGTCTTCTACGCCGCTAAACCAGGCCACTACTACGTGAACCCAGGCTCACACCAGACCCCCATGGGGCCGATGTTACTCAGGTGAGAAAGTCTGACAACACCTGGTTGCTATGGTATCAGACCTCAATCTTGTTTGTTTTGTTGGGGGACAGGCAATTTTTCGATCGTTTAATCGTATTTTAAATGAGAAAGATGTTGAAAAGAAATTTGATTGTATCAAATAAAATAAGGAAATAAGATAAGGAACCGTAAAGACTATACTTATTACTTAAGTACTGACTGGTTAATTTTGTCCTGACGAATCTGAAACTCTTATGATTGCAAGGATGTCATTGACTTCTGACGGGAAAATATCTTTTGATCGTCCATATAATTAAATAGAAATAAGGGTAACGCTTCAGAGACCTTAGTAAGTATAAGGTGTGCGGTCCTTCTAAACTGATTATTGGAGTTTTTCTTCACACTAAGGGATTTGAAAAAGTCCACGAGTAATGTACATTTTGAGCTTACTCTACTAAATAATGTCACACACGGGAGTACATTACGACCTCAAAGTGTTAAATACGAAATGAACATACATTCTGAGGTCGTCCCAGAGGTCGTAATGTACACTTCGGTGTGTAGCATTGTGTAGTAGAGTAAGATTGAAATGTATATTACTCCTTTTTTACTGTGTTTATGTGAAGGGGTTGTTAGGACGTCAAGCTAAAAATGGTTTATTTTGATACCCCCTCCCCCTGTCACATTTGTCACGCTTTTCGACCCCCCTCCCCCTCAAAAAGTACGTCACAAAACTATTTGTCTAGCTGTGAAATGTATCAGAATTTATCGATTTTAGCGAAATTTCTGGTCCCGACATATCACTGAAATTTAAAATGTTTGAAAATATCTATACGAAAACATGACATCCTACTGCAGGGGTCGGCAACCTGCGGCTCCTTAAATGTTCTTGAATGGCTATTTATTATTTAAATGTAGATCTGTAATCGAAAAATTTTAAAATTCGAAAATAAAACGCCCTGCGGGCAACAATTGTAAGGTTGTTTGAATCAGTTTTTTTTTAAACATTTTAGAGCCTCTGAATAACTTTTAAATTTCTGAAATTCTGAAAAACGCCCTGCGGGGTAACATTTGGGGAGTTTTGTCATAAAATATAATATACAAAAAATAAAACTTGTCTTTGTCATCCAATTTATTATTTCCAGTATTTTATATTCGATGCCTCTACTGCGGCTCCCATTTTTACCTAATTTATTAATTTTTGGGAAATCGGCTCCTTGACCAAAAAAGGTTGCTGACCCCTGGACTGTCCAGACCCTCCCCCCCCCCCCCCCCCTGAGCATGACGGTATACACATCTCCGAAGACAGAACTTGACGGACACTTTGCCCCTCACCCCCAGGAACGACAAGATCAGCGGACTATCGCCGATCGGCGTGAACCCCGTGCACGACCCAATGGTGATGATGATCAGCGGCACCGAGAAGGAGATGGACTACACTCCGATCATGGAGGACGCCGGTCGCGCCGTCCAGACCAAGACCGTCACGTTCACGTCGACAGTCGTCTCTGCGACGGTCACGACTGTCACCTCCTTCACCACCTCGGCGAACACCACCACGGGATAGGAGAGCTGCCGCTCTTCACGCCCTCCAGACAACGCGACGCGCCAACGGACAAATGATTTGATTCTATTATTTATGCAACGACAATGTATTTATTGAGCTCCTTGATGTACTATATAGACTGTTAATTTAAGTGTTATGTATTTGATTAGTGTCAATAAACTGATATGGTTTATGTTTCTAGCGTTTGATTTAGGATACATCACGCATTCCTAACCAAATTTCCCATATAACAAACAATTATTATACAAACAAAATTATATCAACAAATATGGTTCTTATGCTACGCAATTCTAATAATAAAAAAACATAATAAGTAATACCATGTAAGAATATTATGTAATGGCATAAACCAAATTACTAGAGAACTGATTAAAATTCCAAGTGTAGTTTAAGGAATATAAAAATAACGTAAACAATATTTACTATGGAAGATGTACCAACTTTTTAAACTCCTTGTTAAAGCATTTTCAACTTTTATTATCTCTCGTTCTACTGGTTTTTGGACCAATGAACCTCTTCTCCTTGTCACGCTCTGCCCCCCCCCCCCTCCCCCCTTGGTCCAAAACCGGACTCCATGCAAATAATACAAAGCACGAATTATCCCTATAGTTCAACTATTTCCTTATTGGCAGTCTCAACCCCATATATTTCTAGGAAGTTCTGTGTAACCTCCCCCCTCCCTTCCCCACAGAACCTAATCAATAAATAAGGAATTACATATTGGCAATATACGAGGAATCACTTCCCATGTTCTCTTCCCCCTTTAACCCCTTCCCACCAATACCTGAATCTATAGATTGAAGTTGGAAGTATTTTTAGATCATGGAGGAAAGGTAAGTGATTGTCACTAAAATAATTTTAAGGGAACTGGGGGAGAACGAAGCTCGTTATAGACCAATTCAGAAAATATCTGGGTGGCTCTGGTTTCTAGATAAATTCACATGCAGTTTGGTTTTCCATATATCTATTAGTGTTTTACAACAATAATGGGTTACAGCATGAGTACACACTTGGAAAATCATGCTGCATGTGAAATTCATTAGAATCCAGAGCCATCCAGATAATTTCTGAATTGGTCTATTGGACAAATGAGATAAAGGTGACATCGGCAATGGTATTAATGACAGTTACAAATGCGCAAAACATATAATTTTCGGTTTACACAATGCAATTATATTTTTTATTATTTTATTTCAGTCTCAAAATTGCAGTTTTCAGTTACAAATGTGCAAAACATATAATTTTCGGTTTACGCAATACAATTATATTTTTTATTATTTTATTTCAGTCTCAAAATTTGGTGGGATATTCTTCCCACTGCCAAGGGGAAAGGAATCTTTACCTAATTGAACAAAAAAAGTAAGAAAATAAAAACTTAAGAAAAAAATGACTTGATTATCGTATGATGATTTTTTTATGTATAAACTTACATCTTCATTGGAGAAATTGGTTGATATTACATGATTTGACGAAAAACGTATTTGAATTAACATGAACATGCGGGACTTTGGACTTGACACATCTTCATTTCACAACTTCTTTGCTGACCTAACAGAAGTTAACAATTTTCTTTCTTTGTTCCTTCTATATACGCAAGATAGCAGAGCAAACAGAAAGCGGGACATATACTTCCCATCGCCCTTAATGTATAGTGGGAAGTATATATCCCAGTGCCTATGAATGGGATAAGCTGTCAAAATATGCGCTCGGGGTGTAGAAAATATTAATACGAATCCTTGAAATAAACATTTAAACTGGGGCTGTCAATGAATAAGCTAGGACTTTCACTTTTCACGCATTTATCTTAGAATTATATCACGTGATCTTGTATTGTCGTTCTCCTGTACTTCATTTATATGTTTTATTATTGCAAGGGGATTATTTGAGTCATATAGAAGCAAAACTCGCCTTATCAACAAAAAAAAACAGAAAGGCCGAAAAACGATCAAAGGTATGGATATGGAGCTAGGTATATTTTAAAATGTAGATGGCTACTTCCCAACTTCTCCATCTACTGCAAAAGAAATTAGGATAAATAATTATGCTTGAGAATGTAGGTTTCTTTGGAAAACTTCCATGGAGTCAGGATAATATGAAAGGATGTGAAAAATATCCGACCGAACCGGGGCTCGAACCCTGGACCTCTCACTTGCCGGGCAAGAGCTCTACCAACTGAGCTACCCGATCGGACGGACGGACATTAGACACAACACACTGATGAGGGTTAAGCTGGGTCCACATAGGCCGTTTTTCCGTTTTGCGTTTTCCGTTTTTACTCTTTGAATATCGCCGTTTTTAGTAGGCCTGTCCACATAGAGCGTTTTGCGTTTTGCGTCTTCTACAAGAACGTTTGTAAGCACCTTGATCACAGCCTTGTTTAAATAGTACTTTCGAGATGTCAGGAGGCCGTGGCAAACAAAATTGTTCATTCAACATTATATCTGTCAGTGACAGTTTGTTAGTAATTAGGCGGACTAATATACTTCACAGGTATGTAAATTTAAAATAATGCATCTAGTGTCAGATCGGCCATGTTATTTGACCATGTGACGTAGTCGTACGTGATTGGTTATTAAAAGTTTTACGTCACTTCCGCCGTGCGTCTTTTTTAAAATCCTCGTTGAAGTTTATGCGGCGCGGCGAGAAGAAAATCCGCGTACGGCAGGCTTGTGATTGGTCAAGAGAGAAAAACGGAAAACGCAAAACGGAAAAACGGCCTATGTGGACCCAGCTTTAGAGATCTCCGAGGAGAATGGAATGAAGGTAGAGAATGCTTCTACGAACTGTCATACCACCGGTGACGATGCTGTCACCATGTCTCTTTGCACTTGCGTGCGCAACCCTCTTTTTTCAGCTCGAATGATGAGAATGTAGGTTTCTTTGGAAAACTTCCATGGAGAAGTTTTCAGTTTTGGCCTATTCATAGCCAAAAGATTTTTGGATAAGGCGAGTTTTGAAAGTTATACTTGGGAGTAGACAAGTTTTTGAGCGAGCGTAGCAAGCGTCACCACGGTACTCTTATGGCACTTTCTCTGTGTGTTTGTTTGTTTGTTTGTTTGTTTGTTTGTTTGTTTGATTTTTGTTTTTTGTTTTTTTTTGTGGCCGCGGTCCAGGTCAAACTGCTCAAGCAATCGATCTGAAATTTTGTACACATACTAACGTAATCTAGGAGGTCCCTGGGATCGTTTTTGAACGGGATCCCGTGATTGGTTCAAATTTAAAAAAAATTATCTTTCGATTGGTTGTTCCGATCAATTTGAAATTTAGCAAAGTCATTTTAACCAACATTTTACCCAATCATAATAAATTTCAGCCAAATCCTCCCATTGGTTCAAATTTGAAACCATTTTTACGCTGATTTTTGTAATTTAAACTAGAACCGATTGACCATCTAACTTAAAACTTCGCATGGTCATTGGTACCAACATTTAAGGTATTTTTTTCCAATTTTCAGTATAATCTGTAGTTATTGAGCGAGCGAAGCGAGCGTCTCCTTTTGGCTCTTTGGCACGGACCTCTGTTTTTTTTGTTTTTTTTTTTGTTTTTTTGTTTTTGTTTTTGTTTTTGGCTGCTAATAGCCGATACACAGGTCGCACCGTTTCACCGATCGATCTGAAATTTTGCACACATGTAAAACCAACCTTCTCTGTTTGCAGACCCTAATTTTTTTGAAATCCATTCATTGGTTGAAATTTAAGTAAACATCTCCTGATAGGCTGAAAAATGAAAATGGACTTCGACAAATGTGATCGACCTTATATTTTGCGTGGTCATTAGGACCAACATTGTCTCTTATTTTACAAATTTTCAGCCAAATCCTCCCATTGGTTAAAATTTAAAAAAAAAATCATGTGCTTTTTGAAATTTAAACCAGAACCGTTTGACCGATCAACTTAAAATTTTGCAAGGTCATCGGGTCCAACATTATCTGTATTTTTGACAATTTTCAGACTAAACTGTGTTTAAATTCAAAAGTTATCGACAGTTTACGGATATTTTGCGTGTTGGCTATCATATTTCTCGAATTTCATATTTCACGGAATCTTCGAATCTTCACTTTAAGGTTGTTAGAGCAGAAACTTTCAAACGTATTATGAAACTGATATGACCGTTTAACATTTTTTTGAACGATATCCTGTGAGTTTTGGAAATTAACAAGGAATCGTTCAATCATAAAGGTTCAATCGATCAACTTAAAACTTTGCGTGGTTATTGGGACCAATATTTTAGGAATTGTTGGAGATTTTCATACAAGTCTGTGACGAAATTCAAGAATTATTGGCTTTTAATGACATTTTCAATAGACAGAATTTCGGTTCGCTGTGTTGCGCATATCCGTGCTCGCTCATCAACGCGTTACTCAGAGCGTTTTCCTAGTTTTTAAAAGTTTGTATCATTTTAGGGACATTTTATTCCATAATCTTGAAATATTTACTACATTTTCATCCCTGCCTTCTTTAAGCTTCTGCTCCAAGGCCTATAGAGCAGCAAATCAGTCCACAATTTAAAATAAAACTAGCGCTTATAAAATCGGATGCAGTTCGAAGGCCACATACTCCATTTGGTTTAAGTTTAAATAATATCTTCTGATTGGTCGACAATCAAAATGTTCCGATTTGGTTGAAATTTTGCATGATGATCATAAGACCAACATAATCTAACATTTCACACATGTTAAGCCCAATCAGTCAATTATTAAAAGTCATTTTACAAGTTTAGTATGGGTTGTCAAAAGCTGGAAAAAGTATGGGGGAAAGTCACGACACAATGGATCTGATATTCATCCAAAGTATTTATATGGAGATTGGAAAGTTGCAGAGAAAATCGTATAGTGCCGTGTCGTTTATCGTGACATGGGGATGTTGCATGTTCTGTGCTCGCTCATCAACGCGTTACACTGAGCGTTTTCCTAGTATGGTCATTATCCATACAAATGTTTCCCAATGTCTATAGATCATCAAGTTCTTCACGGCTTTCAATTCAGAGTGATCATTATTACGTCTTTATGGGCCTATAGGTAACCAATTTGTGGGGTTCTCGACAAAACGGTATAGCACCACATTTCCCGAATGGTGCCTAACTAACTAAAGCTTAGATTAATGGTAATATTACTAAATTACGGGTTCTAAACACCTGTTGGACAAAATAAAACTAATTGAGCGAGCGTAGCGAGCGTCACCACGGTACTCTTATGGCACTTTCTCTGTGTGTGTTTTTTTTTTTTTTTTTTTTTTTTGTGGTCACACCCCATGTCAAACCGCTCAAGCAATCAATCTGAAATTTTGTACACATACTAACGTACTCTATGCGGTCCCTGGGATCGTTTTTGAACGGTATCCCGTGATTGGTTCAAATTTAAAAAAAAAATAACTTTCGATTGGTTTGTTTTATCAATTTGAAATTTTGACAAGTCATTACCACTAACATTTTACCCAATCATACAAAGTTTCAGCCAAATCCTCCCATTGGTTAAAATTTAAAAAAATCTTTCATATGATTTTTGAAATTTAAACTAGAACCGTATGACCGATCAACTTAAAACTTTGCATGGTCATTGGGACCAACATTATCTGTATTTTTGACAATTTTCAGACTTATCTGTGTTTAAATCTAAAAGTTATTGACATTTTACTGACATTTTGCGTGTTATCTGTCAAATTTCACGAAAATGTTGATCACGGCTACTTCGACTCTTTATAGTTCCAAGGTATTTAGAGCAGAAACTTTCACACGTATGAAACTGATATGACCGTTCAACAGATCGGTCTAATACTGTGTAAGTATACACACTTTTATCATATGAGTAGTCCCAGGTATATTTTTTTTAAATAGATCATATGATTTTTGAATATTAACAAGGAACATTTTAATCATAAAGGTTCAATCGATCAACTTAAACCTTTGCATGGTTATTGGGACTAATACTTCAGGAATATTCGGAGATTTTTATACCTACAAGTCTGACGATTTTTAAGAATTATTGGCCTTTAATGATATTTTCGAAAGACATAATTTCGGTTCAAGGTGTTGCGCGCGTCCGTGCTCGCTCATCAACGCGTTACACAGAGCGTTTTCCTAGTTTAACTCAAATATTTGGATCAGCCCCCCTTTTTGGAAACTTGTAATTCCGACAACGGCAACCGTTTGTGCTGGATTGTTTCGTAAAAAAGTTTTGTTCGCGCCAAACCCATTCAACCCTTTTTTGATCCACGCTTTTTAAAAATTTGATTTAAAAATTACGGATTGAAGGGCTTAGAACAAAAGATCTAGTGGAGCGGTCGCTCCACGCCAGCCAAGTCGTACGGCGCGCACACACACTCATTTAAAAAGGCTGGAGCTAACCCACTTTTACTGTAAGCATCAAAGTGGCATTTTCGGCCTACTGGATCTCAAAATTGGGAAATCTCACATTGTTGCGAAATATCTTAATTTCGAGCTATAGCCCACCCCACCACTTATACCAAATTTAGGAACAATACGTTATGACGTTTGCGAGCTAGAGGGCCGTGAAAACCGTGAAATTGTACGGCTTTCTTCAGATGATTACTATACCTATTAATAATGATTATTATTTTTCATCTTCCAATAAATTCCGCGGTCTCCGCCACAGCCTAAACGGCTGGGTTGATTGACCCGAAATTTTCACCACATATACAGCTCGTCTGCCTGATGATACCTTGCCCTTATGAATTTTTTCTGCCGCCATTTTCAAACCGGAAGTGACGTCATATCTCAAAAACGGCTAAACCGATCGAAACGAAATTTGCGCCTATCGATTCAGACTGTCCTCTTTATGAAATATCAATAGTGAAACTAAAGTTTTCTAATTACTGAAACCGGATATGACGTCATTGTTTAGCGAAATCTGCCTAAATTCACTTCCCCTTTATATAAAAACCTACTACATATTCAGAAGGTTTATAATGAAATATAAGTATTTTATATACATATTAATACAATGTGTAAGTGCTCTCAGCCGCCATTTTGAAAACCGGAAGTGATGCCATATCACGAAAACGGCTGGACCTATATTGGAACGATGCTTTCGCAATTCTTCATGGAATACCACTTTAAGATTATATATCAAACTCTATTTACTATTTAAATTTAACTCTATTTACTCCAAACCCTATTTTTCTTAGTAACTAATTCGGAAATGGCGTATTGTTTTAAAGGAATAAGTCATTGTTGCTCCAATATGTTTTACAAATTGTGTACATAAATTAAAAAAATAAGTGATTCCCCATAAAAAAACACTCCGTGTAAAAATACCAGCCAAGTCTCTTCAACTATAAAAAAATAGAAGAAATCTAAAACTTTAGCACCGAAAAGTAGTGATATCAAAAAATGGGCCAAGTCAAAACTTAATTTTAAAAACAAAAATGTACTTGGCGCATCGTGTTTAAGGGCATTATATGTATCATTAAGGTACATTTGATTTTTGGCATATAGTACGTCTATATTATTTAAACACGATGCGCCAAGTACATTTTTGTTTTTAAAATTAAGTTTTGACTTAGCCCATTTTTTGATATCACTACTTTTCGGTGCAACCGTTTTAGATTTCTTCTATTTTTTATAGTTGAAGAGACTTGGCTGGTATTTTTACACGGAGTGTTTTTTATGGGTTCTTTTCACAGCACAAAGCAGCACAAACGATTGCCGCTTGCGGAATTCCAAGTTTTCAAAAAGGGGGTGCTGATGTCAGGCACCCCAAACCTCGGCAAACTTCAAAGCCCCGCGCGAAAATAAATAATATGTTGAAAAATGTGGATTATAAGAATTTTAAAAGATACGCTCTACCCATACAGTCTTTATTTAGTGGATTGTTTCCAATCCACTTAGTGCTTTAGTGGACTTATGCTTCCAAAAGCGAGTACCTGAAGCGGAAAGCTTCTTGCTTTTACAATAATCGCTTGAACTGGGGTCTCCCGATGACAGTCCTGCGAGCTTTGCATTGAACCAACTGCCTCAGAACGTATTATTTTTGTTTTAATTATCGCGTTTATTTTCCCTTGTCGTGACGAACACACTGTCATAAAACCGACACTTAAAAACACGTAAACTCTCTACGCGTCCAATCAGAGGGCGTCTTTGCTATTTACTATCTCATCTACGTATGCAGTAGAGAGGGAACAGATCTAGGAATGCAGAAGTATTCGTATAAAAGCTAGAAGCATTTTCTTTGGTTGGCTATTCGCAGATATATATCAACCAAGATGGGTGCAATGGTGAGCTTAAAACTACAATACTCTAATTTAACTGTAGCATTTTTAAAAAGTAACAAAAACCGTTAATCATTTCATATTGGCAATACAAATATTGTCATAAATACTTGACACTTTTTTATTATTAATTTGCATATTATCTAGTTTCAGTATTTTTTAATATAGTAGGTATTTATATCGTTTTACTAGAAAACGCCGGGTCATCTACCAACAATTTTCTTTCAAACCATTTTATTTTGTTCCTAATAGTATTATCTACAATATAAGATCAAAAAATGTATACCTCACCGACCTTAATTTTATGTAAAACATTTTCAAAGTTCGAGATTTTTAAATCGCTCTTATGGGGAAACGAATTAATTTCCTACATTTTTCTAAATTATTTTTGATCCGCAACAAACAATTTCTACAGAAAACTATTGACATATTCTTCGACTAATACTGAATGTATTGAAAACTTAAAATACTCTTGTCACCGACTTAATTGCTGAGATAATGGCATTTAAATGTTTGAAAATCTTGATATATGGCCATTTAACATGGGACAACTGAACTAGTCAAAACCACTGCTGTATTCTTAACAAAATTATTTTACGAAAACTTTGTTAAAAAAATTCTCATCATCTAATATCGTATTATTTTCAACATATTACATGATAAAACTATGTTTTAAAGTTTAAACATGCGTTTTCTGAATTAATTTATCTCATGTTATGAATATAGTCATTCAAAGCGATGGTTCATCCTTAAGGTGGTACAAGAAGGTAAAGCGCGAACGATTTTGCCGTGTTTGGTAAGCACTTTTTTTGGATACGTTTGGAGACAAAATTAGTTGACGAAATGATTTGAAATTTTAAACATGATTAGATAAATGATTAACTTGGGGTTATCTATTTGCTAGATTTATTTGCTTCGTTAATTAGTAATAATTAGTAGGTTTTGGGTGAAAATTTTTATATTTTTTGTCTAGCTGGGTGCCGTATGAAATTTAATTTTAAAAATGTGCTAAGTGATAACCCTAAGTGTGTTTTTTATCTAATCATGAATAAAATTTGAGATCAATTGGTTCACGGGTTTGGTCTCCAATCGTATCGGAAATTTCACGGCTTTTAGCGGTTTTGTTGAATAACCGGCGCCTAATTAACAAAGCACGAAGCAAAAATGAAAAAGTTCTACTAATATACAATCAAAATGATCATGTGAACATCCTATCAAAGTTACACACACTTGTGAAACAATGTTTCTCTCTCAATTTGCTAAAACGGCCGAGCGCTGATGTTCCTCGGGGTGACATTCAGTTCAGTAATACCAAAGTGTAGATTTTAGATTCTAGATTTTATCGAATTTGCGCGGACGGAAGACGGAGACGGATACTATGTTTAGGTATGACGTCTGCGTCGTCCGTCTTCGTCAATTGTGCATCGGCCTTAAGCTGCAATTGTGTGAATACTTTCCTTCGAATTTTAACTTAACGGTTTACTTCACGGTTTTTAATCATTTCACAATCACCCCACACACAAAGTAAACCAAAATTTGAACTATTGTAATACTTAAAGTTACATTTTGGCTATGCGTACAGATAGGAAAATGGACAACGTTCGTCAATCCAAAAATGATTTTCTCATGGAAGAACAAAGTTAGCAAGATAAAACAAAACGCTTACTCACGCCAGAGATCATCCATGTTATTGCAATGTGATATTTATTCCGTTCTTTTTGTGTGGGGCTTTTAAAATTTTAGTAAGTTTTGAGTTTGAATTTTTTCTTTTTTGGTGTCCACTTACTTTACAATATAAGCATACTCCATGACTCAATGTACTTAGAAATAGAATACAGATTATTATTACTATTGCCAAATGTATGTCTCCCGCAGACAATCGTATTGGCTGTGGCGCTGGTGGCAGTAGCTCTGGCAACACCGCAGTACCCCTTCGTGTTCTACGCCTCCAAGGCAGGGCACTACTACGTCAACCCAGGGGCCCATCAGCCCCCAGCGGGCCCCATGCTCTACAGGTCAGTACCGTGCAGCAATAAAGCCATACACCATAAACATAAACATGAACGAAAAGCATCATATCCGCTATCATTGAAATCAACAGATCATTTTCTATCTACGTGCTCGTTAAGAATTACCTAAGTCGAGTGTCGGGTGCGATTTTTTTCTGGCAAATACTTTGTAAAAAGGAGAAAAAATTAATTATGTAAAATTTCAATTTTAATATCTGTGATGCAAGCGCGAGCGATTTTGCTGCTCTTTGAAGACAATTGTTGCGATACGATTGGAGAAGAAATGGGTAGACCTAGAGAGAGGCTCTCTAGGTAGACCAAATTATTTGAAATTTTAATCGGGATTAGATACAAGACAAACTTAGGGTTATCCCTTGGTACATTTTTAATTTTTTGTCTCGTTAATTAGTATAAATTAGTTGATTTGTGTTGAAAATTTAGCTATTTTCTTGTCTCCCTGGGTGCCGAATAAAATTAAATTTCAAAAATGTGCCAAGTGTTGTCCCTAAGTTTGTCTTTCATCTAATCATGATTAAATTTGAGATCAATTGGTTAACGGGTTTGGTCTCCAATCGTATCGCAAATTTCAGAGTTTTGCGCGGTTTTGTTGAATAACCGGCGCCTAATAAACGATGCAAAAAGCAAAAATGAAAAAGTGCTACTAATATTCAATCAGGCTGATCATGTGAACATCCTGTAAAAGTAACACTCACTTATAAAACAAATTTTCTCTCAATTTTCTAAAACGGCCGAGCGCTAGTATCACCTTAAGAGTTGCATTATAGAATAGATTTATTTTTCAAACTGTTTATCAGGCTAGCCCAGCTAGCCAATGAACGGCATTCTCAATGTCATCCCCCCTGGAACTGCATTAACCCCATGTCCTCTCCCAGGAACTGCATTAACCCATGTCCTCTCCCAGGAACTGCATTAACCCATGTCCTCCCCCCAGGAACGGCATTTACCCATGTCGTCCCCCCTGGAACGGCTTTAACCCATGTCCGCCCCCCCAGGAACTGCATTAACCCATGTCCTCCCCCCAGGAACGGCTTTAACCCATGTCCTCCCCCCCCAGGAACGGCATTTACCCATGTTCCTCCCCCCAGGAACGGAGAGCTGAGCGGACTCTCGCCCATCGCCGTGAACCCCGTGCACGACCCGATGGTGGTGATGGTCGGCAGCGAGCCCGAATACCCGGTCTTGAAGCCGGAACCCGTGATGGACCACGACGACTTCCGCATGGTGTCGACCGTCACCAAGACGTTCACGTCGACGGTCATCTCCGGCACGGTGACCACGGTGACGTCGTACACCACCACCGTGGGCTAAACGCCCTCTACAAGTCCGGACACTCGACAACATTTCTTTCGAGCACAAATAGTATATTGAATTACATTGAATGGTACAAAACACTACAATTAATAATATAGTTTTTGTCAGGAATTGTTGCATATTTCATGCCATTGTTTAAAAGTTGTTACTATTTTAGGAAACAAGATTATTTTTTTATTCTTTAAATTGAATATTGAAACTTTTAATAATTTAATAACGTTACCATAATGTTGTGAAAGCAGTAATTTAACATAGTCGAGTGTCTAAATATTATCTGCACAAGACGTCAAGCAAGGATATCGGCAATTCTATTTAATTTTAAAGCAACTGTACATATTTATTGAGCTCCTGTTGTACAAATGTTGATACGTGTAAGTGTTGTATACATCTATGTGTTTTGTCATATTGAATTACAATCTAATTGATTGATACAGTGTGTTTTATTTCTTGAAAAGCGAGTCCTTTATAGTTTCCTTTACAGCTCTAATTTTATTCCTTTTATTCCCGTTATTGGGTGGGATACAGATCACATGGTTTCACTTATCAAAATACTTTCCTACTAAAGGTACAAATATGTCAAAATTCAGTTAATAAATACTACATCAACACCATAGCAGACCATGTTCATATACCAGTTGATGATACGATTGCAGTATATGCCATTTCCCATGAGGTCGGTAAACTCCACATTTTTTACATTTTGACATATAAAGCATAAAAACATCAGTAAAAAGTCAAAAGCTCATTACAGATTTGTCAAAAAATCACTTATAATGCTGGTCCCAAATGACCATGCAAAATGTGGTGATGCTCGGTCAAAAGATTCCAGTTTCGATTTGCACACAGAACTTCTGTCATCCCCATTGCCAATCTAAGTACAAACTTCAACAAGTTTCCGATGAAACTAATAGACCTATTTGATGAAAATCAATAGCACTCTGCACTGGACAGTAATGAATGTTTTGTGCAAAAATTAACTTGCTCCATGACTTTGTTTAAAAAGTTTACGCGAAAAGCACAAAAAACAAAAAACAAACAGAGATTCGAGCCATAAGTTTTAATTCGAGTCGCTCGCTCCGCTCGCTTGATAAAGGACATTTTCTCGAATATTATAATAATTCAATCAAACTCTATCAATTGCAAATAACCGTACGTCCACAAACGGCTTGGTATTCCCTAACAAAATATCTGGTATCGCCGAATTACATATTAAATTGAACGAAGACAGGCTTACTGGCGTTTGAACTCATCGAATAAATCTGTGAAATTGACACCCGCCCTTCTACCTCTAGTTAAACGATCAAATAGATAATTTTTATCAAACGAATCTCTGATATTATGTCTGTTCTTTTCGCTTTACAGGTAATACGAATTAAACGGATCAGGCAAAGTTCTTTTTTATATAATATTGATTCATGTTCGGCTATCTACTGACTTCTAGCAAGATCGTTCGTTTGATTTCACCGGAAACTTGATATATAGTTTTCCCTCGTCTTTACTGATGGGTAATCTGAGAGAAGCTGTGGTCAAGGTCGTACATTTCGAAGGCTCGCTTATCAACCCGTTCACTCAGCGGAGAAACTGTGAGAGAAAAATTGTTTGATAAGTGGGTGTTACTATGATTGGATGTTCAAATGATCAGTCTGATTGTATATTAGTAGCACTTTTTCATTTTTACTTGGTGTCATATAATAAGGCGCCGGTTATTTAACAAAACCGCGCAAATCGATGAAATTTCCGATACGATTTGGAGACCAAACCCGTTAACCATTTTAATCATGATTAGATGAAAGACAAACTTAGAGTTATCCCTTGGCACATTTTTGAAATTAAGAAAATACCTAATTTTCACCAAAAATCCACTAATTATTTCTAATTAACAAAACAAAAAATTAAAAATGTACCAAAGGATAGCCCTAAGTATGTATTTTATCTAATCATGATTAAAATTTCAAATCATTTCGTCAATTAACCCATTTTGTCTCCAATCCTATCCAAAAAAGTGCCTGCAACAAGCGGCAAAATTGCTCCCGCTTGCAGCACCTTAAGGTGATACAAGCGCTCGAATGAATAGGCGAAGAGGGCACAAGTTTCTTTTAGTCAATAACTTGATATCTAACCAGGGGACCAATTCTTGAGATTCACGTTTTGAAACCGTGGACATTTTCACTGTTTAAAACGTATAAAAGTTGAAGGCTAAGCAAAAGATGTCTACTGTTTCAAGTTTTATACAATGCAAACGTAAAACGGCTTCAAAACGTGAATCTCGAGAATTGGCCCCCTGAACACGGAACCAATAAACGTGAGTTTTCTCGACAATTTTTAGAAAAATTGCAATAAAAATACCGAAAAAGGACTTTAGTACTCACTATAGGTAGGTATATATATACATATTATGATTATTCATGCCAAGTTTCAGCTTGATATGTTGAACGGTTATTCAGTTTCGATCTTTTCTGTCTTGAACCAAATTTGATCGTCCCGGATATTTTTTTGACTTTCCAAAATGGGTTGATTTCGCTAAATATCGGTCTCGGGTCAGCTGACATCTACTTTCAACAGTTGCCCTGAAATTAAAAAGTCATACACCCTGGAATCCCCTAAAAAACACGTCAACTTTAACTCGTCCACTCAGAGGTCGACTTGGCTATTTATGTCGTCTAGTTATGTAGTAGTTACTTTATGGTGTAGTAGTGAGGGAACAGATCTAGGAATGCAGAAGTATTCGTATAAAAGCTAGAAGCGGTTTCTTTGGATGTCTATTCGCAGATACATATCAACCAAGATGGGTGCAATGGTGAGCTTAAAACTACAATAATCTAAAATAGCAGTGGCATTTGGAAAAAGTTACAAAAATCATTAATCATTTCATATTCATTTAGAAATAGTGTCAACAATTATACTTCACTTGACACATCTTAAATTCATATTAATTTGCATATTATTTACTTTCAGTATAAGGTAAGGTATTTATATGAATGTCGTTTTACTAGCTTTACTAGAAAACTAGACAGATTATTAAATATTCTTGCTCTTTTTGTGAAATTGAATTATAACCTCAAGTCTTTAGAGTTTATTTATCTTAATCATCGATACAAAATATTTTGTATTGCTATTTTGTATTTCACAATTTAATGTTAAGTTATAATTTAATTTAAAATCTCCCAACACATTGTTCAGCTTGAGCAATGCAAGCAATTCGAGAAAAAGCTTGTTAGCTCAAAAATAAATGATATAAAGATTCTTTCATTTTCAAAATATTGTTTGTTGTTATTCATAAAAATCCTCCTAACTATGAATATAAACGGAAAAATCGTTTAATTTTAATCGAATCTCTGAATTTACAACACCAATTGTTTCGAACATTTGTCACTTCGATTTATTTTACCATGTATGTTCCTGGGGTGGAAATTCAGTTCATAATAACATTCTAGATTTTATCGAATTTCGAGTTTGAGAATAAGCTGCAATGACATGTTAATACTTTCCATAGAATTTCACAATTCACAATAAACCACATACACATCGACTTGTTGAAAATACACAATCGCCCCACACAAAGTATATCAAAATTTGAACTCGTAATACTTCAAGTTACATTTTGGCTATGCGTACAAATAGGAAAATGAACAACGTTCGTAAATCCAAAAATGATGTTCTCATGGATAGAACAATGTTAGCAAGATAAAACAAAACGCTTTCTCACGCCAGAGATCATCCGTGTTATTGCAATGTGATATTATGTATTCCGTTATTTTTGTATGTGTGGGGTTTTTAAAATTTTAGTAAGTTTTTAGTTTGACACATAGTTTTTTTGTCTCCTCCACTTAATTTTCAAAACAATCATGCATTCTTATTTGCATTCTTATATGCATTTCATATATGCATTCTTATTTGGAATATAAGAGAATAAAGATTATTATTACCATTGCCAAATGCCTGTATTCCTGGGCGTCTGCCTCAGACAATGGTATTGGCTGTGGCGCTGGTGGCAGTAGCTCTGGCAACACCGCAGTACCCCTTCGTCTTCTACGCCTCCAAGGCAGGGCACTACTACGTCAACCCAGGGGCCCATCAGCCCCCAGCGGGCCCCATGCTCTACAGGTCAGTACCGTGCAGCACTGAAGCTATACACCATAAACATAAACATGAACCACAAAGCACCAATCAACTAGTAATTTTCAATCTATTGAAGGTACTCGTTTAAGGGTAGGTACTCAAGTGGTATCACGTGACCAAACTATAAAACACGAAATTGGCTAAACTGCACATAAGAGGAAGATGTATTTTCCTCACTCTATTAGTGATTCTACAACCCACTTCCCCCCCCCCCCCCCCTTCCAGGACAGGTATTTACTAATGTCATCCTCCCAGTAACGGCATTAATCCATGTCCGCCCCCCCCCCCCCCCCCCAGGAACTGCATTAACCCATGCCCTCCCCCCAACAACTGCATTAACCCCATGTCCTGCCCCAGAAACTGTATTAACCCATGTCCTTCCCCCCAGTAACGGCATTAACCCATGCCCTTCCCTCAGGAACTGCATTAACCCATGCCCTTCCCCCAGGAACTGCATTTACCCATGTCCTGCCCCCCAGGAACTACATTAACCCATGCCCTTCCCCCAGGAACTGCATTTACCCATGTCCTGCCCCCCAGGAACTGCATAAACCCATGCCCTTCCCCCAGGAACTGTATTAACCCATGTCCTTCCCCCAGGAACTGCATTTACCCATGTCCTGCCCCCCAGGAACTGCATTAACCCATGCCCTTCCCCCAGGAACTGTATTAACCCATGTCCTCCCCCCAGGAACTGTATTAACCCCATGTCCTCCCCCCAGGAACGGCATTAACCCATGTCCTCCCCCAGGAACGGCATTAACCCCATGTCCTCCCCCAGGAACGGAGAGCTGAGCGGACTCTCGCCCATCGCCGTGAACCCCGTGCACGACCCGATGGTGGTGATGGTCGGCAGCGAGCCCGAGCTGAACCCGATGCCCGTCGTGAACTACAACGACGTCCGCATGGTGTCGACCGTCACTAAGACGTTCACGACGACGCGCATCTCCGGCACGGTGACCACAAAGACGTCGTACGTCACCTCCACCTCCACCACAACTGGCTAAACGCCCTCTACAAGTCCGGACACTCGATAGCTTTACGAAAACAAATATGCATAGTACCCAAAGTGAACTGCACCCGATCTGTGGACTGGGATTTTCTTGAAAAATTTGTATTTAACGAACCCCTTAGCGAGCTCAGCCCAAGAAAAGGCTTGGAATAACAATGGTTCATGAAGGGGACGGGAATGTAAAATTACCATTTTCAAATCCACAGATCGGATGCGGACGACTTTTTATGAAGGTTTGGTGGCAGGACGTTTTGCCGACGGACTTTTTGCCGAAATTCATTTTGCCGAATAACTTATATTTTCGTTTGAGTGACAACTACTTTCGACTTATTAGACACTGACATTTTTGTCCGAAAATGTCTGAAGATTTTGGCAAAATATCTTTCGGCAAAAAGTCCGTCGGCAAGTTATACGAATACGAATTGCTCGAATTACATTGAATGGTACAAAAACACTACATTGATGATATAGTTTTAGTAAGGAATCGTTGCATATTTCATGCTATTGTCTATTAACTATTTTAGGAAACAAGCTTAAATTTTGTATTCATGTAAATTGAATATTAAAACTTTTACCATAATATTGTGAATGCTGTAATTTAACAGTACAATTATAATCGAGTGTCTATTATCTGCACAAGATGTCAAGCAAGGATCTCGGCAATTCTCTTTTATTTTTCAAGCAACTGTACATATTTATTGAGCTCCTGCTGTACAAATGTTAATAAGTGTAAGTGTTGTATAAATCTATGTGTTTTGTCATATTGAATTACAATCTAATTGATTGAAACAGTGTGTTTTATTTCTTGAAAGGAGGTCGAATATGATTTACAATTATTATTGTCTTCATTTTCCTACCCAGAAATCGTCAAAATCTTCCCTAACAAAGATATTACGAAATTTAAAACTTACTTGTCTAGTAAAGTTGAGTTCATACAAATTTGACGTATTTTCGAATTTACAAATTGGCAACAATTTATAGTGAAGAATATAATAATTATATGGAAAAATATTACGAATGACAGGCGAACTATCATAAAAGCGAGTCCATTCTTTTTCAGCTCCTTAGCCGGGCTTCAATTTTTCCACTTTTATTCCCGTAAAGATACATAGTTTCAATTATCAAAATACTTACCTACTATACAAATATGTCAAAATCCAGTTATAAATACATAAATACCATAGCATAACATGTTCATACCAGTTAATGATAACATTGCAGTAATATGTCATTTTCCATTGGGTTGGTAAACTCCAAATTTTTAAATTATCTACTTAAGTGAGCTTTTATTTGCTCTAAAGTTAAATTTAAATTAAAGTACATTTTCTCGAATATTGGAATAATAAAATCATGCTCTATCAAAATCAAATAACCTGACGTCCGCAAACGCGAGGTATTCACTTACAAAATAAGGTATCATCGCCATTACATATGAGATTGATCGAAGACAGGTCTACTGCAGGATGCGATCACATAAAATGAGAACTTTCTTGTCACGGTGACAATACTCTAGAAGACCATGGATAACATTGAGATGAGAAGCTTGTCACCGTGACATAATAGTTATCATTTTATGTGATCGCACCCCTGGTGTTTGACTCATCTGATATATCAGAACACCCGCCGTGATACAAGCGCTCGGTCGTTTTAGCAAATTGAGAGAGAAAATTTTTTTCATAAGTGGGTGTACCTTTGATAGGATGTTCACATGATCAGTCTGATTGTACATTATAGTTGCACATTTACAATGTTGCTTCCTGCCTTGTTAATTAGGCGCCAAAAGGCGCAATGCTATGAAATTTCCGATACGATTGGAGACCAAGCCCGTTTACCAATTGATCTAAAATTTTAATCATGATTAAATAAAATACAAACTTAGGGACATTTTGGCACATTTTTTAAATTACATTTTATATGGCTCCCAGCGAGACAAGAAAATACACCATTTTCAACAAAAAAATCCTCTAATTATTACTAATTAACGAAACGAAAAATAAAAAATATACTAAGTGATAACCCTAAGTTTGTCTTTTATCTAATCATGATTAAAATCCAAATCGATACGTCAACCCACTTCGTCTGCAATCGTCTCCAAAAAAGTGCCTGCAACAAGCGACAAAATCGCTCGCGCTTGCAGCACCTTAATGTCCCATCTGCTTTTCTCGGTTTGATGGCAATATTTATCCAACTCCTTCCAATAAACATTTCCACTTGAGCTGTCAATGCCAGGGTTGACTTCTGGACCTTCAGATGCTGGTTGGCGGAAGATTCGTATCACTTCTGAATCTCTGTCGCCAAGAGCATCATTCAGATCAACGCATCTCGATTGGCGAGGTCTATACCCTCTGAGGCCCGGGTTATATAAGCCAACTGCCAGATCAACCAGGAAGCATTCAGCACAAGATCCACATCATGACTACTCTCGTAAGTACAATATTCACGTCTCAAATACATACTTGTCACACGGATCAGTGTGCATTAATCGTAATAATTTTATCCAATCAAATTATTAAAAATTAAAACCATATTAGTATAGGGAAGTCTCCTATAAACTAGATTTCTAAATAATTGTATTATTATGGTTGCTAAACAAAGATATATAAAACTTCTGGATATATAAAGATATATGTTATTACTTTTGTTGTGTGTTTAATTGAGCGAGCGAAGCGAGCGTCTCCTTTTGGCTCTTTGGCACGAACCTGTGTTTTTGGGGTTTTTTTTTATGTTACTGACGATATACAGGTCAAAGTTTTTCTTCGATCGAGCTGAAATTTTGCACACGTGTTTGGACATTCTCTGAGCGTTGCAGACCCTAATGTTTTTGAAATCCATTCATTGGTTAAAATTTAAATAAACATCTCCTGATAGGTTGAAAATTGAAAATGGTCTTCGATAAATCTGATCAAACTCATATTTTGGCTATACAGGTGAGAGTTTTTCTTCGATCGAGCTGAAATTTTGCACACATATAGAGACAGCCTTTCTTTTTGCAGATCCTAATTTTTTTGAAATCCATTCATTGGTTGAAGTTTAAATAAACATCTCCTGATAGGTTGTAAAATGAAAATGGTCTTCGATAAATCTGATCAAAATTATATTTTGCATGGTCAGTAAGACCAACATTGTCTCTTATTTTACATTTTTTCAACCAAATCAGTTAAGAACTTATGAACATATTGAAATTTTTAATAGCTGTCAGTAATGAAGTATCGAAATGAATGTTTTCCAATGCCAATTGAATTGATTCTGATTTGCTGTATGTACCAGGGTGCTTAGATGCCATTTTCATGTTTCGATGAAAAGCATATACTTTTATATTGATTGAGTGGCTCATATTATTTCAATTCAATATGGATGTATATGTTTTATGGGTTGTGTACGCATTTCCTGTTGGAGAATTTGCACGTACTCGTGCTCGCTCATCAACGCGTTACACTGAGCGTTTTCCTAGTAGTTATCTTGGAATTGATTTACTAAGTTTGATAGATTTCTTAACATTGGCATTGGCGACATAATTTTCATATGGACATGGCAATAAAGTATATCACCAAGGCAATCACCATGGTAACACATTGTTGTGAACTTGAAATTACTCACAATCCACATAAATGACAGGCTATGAGTAATGACTAAGATTTTCCAGGCGCGTAGGAACAACTTCCATCATTAAATGGGGGGGGGGGGGGGGGGAATGAATCCCAGTCCTAGCCCCATAGGACGTAATTTTATATATAATTTAAACATTCTGTGGCTCAAAAAATCACAGACTGAATCAAAAACCCTAGGGCAGTTTTTATATTTTATAAAAGTAAATCTGGGACACTAAACACATTTATTGAGCGAGCGAAGCGAGCGTCTTCTTTTAGCTCTTTTGGCACGGACCTCTGTTATTTTTTTCTGTACCTGAGGGTATACAAGTCAAAGTATTTTTCGATCGAGCTGAAAATTTGCACACATGTACGTTACATTTCTGATTGTTGCAGACCCTAATTTTTTTGAAATCCATTGATTGGTTAAAATGTATATAAATATCTTCTTATAGGTTGAAAAATGAAAATGGTCATCGATAATTCTGATCAAACTCATATGTTGCATGGTCGACCAACAATGTCTCTTATTTTACAAATTTTCAGCCCTATCAGTTAAGAACGTATGAACGTATTGACATTTTTAATATCTGTCAGATATGATGTATCGAAATGAATGTTTTCCAGTGCCAATTGAATTGATTCTGATTTGCTTTATGAACCAGGTGCTTAGATGCTATTTTAAAGTATCGATGAAAAGCATACTTTTAAGTTGATATCACAATCAATTTAATATGGATGTTTATGTTTTCTGTGCGTTGTGTACGCATTTCCGGTTCGTGAATTTGCACGTACCCGTGCTCGCTCATCAACGCGTTACACTGAGCGTTTTCCTAGTTTATATCATGAATAGGGAGTCGGACTGCTTGAATAGGGGGATAATGTCCCCACTCCCCCCCCCCTCCCCATTCCAACGCACCTGAGATCTCCAAAGAAAAGCCAACCAAAAGACATGAATTCTGTTCACAGGCTGTTGTATTGATGCTAGCTGTTGCTGTCGCTGCACAACAGCCCTTCATGTTCTACGCTTCGAAGCCGGGTCACTATTACATCACGCCGATCCCGCAGACTCCAGCCGGTTTCTACGCAGTACCGGTCGTCTTCGGGGCCCCACAGTGAGTATAAGCTGGTATATAAGCCGTGTCACTATTACATCACGCCGATCCCGGCCGGTTTCAACGCAGTGCCGGTCGTCTTCGAGGCCCCGTTGTGAGTATAAGCCGGTATATAAGCCGGGTCACTATTACATCACGCCGATCCCGCAGACGCCGGCCGGTTTCTACGCCGTACCGGTCGTCTTCGAGGCCCCGTTGTGAGTATAAGCCGGTATATAAGCCGGGTCACTATTACATCACGCCGATCCCGCAGACTCCGGCCGGTTTCTACGCAGTACCGGTCGTCTTCGAGGCCCCGTTGTGAGTATAAGCCGGTATATAAGCCGACAGGGACCCGCAGTGAGTATAGGAAACGCTCTGTGTAACGCGTTGTTGTGTAACGCCTTCGTATTGCATGCGAATTCATATGCATTAGGCTGTTTCTACTCTAAAGACCTTGGTAAGAGCCGAAACGAAATGGTTCATAGAAAACTGTGATAAAATATCTTAAATTTCCATCTAGAAATGTGACACCCACAAAATGTCCGTAAAATTTCAATAACTTTGTCTGAAAATTAAAAAAAAAAAAAATGTTGGGCCCGACGAGACCGCTTATTTACATTAGATACGTCCAAAATTTCATATCGTTTGGTTGATCGGCTTAACCTGGGCAATACTGGCAAAAAATGCCATAAAGTACCTTGGTGAGGTTCGCTCAATGACTATCTAGTTTATGTTATCCGTCATTGCACTATTATCAGTCACAATAGCTGCCAGAGTGGCATAGTGTTACTGTTCCAGTTGTCTTCTCGAATACCCTAAAGCTTGTCTTCTCCACAAGCGCTTCCAGTAATTCAACTTCTTCTCCCGACAGAACGGCGTACCCCGTCGAGTCGAACAAGAAGACCGTGACCAATCCGGAGGTGATCGGGGAGGCCGTTGAGCCGGCGATCATGGGGACCGTGGTGGATCCGACGGGAGTGATGGCGACGACCAGCGTGGGTCAAGAGAAGGTCATCAAGACGAAGACCGTGACGATGACGTCGACAGTAGTGTCCGCCACAGTCACTACCGTCACTTCCTTTACGACGGCGTCCACGGGGTAGACGTTGACGACGATCATGAGGCCGTGGTGGAGGCGACGGCAGTGACGTCGACAGTCGTGTCCGGCACAGTCACCACCGTCACCTCCTTCACGACGGCGTCCTCGGGGTAGACGTTGACGGCGATCATGGAGGCCGTGGTGGAGGCGATGGCAGTGACGTCGACAGTAGTGTCCGGCACAGTCACCACCGTCACCTCCTTCACGACGGCGGCTTCGGGGTAGCCGTGATGACGGCGATGTCAACTTCAGGGGAGGGGGGGGGGGGGGGGGGGAGATCAAGGGGAATTCCTGTATGCTTGTAAGCAATCGTGTCGTAAATTTTGTTTATTCTTTAATGTTAAAGCCTATAACAACGTTTCTTCTGTTAAAATTTGTAATAGTGAATGAAAATGCATACAGGAATCACCTCCCAAGTTTTAATTACAAAAACTTTAAAATTAAACTGTGTTTTAACCAACATTCATTTAATTTGCTAAATTATGTCTTGAGTCCGGATTTGAAACACTGTTCCTTGGAATTCATGCCTAATACGTCATTTCAAATACAGAACCAGAACAACTTGATTATTGCCTGCTTATTGGAAGGTTCAATATAGAGCATAGATTGACAGACCGCGACAACGCGTCTTTTGCATCACATGTTTCATAAGTAAACGACTTTGTTGAAATCTTATGGCGAGTTTCTGCTCCCTGTCCACTTCTTGGACATTTATGATAGACTTATTAAACCCCAAATAGCTCATTACCATTCAAAATATGATTCATATCTCAATATTTTAGAATCACTAAAGTTTTAAGTGTGTTGTTTAGGAAAATGATAAATTGCTCAATTCATATGATGAACGCTATGTGTAGAATACAATCATGCATCATGAAATTGTCAGAAGTGCCATTGATTTGTTATTTTCTATTTACTGCCGTACATTCTAATTTGTTTAAGTTATTGTTTGCTTTTGTAAATGTAGTATTATAATAGAGTGCAAATAAAAATATATTGATATTTCAATGAAAAATCGGGTCGTTTCTTAATATCTCTTTGTGTTCCACGAGTGACGTTTCTATACAAATCCCCTAAAATATCGTTCAGAATTATAAGTTGGACAGAAATAAGTTAATAAAGCATGTTGAAATATTCTACATGGGCTTTTATAAGTTTACCTGTTGATACGTATGTAAATATTACCTTGATACCAACCGCAATTACTTAAGTGGAATTACCTTTACTATTTATTGAAAAACAAGGCCGCAGAGAAATTTATTTTTCCTACATAAAATAGTATTGCGCGTCCCAAATCTAACAGTTTCCTATTTGTTTACCTATAATAACTTCTGAAGAAATGTATATCTACCTAGGTACTGATTCTTAATTAACAGTAATATATTTCTGGAGCTTCAAAATTTGTTGGCAAATTAGGTTCAGAAAATCAAAAACGTTACATGGCAGCCATCTTCTCTCTTTGCTCAAACAAATGTGAACTGTCTTCGACATTTTTCACAATTTTCTAATGTTTCTGGGCTTTTTGTGGATTTTTAGTAACGGACGTTAATTTTGAGCTGAAGCATTGTCAACAAAAAGTTTTGGCTCACAAGGAAGAAGACCCGTATATTTTGTTTCAAGTGGTTGGAGCGAGCTCGTAGACCCAGGGCCAACAATGTGACTCTCAAGGGAAATTTGTTCATTTATTGTTATCCAGAAAAGTATTTAAGATAGCCTAAAAGATTATTCCCATTACTCCCAGACCAGACTTTACTCCAGACTTTTCACCAGACTTTTCACCAGACTTTACACCAGACTAATCACCAGAATATTCACCAGAATATTCACCAGAATATTCACCAGACTTTTCACCAGACTAATCACCAGACTTTACACCAGACTATTCATCAGACTATTCACCAGACGATTCCCCAGACGATTCGCCAGACTATTAATTAGACTATGCATTAGAATATTCACCAGACTTTTCACCAGACTTTTCACCAGACTAATCACCAGACTTTACACCAGACTATTCATCAGACTATTCACCAGAATATTCATCAGACTATTCACCAGAATATTCACCAGACTTTTCACCAGACTTTTCACCAGACTAATCACCAGACTTTACACCAGACTATTCATCAGACTATTCACCAGAATATTCACCAGACTTTTCACCAGACTTTTCACCAGACTAATCACCAGACTTTACACCAGACTATTCATCAGACTATTCACCAGAATATTCACCAGACTTTTCACCAGACTTTTCACCAGACTAATCACCAGACTTTACACCAGACTATTCATCAGACTTTACACCAGACTATTCATCAGACTATTCACCATGAATATTCACCGGACGATTCCCCAGACGATTCACCAGACTATTAATTAGACTAATTCACCAGAATATTGACCAGACTATTCCCCAGACTTTACACCAGACTTTTTTTTTACCGACTTTTTTTCTGTAAATGAACAAACTGCAAACACTTAATATCTCAAAATTAACATTAATTGCAACAATTAACATTAAATCGAATTTATATGACAGCGTTTATTATTAATAAAAGTTTTTCTCTACTCGATTGGGCTCTGAGCGTCAAAAAAACTCGTTTGTTTTTTGTGTGAATTTGTTGACAAATCGCGTGTGGGTTTCGGAGTTCATTTCCCTCTTAGCGTCAATAAATACTGAGAACAACATTTAACATCGCAAAAGTCGAGAATCTTATTACAATCTCTCGTCTAATACCTACTTAGTCCTGGCCAATTGTCTGTTTTCGTACGCACCTTCCTAGAAACTAACATTCAACGAAAACGTTTATTATGATGAACGCACGTCAGCAAACGGATTGAAAAAATCAATAAAAATTGTAAATTGTAAATTTCAACAAAAAATATTTTCGAAAAATCTACTTGCGGGCATCCCTTAATCAACAATCGGAAAATAGGAGGTTATTTTGTTAGGTTCTCATGTAAACCATGTGACCAACTGCTTCTACAAGAGATAAACACGATCTTTTATATAAAAATAAAAAAAAGTTTTTGGA
The DNA here is from genome assembly GCA_934045905.1 of Leuctra nigra. Classification (NCBI taxonomy): domain Eukaryota; kingdom Metazoa; phylum Arthropoda; class Insecta; order Plecoptera; family Leuctridae; genus Leuctra; species Leuctra nigra. Next base: position 16,582,189 of record OW203769.1, read on the forward strand.
ATACTGTTTCACAGTGACAACTCCATTTACATGGAAATCATCATGGATGATATTTTGATCTTCCACGAGAATGTATTTAAAAATGCTAGAATAAAATACTGCACTGATACAAAGTATTGCAGTGTTCAAAGACATTTATTGGTGCGAAAGCAGCTTCATTAACATTTGAAATTGTCCTAACTTCATATTCATATCGCAATGAAAACAGTCATTTTGAATTGAAATCATGAAAATTATTTAGTGTATTCGTCCATGATTTAACGTTTAAATTCAGTATTGTGATTAGATAATTTTATTTTTATGTAGATAAAGATAAAGATAACCTGTCAAAAATTTATCTGGATAAGATAATAGATAAATTTCCAAGAAATCATAGAGATAATAGATAAAGATAAAAAATAATTATCTAGATAATTGTAATAGATAAAGGATAATTTTTTTAACAAATACTACTGTTCCCTAATTTATTTTCGAATCTTAAATTCGGAACTCGAGTTTTTTTTTAAATTGGAGCCGTCAAAACCAAGCCAACTAATGCGAACATACAAATGCATTTTGAATTTTATACTTTTTATCTAGATAATTGCCAATAGATAACAATATTTTTATCTAGATCTAAAGATAAAGATAACCATTTATTTAATTATCTAGATAAATAATAGATAAAAAAAATTATTTAGATAATTATCTAGATAATTTTTATCTAGATAAGTCACAACACTGCGTTTAATACATTTTTGGCCATGACAGAACACAAAATCTATGTAGTGTCGATATGAACGGTTTCTCATGAAAAGCGATATTCGTAGATCTCTTCTGGTTTCATTGGCCCGCAATTACAGCATTCCTCGAACTTTTTCACCAGCCCTTGCTAGTCGATCTGGAGTCATAAACTCATTATCTCAAGTTTATGACTAGGTACGAGGTTCGTGTGCATGCAGCAGAATCGCCAAAAGCGAGTATTCACAATCGCGGGTATATAAGACGAGGATCAAGTGTGGACCATTGTAATCCTAAACGAAGATCTGCTGAGATGGGTGTTGTGGTGAGTAAGAGAATTCTTAATAAGGTGGTGACGAGGTGGTGAAGTACGAGCAATTTCGCTGCTTGTTGTATAGGCACTCTTTTAGATACGATTTGGAGATGAAATGGGTTGACGAAATGATTTGAAATTTTAATCGTGATTGAGTAAAATACAATCTTAAAATTATCACTTAGTAAATTTTGTATTTTTTGCTTAATTTTTTCATTAATTGGTATTTGGTGAAGCATGAGCTATTTTCTTGTCTCGCTGAGGGCCGTAAAAAAATTAATTTTAAAAATGTGCTAAGTAATGACCCTAAGATTATCCTTGAACAACTAAATTATAATACCGGGTGGCGCAAAAAAATCCCCCTGATTGAGAGATTGATTCAATCCCTTGATTGATTGTAATATCGAAACTATAACAGATAGGATTATTAAATTTGCACACATATTAGACTAGGAAAACGCTCAGTGTAACGCGTTGGTGAGCGAGCACGGGGACATGCAAATTCTCGAACCGGAAATGCGTACACAAGCACAGAAAACATATACATCCATATTGAATTGAAATATGATAACTCAATCAACACAACATATTATTATGCTTTCCATTGAAACTTGAAAATAACATCTAAGCATCTAAGAACCCTGGTTAAAATAAAACAAATCAGATTCAATCCAATTGGCACTGGAAAACATTCATTTTAATACTTCATTACTGACAGATATTAAAAATGTTAATAAGTTCATACGTTCATAACTGATTGGGATGAAATTTTGTAAAATAAGAGACAATGTTGGTCTTAATGATCATGCAAAATATGAGTTTGATCTGAATTATCGAAGACCGTTTTCATTTTTCAGCCTATCAGGAGATATTTATTTAAATTTTAACCAATTAATGGATTTCAAAAAAATTATGGTCTGCAAACAGAGAAGGTTGGTTTTACATGTGTGCAAAATTTCAGCTAGATCAAAGTAAAACTCTGACCTGTATAGCCAAAATATGAATTTGATCAGATTTATCGAATACCATTTTCATTTTTCAACCTATCAGGAGATGTTTATTTCAATTTTAACCAATGAATGGATTTTAAAAAAATTTGGGGCCTGCAAACAGAAAAGGTTGTCTCTACATGTGTGCAAAATTTCAGATCGATCGAAGAAAAACTCTGACCTGTACAGCCTCACCCAACAGAAAAAAAAAAAAAAAAAAAAAAACAGAGGTCCGTGCCAAATGAGCCAAAAGGAGACGCTCGCTACGCTCGCTCAAAAATTTAATATGTGCAAGTTTCAAAAACATTACTATTGTAGGAAAAATGGTTACAGCTGTTCAAATTTGGTTGTCAAAAAATTGATTATACGGAGCTCAAAGCGCGCGTCGAGAAAACTTCCAATGGCCGGGACGCTGTTTCTTCAAAACTACGTACGATATCAAGCTTAAATTTCAAATTATATTCAACATAAATTAAGATCAATAGTGTAAAAATTTCTATCAATTTGAATGAATTGAACGAAAATTATGGAATCTTGAAGTTGAACGTAAAATCAGAATATGAAGATTATTTCTAAACTTTTATTACATGCACGTTATGAAAGTGATTTTTCCCACTATTCTGTTTTCATGCCCCGATTGGTTGAGCCACCTTAAGTCAAAAACAAGTTTACTTTATTTTTAAAAGAAAAATCTATTTACCCAAAATGTCCAGAGACCAAAATAACCAAAGCCACATTTAGAGAATCGTGTGTCATATATTAGTTTTGTTACTGTCTTGGACGTGATGGGAAGTTATACAATTATGTCATTATGACACCCCTTCGACTTTGACGAGAATTTTATTAGTAGGCAATATTTCAATGACACAGTAATAGCTAGAGATAATAATATTATCATAATATTGTAGTCTTCTATATCCGAGCTAGAAACGGGTACGTAGGTATCTACATAATTTCCGAAATGTAGGATTTGACAGGAGACAGCAATACCTAGGTATTTCCCAAAACGAAAAGACGTGGGAAACACTTTTCCCAAGTGTTTCCCAAAACGAAAAACACGACAATTGATAATTGTCAATTGATCAAAAAATAATTGACCAATGTAGATCTCCTCCCCCCACTACGTCATAAAACAAAAGTCCATGTTTGGTCACTGACAGCTGTCAGTGGCCAAACTACTGTCACTTAACAGCTAACAGCTTTTTCTTACAGAATTTAACAGTTTTACAATCTACAAATTGCCATTCATAATAGTAATGCTTTAAACTATCTACTTGAATCTTGTTCAGTCTCAATTAACTTATCATAAGGGAGGTAGGGCCTTTTTAAGTTGACGAAACAATCCAGTGACAGAAGCCATTAAAAAGTAAAACAATTTGGCAACATACCTGACAAAATATAATTTGTTTCGTTGTAGCATCTGTAATATTTGTCCAGCATATCATCAAACATGATTTATATGAGTTAAAATATATTGATTGTAATATTTCAAGTGGTAAATTAAACTATTAAATTAAACACGTGTAAGCTAAATTCTTTGATCTTTTTGAATTTCATTTGTCTCAATAAAAAATTGTTATTTTCTAAGAACCCTGAAATTACCATGGTAATACTTTTGTCTTTCATAAGGCAACGCCCACCTTCATTGGTCAATTGATAACAGAAAGAAACAACTGTCTACAAATGATCATCATACTGATTTGAAATATTGTTCCAGTCGTATATCCTGTTGGCAACACTGTCGGTGATCGCTCTGGCAACGTCGCAATATCCCAACTACTATGCCGCTCAAGCAGGACACTACTTTGTCTACCCGGGTGTAGTGCAGAATCACTACTTAACGAAACCTGATAACTACCCCAAGTAAGTAGAAAGTATTTAGTACCTATTTAGTATTCAGTATTCAGTATTCAATTAAAATATCAGGTAAGTCAAAACTACTGAAGTGTTGGTCCCAATGGCCATGCAATATTTGAAGTTGGTCGTTCTATTAGTTCAATTTTAAAATGCCAACCAATTACAGGATCTTCAATAATTCTTAAATTTCGTCACAGACTGGTATAAAAATCTCAAAAATTTCCCAAAATATTGGTCCCAATAACCATGCAAAGTTTTAAGTTGATCGATTGAACCTTTATGATTGAACGGTTCCTTGTTAATTTTCAAAAATCACAGGATCTCGTTCAAAAAATATACCTGAGACCACTCATATGATATAAGTGTGTCTATACAATATCAGATCGATCTGTTGAACGGTCAAATGACCGTTCAACATCATCATACTATCGTATATCATCGTCGTTTGAAACTTTCAAACGCATATGAAACTAATTATTAGTTTCATATGCGTTTGAAAATGAAAGTTTCTGCTCTAATTACCTTCGAACTATGAAGAGTCGAAGTTGCCGTGATCAAATATTTTCGAGAAATTTGACAGCCAACAAGCAACAAATGTTCGTAAAATGTCAATAACTTTTGGATTTAAACACAGATTAGTCTGAAAATATTCAAAAATACAGATAATGTTGGTCCCAATGACCATGCAAAGTTTTAAGTTGATCGGTCATACGGTTCAAGTTTAAATTTCAAAAACACCGGAAATATGGTGTTAAATTTTAACTAATAAGAGGATTTGGCTGAAACTTTGTAAGATTGGGGTACAATGTTGGTCGTAATGACTTGTCAAAATTTCAAATTGATCGGACCAACCAATCGAAAGATATTTTTTTTAATTTGAACCAATCACAGGATCCCTTTCAAAAACGATCCCAGAGACCGCATGGATTACGTTAGTATGTGTGCAAAATTTCCGATCGATTGGTTGTGCGGTTTGACATGGGCAGTGCAGAAAAAAAAACACCCAGAGAAAAAGCCTTAAGACTTAAGAGTACCGTGGTGACGCTCGCTACGCTCGCTCAATAAGTGTATGTGTTCCAGTGTGATGAGCTACCCCAGCCACCCGGTACAGTACTACCCGCACCCGCTGCTGCCGTCGCCCGTGCTGCAACCCTCTCATGGGGACGACGACGACTACAGGGCGATCTCGACCATCACCAAGACCTTCACGAGCACGATTATCACGGGGACAGTGACCACGGTCACCAGCTACACGACGTCGGCGGGGGGATAGTTCAAGGTCACCCGTCCGAACTGACGTTGGCGTTTACACGTCATTTTAGTGTATTCTGATCATTTTTATGTTGACTTCAAAAATGTAAATTTATTTATTTAATTTTTTTTTAGGTATTATTATTATTTTTTTAAAGTCCTACTCTGCTTTTTTGAAGTCGTTGACCCATCAAAATAACCTCATGATAGCATACAATATGTTAAAATATTGATCAATGTTTTAATTTTACTTATCTTTCCCACTCGGAAAAAATATCCCATATTAATCGGGTATTACGTTTCTGTAATATCTGCTGAATATCTGATGCAATACCTCCAATTAAATTTATCAGTATTAAATAGACGTATCTACTTGGCAAGGCAATGTCAGCTGCTGCCATGTAATTGTGGAACGTTGATGTATTGTAACAAAGGGTTTTCGAATTAAAGTGATCATCAGTATTTTAATATTTTAATATTACTTACCATTTCCAGTATTTTTCATCAAAACAGTTATGTAATTATTCGATGAATAACCTTATGGATGTGAAACAACCAAAGAGATGTTTTGGAAATGAATTTCATCACCGTGGTTGCTATAGTAACAGACCTCAATCTTGTTTATTTTGTTGGGGGACAGGATAGTTCAATCGTATTTTAAATACAGTTGTGAAAGAAATATATTAAAAAGAAATACATAAATAGTATCAAATAAGATAAGGATGGAAATAATATGGAATAATATCAAGAAAGATAATGATTACTTATGACGTATTTACTAAAAGCATCTGTCCCCAGTGAGATATTGATCAGCTGTGACGTCAGATGAGTTTGTGAGTAAGGAAGGTGTTTCAGTGGCCTACGCAAGTGGTTCAGACGCAATGAACAGGTATTGGTGAACTAATGCATTGATAGTTCCAATAAAAATGCATAGTTAAATCCTTCCAACTTCTTTTTTCTTTCTATACCATCTCACATCTGTCACAGACCGAGTTTAGTGGATGAACTGTCATCCACACACATACGATTTTCTAGGAAGGATAAAATTACAAAATTACTGTCCATAAAAACACTGCTACTGACTGGCTAATAAATACTGACTGCGCTTGCACACATTGTTATATGCTGATAACCAAGTCTTAAGGTAGCACAACGGTTAAGTCACATCTTCCAAATGAGCTTATTTTTGGCAGAGGTATCAATAATCATCTGTTTACGCGATACTGTGAAATATGAACAACTTCTCGTGTCTAGATTTTGAGATTGTAGTTATAAATTCCTATTTTCAACATGTAGTTTTATCTAGGCCATTAAAATCAAGACGATTTCCATGCTATTTTTGAGTTTGAATTTTACTGAGCAGTAACGTTTTTTCAAAAAACTGATTTCAGATAGATGGATATTCTATCATGAAAAAAATTGAAAACAATACCAACGTGTGCTATTTTAAAAGTTATCACCCAAAAACTAAATGATTTCCCTATACCTCCTGTGTTAGAGTTTTGTTCATTCTCGGAAGGCAATAAATTGAAACCTCGCTATAAGACAGGAGTAGCAAGTTAAATGACATTTTATGATTTTTTTATACTTAAATATTATAGTTGAAGTAGGAAAACGTTTTTTGAACTTGTAATTTCAAGAAAAGATATTTTTGTATATGTATAGATAGGTCGATGGAACTACCTTAATGTCAAGTGTCAGATATTGCATACATGGCTAGCAGAGATGGGCAGTATCGAAAATACATGTATTTTAAATACGTATTTTAAATACATTATGTATTTTGTATCTTGTATTTCAAATACATTATTTCAGAGTATTTTGTATTTTCAGCATTTATAAAATACAAAATACTGTAAAATGTAGTAATGATATAAATTATTGTTATCTTTTGTCCAGAAATAGAGTGAATGTACTAATCACCCTGCGGGGCAACAATTGCACGTTTGTTTGCTTCAGTTTGTGCATTTAAGGTTGCATGAGGGGATGAGATTTTAAAACCCAAAAGTGACTGAAATTTGGACTTTCACAATTATTTGTTGTTGAACCTGAAGACCCACGGCAATATAAAATAGCTTAGTCACACCGGGCATTATCTGGCTATTTTATGATATTTAAATGAGTTCTACCAATTTGCCCTAATTAGAATGCAGGTTGTACGAGTGAGTACACTTTAATGAAAACTTCATTCGGGCCACCTGCATAAGAAAACGGCTGAATATAAAAAATCGGTATTTTTTGTGCACATCCGGAATCATTACAATTTGTCAGTCTGCTATTTTATAATGTAATGTCATTAATATTTAATTAGGAAAAAATTAAATACTGAAATAAAATTAATTGTGATTATGTTAGTGAGGCCTCAAGATATTCAGTACTCCCACCCCTAACTCAAGAGTTTCATTGTTTACAGCACGTTCCATAGTCATAAATTTCCCAGACCCTCATAAAATAAAACCTTTTTCATACAACCTTTTTGGTTATTGAATAGAAATTGACCCTCGCAATATTGAACACTTTAAGTGCCAAGACAACAATGTCAGGTAGATTGGCGGAAGGATTCGAACCCCCTTAAGAGCCCCAGAATCACTTTTAAATTGTTAAATTCTTTAAAAAACGCCCTGCGCGGCTAAGACTGGGAGGTTCGGTCCCCCAGACCCTCCCGTTCCGATGTCACAATCCCCCCACCCTTACGATGAAAGTAGTTCCTACGCGCCTGTGTGATGTCAATGTCAATCGAGATAACTTTCAATACTTTGATGAAATTAACTTAGTGCCGGCAAGGGTTTGCCGATGGGGGGGGGGGGGGGGGGGGGGAGGCACGGCAACGCTTTTTCCCTTAGGGCGATTTTTGGTTTAACTTTATTTACACTTTACATACAATTTTGGGACGTTATGAGGTAGCTCGTTTAATAAAATCATTACATTCATAAATGTTATACCTATGTCGAAAAAATTATTTGCTTTGATGTATTTTCAAAAGGTATTTTGTATTTTAAATACGTATTTTGTATTTTGTATTTTGAAGATAGGAGCCAAAGTATTTTGTATTTTGTATTTTAACAACAAAATAATGAAGTATTTTGTATTTTGTATTTCTGATACATTTTTAATGTATTTTGCCCATCTCTGATGGCTAGGAAACTAACAGAGGAATATTCTGATTGGGGGTTGAAGATGAATCTAGGGGAAAAAATGTATTTAGCCATATGAGAGCAGTCAGATAACATCGAGATTGAAAGAGATACTATTTGATTCTGCGGGCAGTATAAATATTTGGGAAGCCTAATATCACAGGATGGAACATGTGACAATTATCACATGATCTTGTCCAAAATATACACAAAGACCACTCGATAACATTAGTGTGTGTGCAAAATGTCAGAGATTTGTTGAACGGACGGTGTTACCTGGGCATTGCGTACAAACAAAAACAAACAAATAAAACAAACAGGGAAAGTTGCATAAGCCGGTGTAAAGCCCAATTTACACAGTGCAATTTCTTGTACAACTTCTTAGCCACACTTCTGTGTCACATTTCTTGAATGGAAATTAGAACATGTTCTAATAGATATAAAAGTTGAACTCAAGTTCTGTGACAGAAAGTTGCGTCGTGTAAACACAAAATTGCATGAAATGTGCGAATGTGACTCAAGTTGTACAAGAAATTGTACCCTGTAAATCGGTGTTTAAAGCCCCATTTACACGGTGCAATTTCTTGAACAACTTCTGTGTCACATTCCCAATTTTTATACAATTTTGTATTTACACGACGCAACTTTCTGTCACAGAAATTAAAACATATTATAATTTCCATTCAAGAAGTGTGACACAGAAATGTGGCACAGAAGTTGTACAAGAAGTTGCAATGTGTAAATTGGGCTTTACGCTTGCTGAGCGTTCACTTAATAAATTTCATCAGTTTTGGTAAATTTTGGCCACTTGTCGATCATCACGCTACGACGGAAGAATTAAGACACATGTTGACATGATGTCTTAACGAACAATGTCATCGACCCATGTATATTCCTAATGACTAATGAGTACGATTTCATCAGAAAGCCAGTAACGTGATGCCATGCAGAGAACAAGAAAAAAATAGCACACGAATTACTAACCAACAAAAGAAGTGGTGGAAAAAAGTGCAAGTAGATCTCTCAGAATTCTTGTGATCATTTCGGGTAATTATATTTTGTCTTCCCTGCTGACAATCTTATCCTCGAATTTGTAGTGGAAGTGCTACTTATCTGTAATGACAGGGTTCGCCACCCGATTACCCATGCGTGTTGGGGGTAGAAATGACCCCCTGCCCCTGCCCCCGGGGAAGATGGCCGCTGGAAGTGATATAAGCTCGCTGTATGTGATTAATGAAGCATTTGTACTTCGCTGGCTGCTAATATGAGGGCTCAGGTGAGTGGTATTATATTGATATTATAAAGCAGAACAGTTTTAGTAACTTAGCCAGAGTCTTGTTCAAGACAAATAATTGGGAATGACTTCTGAATTATAATTATATCACGACGTAATGAATTAGATTGCGAGCAAAAATAATTATTCGTGGATTTTTAATGACTTGGAGTTTTTGACATTTTATTTTGTGGGTGAGTTTGTTGGTGAGACAACATTTATAACAACATCAATAACAAATAATTATTTTATGTTTCTTCAAAGAGAAGTGTATTGCACTCATAATCAAATATACCTTTTCGTTTTATAAGCAAAGTTCCGCTATTATAAATTAACCCGTTCTTTAATTCGGACTTACCGTTAAATTTATTAAATTACGTAATATACTATGACGTTTTAATATTTTGTATTTTTTCGAATTTTGACCAATTATTTATAGAATTTATGAACTCCGACACCAAAATATGAAATATTTCAACACAGTTATTTTTTGTATCGTAGGTATCGATTTAATGTACTATTATTTTATTTTGCAGGTTGGTTTTAATAACAGTTATAAAACAAAATATATCGAAAAATGTAAATGAACAAAATCAATTTTAAAGTAAACATAAAATTGTCCTTTAAAACTAACTTTTATTCGAATATAATTTTCAATGTAAGGGTGACTTATTGTCTCGGTCTCTCAAAGTTATTTGTTGATTACTAAAAGCCATATCTTATTAGTTCATAAGAGTGTTTATAACATCCTTTGATTTCAGACGATAATCCTGCTGGCAACACTGTCGGTGATCGCTCTGGCAACAGCGCAATATGCTCACAACTATGCCGGTCAAGCAGGTCGCTACTATATCTACCCAGCTGCAGTGCAGGATCACTTCTACTCGCAACCTGTTGCCTATCAGAAGTGAGTCATCAGTGTTAGAACAAACATATTACCGAATTATTTTCAGTCATTACTTAGGATTTGTTGAGCGAGCGAAGCGAGCGACTCCTTTTGGCTTTATGGCACGGACCTCTGTTTTTTTTCTTTTACAGAGGCTATAAAGGAAACAGTTTTTCTTCGAACGAGCTGAAATTTTGCACACATGCACGGTCAATATCTGGGCGTTGCAGACACAATTTTTTTTGAAATCCGTTCATTGGTTTAAATTTTAATAAATATCTCCTGATAGGTTAAAAAATAATGGTCTTCGATAAATGTGATCCAAACTCATATTTTGCATGCAGGATGGTTTGCATTAAGACCAACAATCAACATTGTCTCTTATTTTACAAATGTTTAGCCCAATCAGCCAAGAACGTATGAAATTGAAATTTTTCATTGCTGTCAGAAATGAAGTATCGAAATGAATGTTTTATGCCACTGCAACTGAATCTGATTTGCTTTAGGTACCAGAGTCTTTAGCAGCTATTTTCATGTTCCAATGAAAAGTATATACTTTTATGTTGATGGAGTGGATCATATTTCAATTCAATATGGATCTATATTATGTTTTCTGTGCGTTTGGTACGAAATTCCGGTTAGATAATTAAAATTTGCACGTACCGGTGCTCGATCATCAACGCGTTACACTAAGCGCTTTTCTACGTTAGAATAGTCAACTTAAAAAATGCACGTTTTTTTAAAAATCTGTTAGTGATCTTTATCACAAATTTATCACAACTTTATCACAACTCTACCTCTGCTACTTCTAGCGTGATGGGCTACCCGTGGAGCCCTGCAGTCCACTACTACCCTCCACTCTACCCTCCACTATACGGCGTCCACCACGGCGTCGTGGCGCTGCAACCGACGCCCGTCGACGGCGACTACAGACTGTTCAGCGCCTCCACGAAAACAGTGACGTTCACCAGTACTGTGATCTCGGGGACGGTGACTACAGTTACCAGTTACACCACGTAACAGTTTTACCGATAGTTACATGTAACCATTGAACCGAGTTACGTGTAACCATTGTGCAGAATTACTTGTAACAATGTATCGAGTTTCGTGTGATCATTGTACAGAGTTACATGTAACCACTGTACCGAGTTACATGTAACCATTGTACAGAGTTACATGCAACCATTGTACAGAGTTACATGTAACCATTGTACAGAGTTACATGCAACCATTGTACAGAGTTACATGTAACCATTGTACAGAGTTACATGCAACCATTGTACAGAGTTACATGTAACCATTGTACAGAGTTACATGCAACCATTGTACAGAGTTACATATAACCATTGTACAGAGTTACATTTTGCCATTGTACAGAGTTACATGTAGCCATTGTACAGAGTTACATGTAACCATTGTACAGAGTTACATATAACCACTGTACCGAGTTGCATGCAACCATTGTACAGAGTTACATGTAACTATTGTACAGAGTTACATTTAGCCAGTGTACAGAGTTACATGTAACCATTGTACTGAGTTACATGTAACCATTGTACAGAGTTACATGCAACCATTGTACAGAGTTACATGTAACCATTGTACAGAGTTACATTTAGCCATTGTACAGAGTTACATTTAGCCATTGTACAGAGTTACATGTAGCCATTGTACAGAGTTACATGTAACCATTGTATCGTGTTACTTGGAATAGTAAGAGCTACATCGCTCACTGCCTCAAGAGTCAAACCGCATGAATGCCTCAAGTAACATGACGACCATTGTTGTTTCAACCAACCGTTATCACCAGTTAGGTACACTTGACAAAATGAAAAATGATCGTTGAACAAATTTGAATGACTGCTGCTGGTCGGGTTTCGTAACAATCACAATTGTTCATATCAGTGTCATCGTAACAGAATGAAGTATTAAAAGTATTTTCCCACAATGCGTACAAATACTCTGAGAAAGAGATTGTTCTCTGTGAAATATGTTAAATTGTTTGTATTTATTATTTATTTAAATAAATATAAACTAGTTGTCGTGAATCATAATAATTTATTTAAATCCTCAGTTTATTTGGTAATTACCAATGTAACAGATTGTGCTATACATATCACATTATCTACGTACAATTTCTACCACTATCCTGTCCATCAAATCCATCGTGTTCTTTCCTTCCTCAAACCATCGCTACAGACTAAAAATATATTTTACCTATTTAATTTCCCACTATTACAAATCTAGTGGAGCGGTCGCTCCACCCAGCCAAGTCGTACTATACACTCACACTCACTCAACATACCGTAAATGCCTAATAAACTGAGGAGCAGACCAAACACTTTTACTGTAAGCAACAACATGGCATTTTCGGCCTACTGGATCTCAAAATTGGGAAATCTCACATTGTTGCGAAATAACTTAATTTCGAGCTATGGCCCACCTGACAACATATACCAAATTTGGGAACAATACGTTATGCCGTTTGGGTGCTAGAGGGCCGTGAAAACAGTGAAATTACACCCCTTTTAAAAGCTATCTGATGATGATGATTCAGATATCAGGAAACGTTGCTATCACTGCCACAGCCTAAACGGCTGAACCGATCGATATGAAAATTTTACCACATGTGCACTTTTGGCGTCTAATGATACCTTTGTTCTTATAAATTTTTTGTGCCGCCATTTTTAAACCGGAAGTGACGTCATATATCAAAAACGGCTGGACCGATTAGAACGAAATTAGCGCCATTCGATTTAGAAGGTCATCTATAAGGAATACCAATAGTGTAAGAAGAAATGTTCTATAACCTAAACCGGAAATGACGTCATAAAAATTACAAATCTGACTAAAATCATCTCTTATATCAATAACTACATATTCAGAAGGCTTATAATGTTACATAACATTAATAGATACAAATTTTAGGTGGCAGTGATGTCAACCGCCATTTTGAAAACCGGAAGTGATGCCGTAACTCGAGAACGGCTGGACCGATTGGAACGAAACTTTTGCTATACTTTGTAACATATTATTTATAGCATTAACACAGTAACAAGCACAACTTTTCTTAGCAACCAAATCACAAAATCTTATTTTTTAAAAGAATTATAATCTTTGGTGCCACAATATGTTACAAGTTGTAATAATAAACTGAAAAAAGGAGTGATATCCCCATAAAAAACACTCCGTGTAAAAATACCAGCCAAGTCTCTTCAATTAAAAAAAATAGAAGAAATCTAAAAATTCAGCACTGAAAAGTAGTGATATCAAAAAATTGGCCAAGTCAAAACTTTTCAAAAAATACTTGGCGCATCGTTTTTTTAGGACATGTGTAGATGAGTACATTTCATTTCCTGCCTACTTCTATACTATTTATATGAACGATGAGCCAAGTATTTTTTGAAAAGTTTTGACTTGGCCAATTTTTTGATATCACTTCTTTTCAGTGCTGAATTTTTAGATTTCTTCTATTTTTTTTTAATTGAAGAGACTTGGCTGGTATTTTTACACGGAGTGTTTTTTATGGGGTATAAACTACTCGTATCATGGGGTGGACACACAAATGAATAAAATATGTGAACAAAAATGTATGAAAACCTAAAACATCAGAAATATATTGAAAATTTGTCTATCAATCTATCAATTTGTGTAATTTATTTAAATAATTTTCGAAATGTTGCAGTCAAATTAATTTAGCCGTACACTCAACTTACAACCCAGAGGCCTGGGGAAGCAAACGGGAAACGCACTGTTCTTCAAAGTGATTTTCTTAAATTTTGTCTTCCCACTAAATAATTTTAAAAAATCAGATAGTAACGACCCATTACAGCCCAATAGACTAAATATTGCCACACACTGGAGTACTTTATGACCTCTGGTGCGACCTCAATGTGTTAAGAGGGCTTGGTAGTGAGCGTGGCCTTGACGAGTTTTTTAATCGATTTTTATCAATATCTTTTTCCAGTGTAATTGTTAACAAAATAGGACTATGGACGTGAATTCAGAACAGTTCAATGAAAATAATTTCATAGTTTGGAATAAGCTATTAGTTTTATTGTGTCCAACAGGTGTTTAGAACCCGAAAATTACTAAATTTTCGGGTTCGGGTTGTTTAGAACCCGAAAATTTAGTAATTTTCGGGTTCTAAACACCTGTAGGACAAAGTAAATCAAATAAATCATTACGAGCTATGGAATTATTTTCATTGAACTGTTCTGAATTCACGTCCATAGCCCTATTTTGTTAACAATTACACTGGAAAAAGATATTGATAAAAATCGATTTAAAAACTCTTCAAGGTCAAACTCACTACCAAGCCCTCTTAAATACGATTATTTTACCTCGAATATCGTATTTAACACTTTGAGGTCGCACCAGAGGTCATAATGAACTCCAGTATGCGGCATTATTTAGTCTATTAGGCTGTTATGGGTCGTTGCTGTCTGAGTTTTTAACTTTATTTAGTGGGAAGACAAAATTTCAAAAAAACGCTCTGTTGAACCGTGCGATTCCCGGTCGATTTATTGAATTTAAAATATTCATCCTTTGGCGAACTTATTATGCTCATTTCAAAGCAGTTGTCACAATGATGTATAGCATTTTAAAATAACTAATCTCTGCGGACCGAATCAGTCAACCATGCATGTGTGTGCCATCACGTTCGCAAAAGAAGAATGTCGTACAGCCGGAGGACAGAGTTTGACAGACGACAGGTGATATATAAACACGAACCACGTGGTGTGTGGACATTACAACATAGAAGCTCTGCAGAGATGGGCGTCAAGGTAAGTGTTTACTGCCGTCATTACATGGTCACTGTCTAGCCGAGAGAAGGGGAATAGAATACAGGTGTGAGCAGGAGAGCTCATTTGGGGGGGATTTTATGTATTTTTTTTATGAGTTTTGACACAATATGATTGGCCCTTGAATGTCCAATTAATGTTTTGGTATATGCTTGGAATACTGCTTGCTGTATACTGAGTTATGTCATTATAAGTTACATATTCAGGACAAGGGCGTAATCAGGGAAGGGTCCGAGGGGGCTATGACCCCCCCCCCCCCCAAATCAGGGTTTCATCAAAGAAAATAAGCACATTTATAATAATATGTGAGAAAAAAAACTTATAAATGGACAGATCATGTCAAAAACTTTCCAAATGGTTAAAATTGAGTAAAAATTCAAACATTTTCTAATTTTTTGATATTTTGTTATTTATAATTTCCCAAAATAGTATACACTGCGATTCAAAATTGCACCTAAATGAATGACATTAATCCAAAATTTTCTCTAGGGCTGTGCCCCCGAACCCCTTATTTTTTACTGTGATTTTTCAAAATATTAGTAATGTCCGCCCCCCCCCCCCCTGAAATTAATCCTGGGTACACCCTTGATTCAGGATTACATTTCGAGCAGCTAATAATATAGAGCGAATTGGAAAAAAATCACTGTGAGAAAAGGACAACATTTTCTCTCAATGGCATTCTGGTTTGACACTATAATGAGATGACCACGATCTATGTTCTTAGGGAGGCTGACATATTGGGGGGGGGGGGGGGGGGGGGACCTTAAAGCAGCTTTATTTGTCAAAAGTGAACTTGAAACTGGTTAGTTTAATGTCTTGCCTTTCAATTGACTAAAGCCATGAGGATTCTATACCTTCTCTTGGGGTAATCACAGGACAATCTTCAATCACATTTCGATAGCTAAGAAACAGGACCTTGTATCTCCAAAAACATGGTTTTTCAGGAGAGCAAAAAAACTCTTTATTAACAGTTAGTTCACAAATGAGATAAGGTGGTGCTGAAGTCTGGTTTTCTGTCTTATTATTCTACATGGAGACACAAGCTATTTACCATCTGATGTAGAATTTTGTTTTTAATTTTTTTTAGATATCAAACTCATTTTCGACCAAAATGGCCAGATTCGTGGTCCTGAATCTTAACCATCGATTTGACACTCGGCTCAGTTATTCTAGTCCTGTGTTAAACCAGTGCAAATCACACGGTTCCTCACATAAAAGTTTAAAGACTTTTCAGATGTAAAAATTGTTCGGGCGATAGTTTTTTGCATTTTATCCAGCTTTCTTCAAACTCTATACAATACAAGCCATACTAAGTATAACATTACAAGGCAAAGGAAAGCTGGCTTATTATCAACATATTTTACAGCTTTATTTTTTCAAGAAATAAATACCTATAGGCACCGTGTGTTCATACCCCCAGCGCCACCAGCGAGAGAAATCGGCAAAACTGTAAGGGGAAAGAATCTTCAATTTTATCATCTCTCATTGGTCGTGGCCATAGTAACCGATAAAAATTAACAGATAACTCAAAATAGCTCAGAATTGGTAAAAGAGAGGAGCAAACTAATACTTTAATGAGATTCAGTGGAATTTCTTACACTTCATACATTTTGTGGAGCGAAATATCCTGTGACGTATTATTGTAAGAATGCATACAACGAGTAATGTTTACTAACTGCTGCAACTAAGGGTATGAGGATCACGTCAAGAGTTGCTAATTTGTTCCACCCATCGCGCTGTCTTTCATTTTCATAAACAAAAGAGAGTCAACACTCGGTGCCCTATTCCCACAAATAAGTGATACGTGATGGAGCCACTTCTGGCAAGATGGCTACTATTAGGTCCACATATTAATTTGTTTGTTTTTACATTTCGTGTTTCCATAAAGCAGTGAAAAAACAAAAATAAACGAAATTGATATTTAGCCATAAATTTACTTTTTTGGCCATAACAAATAACTATATCAACTATTTGTATTTATATTTATGCAAATGCGCCCTTGATAGCCGCCATTTACCTAGTACCACAAAATCCACCAGAGGTCAGTTGTGTTCCTTATTTTCTCGAATAGTCACTCACAAGATTGGCCAGGCAGGGATATTCCATTAGTACACGAGTCACCACCGTATAGACTACAAACTTAACACATCTATCGCCTGATATTTTCCCATTTTGTTCCAGTCATTATTCCTGTTGGCAACACTGTCGGTGATCGCTCTGGCAACGTCGCAATATGCTCACTACTATGCCGATCAACCAGTTCGCTACTATATCTACCCAGCTGCAGTGCAGGATCACTACTATTCGCGACCTGTTGCCTATCACAAGTAAGTGTGCATACCGTATTTGGATCAGGTCACCCAGTTTCCCTATCCTTTTAACATTCGTAATCACCTGGGCGTGACCTTGAGTCGAATTTAGTCGAATGAATGGAAATACTGGCATCCATGTTGGATCAGAAAGTCTGACCTCTTGAGCTTGAGCATTATGGGTACTGGTTTCAGCTCGTTTGTTGACGCGGCAAGTTTGATATAACCCGTAAATCCTATGGTGACGTCACACGCCCAACTCGCTCCATTATGAAATGCACCCTAAGTGTCGTCTATGGTGATCACAGCCATCTGCACACTCGTCGTTCGTTCCTCCTCCTCTTGTGAGCTGCCTGTCGTCTGAGTATAAATTGTAGTTCCTCACTTGCCGTCCCGGGAAGGGGCCGCCACCGTCGCGCATTTGAATAGCCAAGGCGACGGTGGCGGCCTCTTCTCGGGACGGCAGGTTTGGAACTACAATTATTACTCAGATAACAGGCAGCTCACAGGAGGAGGAGGAGGAGGAGGAACGAACGACGAGTATTTTTTTTCAAGATATATTACCATAAATATAACAGAAATGTGAGTCCATAATCTACAATAATACTAACAATTACATATATAATTATCAATTACAAACTATAAATAACATAATTAATTATAAATAACAACTAATTGTAAATTTCAACCTATCTGCTCAGATGTCCCTGTTTCACTAACTATAAATAAGTCTATTAATGTTTCGAAACTATTTCGATCACTGAAATCCCTGGATAGTGGCAAGCTATTCCAGTCATTAATTGTTTTAGGAAAGAATGATTGCTGGAAAAAGTTAACTGCAGCAAAAACAGTGTACAGACAGGCAAAAACAGTGTACAGACAGGCAAAAACAGTGTACTGCTGAAAGAATGATTGCTGGAAAAAGTTAACTGCAGCAAAAACAGAGTACAGACAGGCAAAAACAGTGTACAGACAGGAAAAAACAGTGTACAGACAGGCAAAAACAGTGTACAGACAGGAAAAAACAGTGTACAGACAGGCAAAAACAGTGTACTGACAGGCAAAAACAGTGTACAGACAGGCAAAAACAGTGTACTGCTGAAAGAATGATTGCTGGAAAAAGTTAACTGCAGCAAAAACAGAGTACAGACAGGCAAAAACAGTGTACAGACAGGAAAAAACAGAGTACAGACAGGCAAAAACAGTGTACAGACAGGAAAAAACAGTGTACAGACAGGCAAAAACAGTGTACTGACAGGCAAAAACAGTGTACAGACAGGCAAAAACAGTGTACTGACAGGCAAAAACAGTGTACTGACAGGCAAAAACAGTGTACAGACAGGCAAAAACAGTGTACTGATAAACAAAAACAGTGTCCAGACAGGCACAAACAGTGTTCAGACGCCTAAGTTTTTCCTTTGAAACTTATGGCTCGAACCTCCGTCTTTTTGTCAGTCTGTTCTTTTCGCACAGGCCAAACGATGTAACGGTTCAGAACCATTTTTTCACAAAAGATTCGTTACTATCCTGTTCGTATCCCTAATGATTTCTAGCAAAATCGGTCTCTTAGTTTCACCGGAAAATTGATTTCAAAAGTAGGCAGAGGGGATCTGATGGATTGGATTTTATTTTAAGCCCGTTATTTTAAGAACACCTGAGTTAGCTCAACTTGGAGTCCAGGATCATTACCATTGTTAGAATCATCTCCATTATTAGTTCCAGACTCCAGGTAGAGAGAACTAAGGAGTTCATAAAATATTTGTTTTCAAAAAGAAACTAATCCACAGATTGCCTGCTGCCTATACTATAGTTTACTTTTGCATTTCCAGGGCTCCTTATCAACGCATTCACACAGCGTTAATATTAATGTTTTTAATTTATTATCATAAGTATTTATTCTTTGTTATTATTTGTACTAATCGAAGTGATGTTCCTTCCAGTCTGATGCGCTTCGGCTTCAACCCCGCTCCAATGTTGCCAGTTCCTCTCTTACACGACGACGCGATGGGCTACCAGGCGCTGTTGCCGACTCCAACGTTGCCAGATGACGAGGACTCTGGGCGCGCAATCTCCACCATCACAAAGACGTTCACCAGTACAGTCATCTCAGGGACAGTGACGACCATCACGAGCTTCGCGCTCTCCAGGAAATAGTCTTGAAACTTGGCAACGTCGCAATCTTCTTAAAAACATGCTCCGACTTCAGTTTCGTTTAGATGATTTTAGTACTTAGTCATTTCTAAATATTACGATTATTTAATAAAAAGTTTTCGATATTGTTGTAGTTTAGTACCTACTTGTGATTTCAATGTGGCATTACATATTCCTATTTTAATTTAATGTATAAGCATTTTATTCTTCTTATGCACAAATAGTACACATTTATAAATAATAAGGGAGAAAGCTCTTATGAGGTCAAAGAGATCCCGTGTGAGGGTATAGAAATGAAGTCCAGTTTAACACAAATTGTGAAGACAGATAATTACAGCATTTTATCATTTCATAAAAAAATAAGGAAATAATGCGAGCGCCACCACGGTACTCTTCTCTGTTATTTTTGTGTGCTTTTGTAGGTAATGCCCAAATACGGGGGGGGGCGTATTGTAGAACATTTAAATTCCCAATTCTGATGGAATCTGATTCGGTGCAATGTTAATCCTTATGGCCGTGACCGGATTCCATCAGGAATGGAATTGGGAAAACGTTCTAGAATAAACCTCCAGGTCAAGCGATCGATCTGAAATTGTGTACTCCTTGAAACTACCTTATGCCATACGAGTGGTCTCGTATATGGTTTTTAAACAGTATCCCGTGATTGATTTGAATTTTCTGGAATCGTTGACCGATCAATTATTCAAATATGCATGGTCATTGGGACAAACAATAAAGGTGTTTTTGGACAATTTCATACTAATCTGTTGTTATCTTCAAATGATATTGACATTACGGACATTCTATGCGTGTTGGAAATTTTTAAAAATTCAGTTAATTTATAACTGCTTTCCAAGGTCTGTAGAGCGAAACATGCGAACGCATTTCAATTATTATGCAATAGCAAGACGCGCTTATAAACGCGTTACACAGAGCGTTTTCCTATGTTCTATGTTATTGAGCGAGCGTAGCGAGCGTCACCACGGTACTCTTATGGCACTTTCTCTGTGTGTTTTTTTTTTTTTTTTTTTTTTTTTTGTTTGTTTGTTTTTTTGTTTTTTTTTTTGCCTGCACTGCCCAGGTCAAACCGCACAACCAATCGATCTGAAATTTTGTACACATACTAACGTAATCTATGCGATCCCTGGGATCTTTTCTGAACGAGATCCTGTGATTGGTTCAAATTTTATAAAAATTATCTTTCGATTGGTTGGTTCGATCAATTTGAAATTTAGCAAAGTCATTGCAACCAACAATGTACCCAATCAAAAAAAATTTCAGCCAAATCCTCCAATTGGTTCAAATTTGAAACCATTTTTCCTGTGATTTTTGAAATTTAAACTGGAACCGTTTGACCGACCAAATAAAAACTTCGCATGGTCATTGGTACCAACATTTATGGTATTTTTGCCAATTTTCACTCTAATCTGTCGTTATTTTCAAAAGTTTTTGTCATTTTAGGGACATTTTGCGTGTTGGCTGTCAAATTCACGGCGACTTCGAATCTACAGTTCAAGGCAAGGTAGTTAGAGCAGAAAGTTTTAAACGATATGAAACTAATAATGACCGTTCAACAGATTGATCTGATATTGTGTACACACACTACATATCATATCATATGGGTGGTCCCAGGTATATTTTTTGAACGAGATCCTGTGATTTTTGAAAATTAACAAGGAACCGTTCAATCATAAAGGTTTAATCGATCAACTTAAAACTTAGCAAGGATTGGCAACTTAAAACTTAGCAAGGATTGGCACCAATATTTTTCATTTGTATACTTAATTTAAAACGGCCTATAGCCACACCACCATTTGACCTATCAAATGGTCTTCGATTAATCTGATCAATCAAACTCATATTTTGCATGGTCGTTCAGACCAACATTGTCTCTTATTTTACAAATTTTCAGCCCTACCAGTCAAGAACATAGATGCACTTATTGACAGTTTTTATAACTGTCAGAAATGACATTTCAAAACAGAAATTACACTGCATTCTGGGTTGCTCTATGTAGCAAAGCAAAGTTTATAGATGGCTATTCTCAATATCAAGTAAGACAGATTCTTTTCTTAGTTGATCATATTGCAATACATAATGTAGTCAAAATGTAATGTATGTATTTCATATACATAGGTATAGGTATACCTTATCTAAAATAATTTATTTTACGATATGGATTGTGTTTCACAGTTATGAAAACGACGTTTTGACTAGATAACATCATATTTTACACATTTCCAGCCCAATCGGTCAAGAATTTACAGACTTATTGCTGTTTTAAGTGTTTGAATATCTGTCCAAAGAGATTGATGGAAAAATATCAGTACAATAATATGTTATTTAATTGATCCTGAGTGTTTATGAAAAGTTGCAAGGAAAATTGGTAATAAATAATGTATAGTTAGTTATCTTTGATTGAATGGATCGTGCTATGATTGGCGATGTCGTGCGTGTCGGTGCTCGCTCATCAACGCGTTACACCGAGCGTTTTCCTAGTATAATATATGTTCTGCTTTCGATGTAACTATTAAAGTTATATCGAAAACAGAACATATATACAAAATTCTATCTTTTCATTTAGTAAGATCTAAAAGCTAACAAGAAAATTTCAAGCAAATTGAGAAAGAAAAATTGTTTCATAAATGGGTGTAACTCTGATAGGATGTTCACATGATCAGTCTAATTGTATAATAATAGTAGCACTTTTTTATTTTTGCTTCGTGCCTTGTTGAATAGGCGCTGGTTAGTCCACAAAACCACGCAAAACTATGACATTACTTTTCCGATACGATTGGAGACCAAACCCGTTAATCAATTGATCTCAAATTTTTCATGTGTGTTGTTTAAGATGAACTAAGTATTATATTATACGGCACCCAGCGCGACAGAAAAAAAAACACATTTTTCACGAAAAAATATCTAATTAAATATTACTAATTAACCAAGCAAAAAATTATAAATGTGCCAAGTGATTACACTAATACCCTGTTCACACTGAGGATTCGATCATGATCCAAATCTCGATTGAGTTGTAAGAACGCAATCGAAATCTGAATCATGATCGAACAAAAGAAAACAAAAGAAGATCAATGTCAAACAAAAGAAATTATGAATTTTAAAAATATAAACTTACAAATGCATGCTTTAATTTGAATGTAAACAACATTATAAAGTTTAACTTGAATCTTGCCTCCATTTTGATTTCGATTGTAATTGAACTGGATCATGATCGAATTCTCAGTGTGAACAGGGTATAAGTTTGTCTTTTATCTAATCATGATTAAAATTTTAAATAATTTCGTCAACCCATTTCGTCCCCAATAGTATCCAACAAAGTGTCTACAAAAAGCAGCGAAATCGCTCGCGCTTGCAACTCAAGAGTTGAAACTTCTTTTCCGTGTGTCCGCGGCTTGTTTATCAGCCACATCGTGCGTGTTCATAGAATGTAGACTCGCACAACATCTAGCCGGAGCCCGAGGAGCCGAGTTCGCACCTCGTCCAGCGATCTCCAGAAGAATGTGGTTCAGGAGATTGGGCAACCGAGGTCTCTGCTCCGAGGACCTTGGGGAGGTCAAGAGCTCCGATTCTTGCGACATCTCATGCAGATTAGCTGGTCCATACGCAGCCTCCCGCTGGCTTCACGCGTAGCAGAAATAAAAACTTCCGTTTGGGAAAATTGTATTGGTATGCCAGAAAAATTGTGGAAAGTATTCCGGAAAATTATCGGGAAAATTGTCATATTTATAATTTTCCGGAAAATTAGCATCTTTACGCATAATACGCATAACACGGGACAAAGGGATAAGAGCTACTCATGTTCCAATTCCTGGGAAATAGCAAATACATCTCAGAAAATGTTTGTAGCAATATGCATCAATTCTGACAGAAATAATATTCTTTAGCCTTTACCGTTTGGCTTAAAATTATAAATATGAAACAATATTGGTCTTCATGGATTTTAAAATTCAATATAATTAGAACATTCTATTTTCAATCTAGCAATCAATATTTTAATATAGCAAATCTATATTTTTAGGTATAGAGTTATTTTTTTTATATGTGAATCATTAATAGGATTTTGATATATCGCTAGACATGTAAACATAATAAAGAAGTTAGACTGCAAAATCTCAGCGAAATCGAAGAAAATACCTAATACTATAACACCAAACGCGTGAAAACATCTTACTAGAATATCACCAGTTACGTCATCACTGTGTATTAAATGTTTTCTTCACCAACTGCAGCGATTCCAGAGCAAACGATGAAGTCATATTCGCAAGGTAAAAAGTAAAGTAATCACTTAATCAAACTGTCCACAACTCCGCGCAGAATCCAAAAATGAAATATCTGAAAAGTTTCCTGCATGGAATCGGAAACATTTGAATATCTATCTGAATTTCCTCTGCGAAGTCAATGCTCATTCTCGAATAATAATTCTCCCAGAAGATCAAATATTAATAGAAGAGGATATTTTTCAACCATGAGGCTGCATGGTTTGACAAATAGAGCTCAATAGCTGCTAGTGAGAGTATGTTGAACTGTCTAAGTGGTTACACAGTAGTTGGTAATGGAGCCTAGAGTGTATAGCTTTAAGGCAGGGGTCAGCAACCATTTTTGGTAAAGGAGCCGCAATTCCCCCCCCCCCCCTCAAAAAAAAAGATAATAATGGGAGCCGCAGTAGAGGAAATCAAATATAAAACACTGAAAATAATAAATTGAATTAATAGTTTATTTTGATGAAGCCCCCCAGGTGTTGCCCCGCAGGGCGTTTTTTTAGAATTTCAGCAATTTAAAAGTGAATCTGGGACTCTAAAATGAACAAACTGAATCAAATAACCTTGCAATTGTTGCCCCGCAGGGCATTATTTTTTCGAACTTTCACATTTTTCGATTCCAGATCTTTATTTAAATTATAAAGAGCCACTCAAGAACCATTAAGGACTAAGGAGTCGCAGGTTGCTGACCCCTGCTTTAAGGTGGTGCAAGTGCGTGCGATTTTGCTGCATTTTGAAGACACTTTTTGGATACGATTGGAGACAAATTGGATTTGACGAAATGATTTGAAATTTTAATCATGATTAGATAAAAGACTAACTTAGGATTATCCCTTGGTAAATTTTTAATTTTTTGTTTCGTTATTAGTAATAATTAGTGGATTTTTCATGTGTTGGTCACCCTGTACCGCGGTGTTGGCCACCCTGTGTGTTGGCCACCCTGTACTGCCGTGTTGGCCACCCTGTACCGCGGTGTTGGCCACCCTGTACTTCAATGTTGGCCACCCTGTACTGCGGTGTTGGCCACTCTGTACCGCAGTGTTGACCACCCTGTACCGCGGTGTTGGCCACGCGGTGTTAGCCACCCTGTACCGCGGTGTTGGCCACCTTGTACCATAAGTGTTGGCCACCCTGTACCGCGGTGTTGGTCACCCTGTACCACAATGTTGAGCACCCTGTATTACATTGCTGGCCACCCTCTACCGCAGTGTTGGCCACCCCAAGGCCACCCTGTACCGCAATGTTGGCCACCCTGTATCGCTGTGTTGGCCACCTTGTACCGCATGTGTTGGCCACCCTGTACCGCGATGTTGGCCACCCTGTATTGAAGTATTGGCCACCCTGTAGCGCGGTGTTGGCGACCCTGTGCCGCGATGTTGGCCACCCTGTATTGAAGTATTGGCCACCCTGTAGCGCGGTGTTGGCGACCCTGTGCCGCGATGTTGGCCACCCTGTATTGAAGTATTGGCCACCCTGTAGCGTGGTGTTGGCCACCCTGTACCGCGATGTTGGCCACCCTGTATTGAAGTATTGGCCACCCTGTAGCGCGGTGTTGGCCACCCTGTACCGCGGTGTTGGCCACCCTTCACTCTCTAGTCCAGTAGCGTATAATTGGTTTCCTAATCGTATCGCGGCATATGACGCGGTTCCCACACTTGGCAATACTGCGCGGGGATTTGCCGCAATGCATTATGGTCCGAGGACTAAGCTGCTATATGAATAACTAGAGGCAATCATACGCTGTTGCCACATCAGCGGTCACCGGCAACACGGCGGTCGCATCTCATAATACTTTCATTGGACGGGCTTATTTGACTATCCTGCGCCACTTTGACAGTTGATAACACGGTATGTGTCTTCCTTACTCTGAAAAGTTATATTCAAAATTTGCACTGTGACTTTATTTTTACTTCAGCAATACAAAAAATTTATTTGTATCCTGAGGGTGGCCATTATGTTGGCACGTTGACGGGTCAGATTAACTTATAAATGGAGGTAATTGGATAAATGTTTGTAAAGTCGAGTGAAAAAAATAAATCGCAAAAAGAACAGAACAAAAGTACAGAATCGGCAGCTATTCGGTACCATAAAGATGGCTGCAACAAGGAGGGATTTCTCAAGCAAACTATGATTAAGAAATAGAAAATGTATATATTGCCAAAGTTCTTGTTAGCTTATCTTCCAGACAAAGTTCTTGTAAGATAACTTCTTATATAGAAGATGTAATCAGTAGAAGTTTAGGTGCTAGCATCTTGATCTGTTAGCTATCTAACTTTGGGTAGAGGTACAAAGACTAGCTCTTAGTTGCCAGATTGTTTCCCATAAGCGAGCTGTGATTTGTTTCTAAAATATGTACATGATATTTTGTTTTCACGTAAATGCATTATTTAAATACTTTTTAACACATTTTAATATAATCTGAAGAAGAAAAACATTTTTCTTACTACGGCTAAATAGTAATGCGGAACGTTTTTCTCGTTAAATAAAGTCTCGGACGAATTTTTCATTATTTTTATTTGTTGGAATCCATCAATTTGCAATTAATAGAGCTTGATTAACTGATTCCAAAAGTGTGCAAACCAAAATCGAGAAAATGGACATCAGGCCTTCTACATCTCATCATTTTCCAGGATCGCATTTTCACGAATCAAAACGTCTTCATTTCCCCCAGAATGTGCAACGTCATGAAGACGAATTACATCATTTCAAGTGAAGTAACATCAAGAATGATACTCTTAATTAGCGGATGTAATCATGAGAAATGTCGAGATTATTCAAACAATAACTCTTGCCGCGCGCTGTAGAAGACTGGATGCTGGAGAAACGTGTGCGCGTCTTTGTGAGACAAGACTGGAGCTAAGTTGCTGATAAGAGAAGCGCCAGATAAATGTGTTTCATGTTATTAATGAGAGAAGACAAGTCAGTTGTTATCAGCATCAAGTTGGGTTAAGTGAAGGCATGATTACACTGCTGGTTTGCAATAATGTAATGAAGTAATTTTTAATATAAATAGGTAATTATATTTTAGAAGTTTATTCAGCTGATAATTTAAAACTTTCTGGTAGATATGGTAAAACATTTTAACTCCCATACAGTGCATTTAAATATTTTTCGTGGAAGCTTTCAGAATCCATTTATAATGAAATAATGCGGTAAGCTGATAACATTTTTGATAACGTTGTATGTAGTAAAAAAAATTATCAGATTATAACCGCATTATTTCCTTACTTAACCCTGCGTTACCAACGTGGGGATTCTCAAACCCCACGAATTGTTTTTTCCCCTTTGTTTATTACTAAGTTGCAATATCAACCCTGCCTTCTCAGTACCTTCAAGTTGAACTGTCTAGCAATGAAAACTATCGCTAGATCGAACTAGATATGCTTAGTTTTATAATTGTGGTAATTCAACATTATTTTGGGTGTAGGAAACCCCACCTCCGCAATGGCGTGACCAAGCTGAGTTTCAAGGTCACACCTAAATATTAATTAAATATTGATTAAAGCATATTAAAGTGAATGTTCACAAATTATTTTTGATCAATGTGAATATTAGAAGACACTTGATGAACATTTGATGTAAAAAATCTCGATATAAATTTCAAAACAAATAATTAAATTTATCGGTCATTTTTTTAGCACAGAATTCCCATAAGAGATAAAAACGTAAAAACTTGAATTCCATATTTTTTTACGGGAAGAAAACAACATCTACATGATCAGTCGAAGAGTCTTCTTCAGTAATATTGTTAATTAAAA
Organism: Leuctra nigra; assembly: GCA_934045905.1. Lineage (NCBI taxonomy): Eukaryota > Metazoa > Arthropoda > Insecta > Plecoptera > Leuctridae > Leuctra > Leuctra nigra. The sequence continues at coordinate 16,609,915 of OW203769.1, forward strand.
ATTCCAATTTTGACATTTTAAATTTATTTGATTTTATTTGTGTGCCAATGCCAAAAAAGCAGGCATTTATTGTTAAAATTTTACAAATACATAATTATTTTTAAATATTAAACTTTTCTACTCTTAGTACATAGTAATACTAATAACAATCCCTTCTGTAAAGACCAAAATACTAGATTTGATTCCAGCATGTTGCAAAAGCTATTTTACTTTTGGGGTTTCTTACACCCCTCCTCCGTAATGGTGGGAAAAATGGGACCTCATGAATGCAGGGTTAATTTAAATATTTTATATTATATTATTTTATTTTTGATATTTGAATGTCAGCCGTCTTCAGATTTTTTAGGATATACCTATAAGTATATCCTAAAAAAATATGTATGTATAAATATTTTTTCTGTTACCAGAAAAAGTTTTAAAAAACTATTATAAGAATATACTAGGAAAACGCTCTGTGTGACGCGTTGATGAGCGAGCACGGATACACGCAACACCTCGAACCGAAATTATGTCTATCGAAAATGGCATTAAAAGCCAATAATTCTTGAATTTCGTCACAGACTTATATAAATATCTCCAAAATCTCCAAAAATATTGGTCCCAATAACCTTGCTAAGTTTTAAGTTGATCGATTAACCCTTTGATTTAACGGTTCCTTGTTAAGTTTCAAAAATCACAGGATATGTTTCAAAAAATATACCGGGACCACTCATATGATATGATATTAGTGTGTACACAATATCAGATCAATCTGTTGAACGGTCATTATTAGTTTCATTTCGTTTGAAACTTTCTGCTCTAACTACCTTGCCTTGAACTGAAGATTCGAAGTCGCCGTGAATTTGACAGCCAACGAGCAAAATGTCCCTAGAATTACAAAAACGTTTGAAAATAACGACAGATTAGACTGGAAATTGGCAAAAATATCTTAAATGTTGGTACCAATGACCATGCAAAGTTTTTAGTTGGTCGGTCAATCGGTTCTAGTTTAAATTTCAAAAAATCACAGGAAAAATGGTTTCAAATTTAGACCAATGGGAGAATTTTGCTGAAACTTTTTATGATTGGGTAAAATGTTGGTTGCAATGACTTTGCTAAATTTCAAATTGAGCAGAGCAACCAATCGAAAGATATTTTTTTTTAAACTTGAACCAATCACAGGAGACCGTTCAAAAACGATCCCAGAGACCGCATAGATTACGTTAGCATATGTGCAAAGTTTCAGATAGATTGAATTTGCGGTTTAACCTGGGCTGTGCGGACAAAAAAAAAAACAACAAAAAAACACACAGAGAAAGTGCCATAAGAGTACCGTGGTGACGCTCGCTACGCTCGCTCAATTAGAAAGAATTAATACCTAATATACAAATATTGTTACCATCCGCCCTCTAGGTGATACCAACCTCTATTATAAAGGTTGATAATATACAAATATTGTAACCATCCGCCCTCTAGGTGATACCAACCTCTATTATAGAGGTTGATAATATACAAATATTGTTACCATCCGCCCTCTAGGTGTTACCAACCTCTTTAGAGGTTGCGGAAGGTAACAATATTTGTATATAGTATTAATAATATATTCTTCTAATTGCTTTTTAAAACATTTTATAGAAATATAATGACCTATTTATATTAAAAATTACTTCATTACATTATTGCAAACTAGCTGTGTAATCATGCATTCACTGTTTTAAAATATGATGTCGAAGTATTCTTACGTAGATTTAATTTTTGATTATCTTCAACACTGATTGTTATAAATGTGTATTGTTTTGTATTCGACAGCTTATACCAAACTACGAGGCGAGGGGGTCATTACATTCGCGGACTCAAAGGGTTACAGTAGAGATGTGAGTTTCTAGAACACACAGTTCAAATGTGTGACCTTTTTAGGGAATATATACCAAATTTTAGAATAATTGTGTCATTATTGAATAAGTTATTGCCGAATAAGCAAGTCAACCTCGAAGCACATTTAATTGTCAAATTGAGTGTCGCGCAGTCATCAAATTCATTCAAAATCAAGGGAAACCACCTCAAACGATTTTGGAAGAGATTTTAATGTTTACGGGGACTGTTGCATGGTTTTCCATAGAAAAACCTATTCCAAGATGATTTACACTGATTTTGAAAGAACTTGATGACGGTGCAACACTCAATTGTACAATTAAAATATTCTTCGAGGTTCACTTACTTTGGCGACTTACACAATTATGCAAAATGTAGGTACTACATTTGCAATCTCTGTCTCTATATGCATTTAGTGTAACTCTGCCCGGCGGAACCGTGCCGTGGCGCAATCTGTGTTTCAACCTCATTAACCTCGCAACACGACACGTGACCGGATCCCTGGCTTGCTATTGGCGGAGAAGATCGTCTAGAAGACAATGCTGATAGCATCAGAGTGTTCTCGCGCAATTGTGCTGCATCGATTGCTGGCAATCAACCGGGCGTGATAATGTACAGGGGGTTGGGGGGGATTTTTATAAATTAACTAAGTTTACAAATTCTCCAGCTTTGTGTCTGTTCATCTTTTTTGGTATTTCCCCAAGTCGAGTCAAGAAATTTTTTTAAAAAAAATGACGAAATGAATATTCTTGTGAAATATGATTTTTGATGATAACCTCAGATAGGCAGATGTAAATAAATACCAACTGCAATGTGAAAAGATTTTCCTCGAGTGGGACTCGAACCCACGACCTTCCGATATCCAGTCCAGCTTGGACTCAAACGCGTTTATAAGACCAATTGTCCACAGCTTTTCGCTCAGATTATCCAGGTAAAGCGAAGTGTAATGTATAAATCATTTTTCCTGTCAAACCAAGAGGCCGATCTTGCTAAAAATCAATAGAAAGACGAACAGGATAATATTAAATCGCGAGTCAGCAAAATCGAAAAAATTCAAAAAATGCAAATCAGGATTTGCCAGCCGTAAGTAAAAGTTTGACTGTGAGCATAGGGGCACCCCCCCCCCCCCCCCCTGTCGGCGCCCATGCCCCGCGACAAGGTCCTGTAATGAAAGCATCTGGCCTCGGTCTCTGCATGTTACAATGAGTGATGAAGTCAGTGTGGGGGGTGGGGGGTGGGTCCATGATGGAGTCAGGAGCACAATCTGTTCCCCACCCCAGCAGTGGTTTAAATAGCCCAGCATGATCCCGCATTGTCTTGTGACCACGGTCTCTGAGATGCAGCATATGGACAAGTGCATCGCGCACATCTGTCAGCTCCAGTAGGCTCTGGATGCAAGGCAAGGTGCTTGTATTGCCGATGAATTAGGTCACTGAATAGACCACATTGAAGTGATTTGGTTGGCTCTGCTTTTCACAAGATGTCGCATGCAGTCGATGATACTGATATTTATTTATGTTATTCAACAATAGGTTGTAATATAAATAGATACCTGGAAACTCGCAATGCATAATATAACAAATTTGAATATTTTACACTAGATAACTATTAGTTTGATCTGTCGAACAAGACCATTATAATTCGTGAAATTGAGCCGAACTGTCTTGGTTTGCTAAATTTAAAATTTCACTATGTTATGGCAGAATTGCGATCTCGCCAACGTCAGGAAATTCTAAAGATTGATGCGAAATACAAATAAGCTATCATATTATTAGACACTTCTTACGAAGAAAGCCAATCAAACGGCACAAACATTTTATTAAAATATTTATAACATCACAAATAATATAATTACAATTAAATTGAGAACTATTACTCAGTCAAAGAACCCACGTTTTCTCATGTAGAAATAACTTTTTGAAAACACAGCCATTAAAAATGGATGCCTCAAGGACACAGTATAACATTATTGAAATTTTAAATATAAGAAATATGATTATATTCTAGAATTATTATAAATTATAGAAAAATCATTTAATTAGAAATGAAAGCAGTATAAGTACAAATGATGATGATAATGATGATGATGATGATGGTCAACAACAATGAATGTTGTTGACAAGTTAAAACATTTAAAAACAACCACGAAAAAAAGAAAGAATAAATACCTAAGTGGAAACGACTATCATAGAAACAAAACGAAATATGAATTCAGCAAAGAAAAACCAATAGCAATGAAGAAGATATAAGCAAAATGAAACACCAATTTTATTGAAATAATAGTCCTACATTATATTTAAATCTTATTATAGGTTCACTGAATATATTATTGAATAAATATTGCAAAATAATATTATTTTGACTGAACTAATTTTAAATCAGTAACTCTATAATAAGTACATCGTTGGTACTTTTACAAGTACCTTAGCCTATGAAAATGACAGAGAAAAAAACACAGATTGGTATTGAATATTCTATAAGTCAGGAAGTAGCAATTCTGCTCTTCATTAGCATATTAAAGAGCGCTGTGGTTAGCTGGCTATTAGAATGATATCCTCAACACATGTTCCTGCCATGCCCGTGATACTTGTCTCTGGGGTATGACGTTTACCCCGGCAGATGGCCACTCCTGGGGGGGGGGGGGGGGGGGGCTCTCAATACCTCATTGAAAACTAGTCAGCCACCCCTATGTAGCCAACCCTTGTGCAGTTTAATGCATTCGTAAGTACGCTGGGGGGAGTGGAGATGACGGCAGAATGTTTTACTTTGAATTTGGGATTCTTGACTGGCCATCGGGTTTGGGTTGATGATAGTTTTATTGAGCATATGTGGTGAAAAGTTCAGTAACATGACAGGTATTTTACACAGTTTGATTTGTCACAGAAATTAACATAAAATACCTAGCTGAATCAATAATATAAAAAATCTTAATTATTTATATTTTTTAATAAAACTATTGGGGACAATTATTTGAATAAATGTCTTGAGCAAGTATTGATCAAAACTTACCTTGTCGTGTTTTAACGAAATATTTTAATATTCCTATTCCTATTCCTCAATTAATAATATGACATTATTTTTAAAGTAATTGAAAGTATTGGGATATTTCGTCATGTTTTTGTAAAATTATTTATTATTTTGTCTACAGTTTCGATTTTTTGAGCGATCGAAGCGAGCGTCTCCTTTCGGCTCATTTGGCACGGATCTCTGTTTTTTTGTTTTTTGTTTTGTTTTTTTTCGGTTGGGTGAGGCTGTACAGGTCAGAGTTTTTCTTCGATCGATCTGAAATTTTGCACTCATGTAGAGACAACCTTTTCTGTTTGCAGGCCCCAAATTTTTTTTAAATCCATTCATTGGTTAAAATTGAAATAAACATCTCCTGATAGGTTGAAAAATGAAAATGGTCTTCGATAAATCTGATTATATTCATATTTTGGCTATACAGGTCAGAGTTTTTCTTTGATCGAGCTGAAATTTTGCACACATGTAAAGCCAACCTTCTTTGTTTGAAGACCATAATTTTTTTGAAATCCAATTATTGGTTAAAATTTAAATAAATATCTCCTGATAGGCTGAAAAATGAAAACGGTCTTTGATAATTCAGATCAAACTCATATTTTGCACGATCATTAAGACCAACATTGTCTCTTATTTTACAAAATGTCATCCCAATCAGTTAAGAACGTATGAACTTATTAACATTTTTCATATCTGTCAGTAATGAAGTATCAAAATGAATGTTTTCCAGTGCCAATTGAATTGCATCTGATTTGCTATATTTACCAGGATGAGATGTTATTTTCAAGTTTCAATGAAAAGCATAATATGTTGTGTTGATTGAGTGATCATATTTCAATTCAATATAGATGTATATGTTTTCTGTGCTTGTGTACGCATTTCAGGTTCGAGAATTTGCACGTCCCCGTGCTCGCTCACCAACGCGTTACACTGAGCGTTTTCCTAGTATATTAAAATCTTCCTCAGGACAAAACTTTACAAATTTACATAAAAAAGAAAAACGTTTTGTGTTTTAACTTAATTACTGTTGATTTAATTTGTCAAATTATGTCTAAATATTGATCCGTGGATTTCAGGCTGAAAACCGTAATACTAATATTATCTAATAAAAATTGTAAAATTTGAGTTAATTTTTTCTGATTTTCTCCAATTCTTGTAAACATTTACAAGAATTTCTCTGGTTGTCTTATCAACAGCCTGAAATATCCTATTCGTGCTGGTGTTCACCGGTGCTCACTTACATTCGCATTAGCTCGCTATTACGTCGACCTTGAATCACACCCCGACCCGAGGGCACCTCCCCCTCACCCCCTGCGCACTTGCTGCATTGTGCCGGCTGACATATGTGCTTGGCAACCACACACACACAGTCATGCTACACTCACACATACACATGGCAGGTGCTGTCAGTGCACACACAAGCAGTCAATGAAGACACTGAAGTTTGAGTGGAATCAGGTGCGATATTCAATAGCGCTTACCAGATGATTGTTCAGTAGTTAGAGTCAAAGAGAGGCAATCATTGATTAACGCTTTTTGATAGGGATTGAAGCGCGACGGCTGACATTGTCTTGCGTTAAATTGCAGAGAAACCTGACACAGAAAACAATATGCTTCGATAGATACAAGCGCTCGGCCGTTTTAAAAAATTGAGAGAGAAAAATTGTTTCATAAGTGGGTGTAACTTTGACAGGATGTTCACATGATCAGTCTGATTGTATATTAGAAGCACTTTTTCATTTTTGCTTCGTGCCTTGTTAATTAGGCGCCGGTTATTCAACAAAACCGCTCAAAATTATGAAATTTTCGATACGATTGGAGACCGAACTTGTTAACTAATTGATCTCAAATTCTAAGTATGATTAGATCAAGTACAAACTTAGGGTCATCACTTGGACCATTTTTCACATTAAATTTCTTACGGCACTCAGCGAGACAAGAAAATATACCATTTTTCACCAAATCTCAACTAATTACTAAAACAAAGTAAGAAATTAAAAATGTACCAAGTGATAAGTGATAACCCTAAGTTTGTCTTTTAAATTTCAAATCATTTTACAACCCATTTTGTCTCCACGTATCCAAAAAAAAGTGCCTGCAACAAGCGGAAAAATCGCTCGCGCTGCACCACGTCGAATTACATATAGAAAATATAACAAGGGCAGAGAACAGAACCTCTAGAATGAGATTTCAGAAAGCTCATAGAACAAGAAATAGATTTTGATGAAAATATTCATTGTGTCCGGTACAATGATCCCCCCCCCCCCCCTCTAGCTGACGTCACTTCACTACATCCCTTGATCGCGGTGCACAATTCAACCCTGGCAGTGTCATGATGCAACATATGGCACCAGTCGGGGCCCATGAGGGGCCATGTCAGGGGGGGGGGGGGGGGGCATGGGGGCTGGAAGCACTAGGTGCGGCCAATATTGTGCACTTTGTCGTACTGTCAATAGAGGTAATTAATTATTTATTTTGTGTGAGAATGTGGCAATTTTGTAAATTTTGCAATTCAAAACATATAAACATACAACATCAATTTAATATTTATTATTATATGAAAACATATTTTTATTATTAAGTTCAGAAATACTTATGTTTAGATTAGTCTATATGAAGATGTTATTAAAATAGTAAATATTTTCTTATGTTAAAATAGACACACTAACCTACCACAGAACATTTAAAAGTGTAATTACAAATAAGTGTAATGCTCTCAGTAAGGAATCCTATTTCAGATCGGAAGTAAAACACACATATTTCATGCAAAAATACCTGATTATTTGTAGGTGGAACGAAGAGCAAAACTCCGAGCAAAACTCCATACTCAAAGAAGTGCAAATTCCATTGTCTCCGGCTTATAAAATGCTTGCCAGCTCATCAACAACTCTTCAACAGTTGACTCAAGTCAGCACTGCGATCGTATATCGCATAACTTTGCTCGACAAACGATCGACAACTCTTATGAGAGATCAGCATTGACTTGACTTTGTAATTGATCGACTATGATGTGTCAATGTTATTCTGCCAAAAGAGTTGTCGAACGATTGTTGACAAAAGTTTAGCCAATTGATGTCGGTTCTTTGTATAGTTTGTGTAGTTGACCTTCAAAAGACCAATCCTATGACGCTCCTGTAATGTTAGCGTCAGCCATACGTCGTAAAGGATGTCTCTTTTGGAGGACAATAACAATATAGCTTTACGAAAGAACTGGCGTCATATTGAAGAGTCTGTCAACATTTAATAAGGTATTCAACTACTTTTAGAAGACACGTTATCCGTCAGAGTTTTATTAGAAAACGAGTTCCTCTGTGAATCCTCAGACGATCTGTCGACGGCGATGATCTTGTCAACCGCTACCCTCCAATACCCCAACGTCTTTCTCTCCATCAACACCAGGAAGACGAACAACAAGACTCCTTGCAACGTCGCCGTGATGCAGAACAAGTAGGCGAAGACGATGTCCCGGGCGAAGAGTCCGAACACCCACGTCAGTCCAGCCAGGAGGAACAAGACGACCAGCGTGCGGAGGCGACGCAGAAGTATCGTGCGATCCTCAAGGCCGTGACGCTCCAGTTTAAGATCGTCTCCGTAGCAGCACCAGGAGTTGAGGCGGGAGCCGATCAAGATGAAGGCGGTGAAGTTGAATAGCAGGATGAATGAGATGGGAGAGGACACGGTCAGGAGGAAGGCGAGTCCCTCGGGATAACAGAAGGCTCTGGTTTCTGACTGCGTGTACAAGTGCGGGTCGATGCAGAGGAGGATGATGACCGGGAGGAGAGGAAGTCCCCAGGCGAAGAGAGACACTTTGAGAAGAAGATGCGGCACGAGTTTGTTTCCGAGGAGTGTCAGGAGCCGCAGCATCTGTAGCGCGGACATGACGAGCATCCACAGCATGACGGCGAGGACGGAGTAGTGGAGGATCACGCCGAGGAGGATGCAGACTTCGCCGTTCTCCTCGGCCTGGATGGTCGCAACCAGGATGAAGGCGATGAGATTGAGAGCGACGGCTGCCGACATGTGGAGCAGGATCTTGTTGCTGAGCTCGCGGCGCCAGTGCTTGAAGCAGACGGCGGTGAGGGCGATGAGAGAGAGCGCGAACAGAGAGAGACAACAGCCGACGAGAGAGATGATGTCGAGGGCTTGACTGGCGGCGGGGTTGAAGTTGTTTCCGCCGGTGATGATCTCGGCGAAGTTGGTGAGATGCGTGCAGCGGCAGACGTCGAGCGAACTGTCCGGGGGCGACGTCAAGACGCATCCCTCCGTCGACCAGGAGTTCTCGTCGAAGTCCCAGAAGGCACACTCCTTGGTGTCCGACGTTTCAACGGGACTGAAGATGACGTCGACGTAATCGTCGTCGGCGAATGTCGCATTCTCGCCGTTCTCGTCGGTGAGGACTATGTTGATGACGTAGCTGTTGACGGAGGCGTTGGAGGTGTTGTTCTGAATGAAGAGACGGCCGTTGGGGTAGGCGGTGAAGGCGAGACGCGCGTGCGCGGCGACCAGTGTCCGCGGCATGACGGCCGCCACTTGGACGTCGTCGGGCAACGCGTGGCTCTCGTTCGAACGGATGACGGTGACGTTCGGCAACGCCGCGCCGTCGACAAGCGTCAAGGACAACCCGATGACGGGATCGTCGGCCGCGACGTCGGCAACAAGTAGCGACAAGTTGCTGCGGACTGCGTGGACAAACTCTGTCCCGTTCTCCATGACAAGATTCCTGAGCACAATCTCCAGGTCCTGGATGATCTTCATGGTCGTGTTATGCTTCTGAGCCAGGATGTCCGCGTCGAGTTTCAAGACCTCGTTGACGAAGTCGGCGATCTGGTTGAGCTGCCTGCTGAGCACCGGCGTCTCCGTGAGGCCGTCGAGGAAGTCGGCGATGTTGTCGAGCGTCTCCTCGTCGGTGTCACCGATGATGGTGTCGTCGCACTCCTCCCACTCCTCCAGCCACCGCGACGTGTTCGACCAGGAGGCGCGGACGTCGGCGTCGTGGAGGCCGTCCAGCACGCATTCCCGTGCCGTCAGCACGCTCGGGGCGCCGGGGTTGCGCTTCACGACCCCGTGGGCTGTTGACAAGAGAGTATAGTGTTCACTCCTGTTATACAGGTCTAATAGTTCTTATTTGGAGTATGATATTGGATACACACGTGTCTTATTGATTTAAATTTATAGAGGTAAATTGTCTAGGTAGGTTTATACTCTTCAGTCTTCACACCCTGTAGGTAGATGATAAAATTAAAAATGTGCACAGTTAGTGAGACTGACCTGTATATCTTTAAGTGCAAGCGTAGGTTACCTAAAATCATTTGAACATGATTCTACCAATCTGTTTTATCAAGATTACATTTTTACAGATTTTAAAAAAGCAAATGTATTTAAATTATTAAATTATTTTAAACTCGATTAAAATTTAAAATCATTTAATAATTTAAATACATTTGCTTTTTTAAAATCTGTAAAAATGTAATCTTGATAAAACAGATTGGTAGAATCATGTTCAAATGATCATTTAATAATATTTAAATTTAATCATTTAATAATTTAAATACATTTGCTTTTTATAATATATATAATTATATAATATAATAATATTATATTTATATATATATATATATTTTTATATATAAATATATATAAATATTTATATAATATTTATATAATATAAAAATATTATATTATTTAATTGCCGGAACTCGATTAAAATTTAAAATCATTTAATAATTTAAATACATTTGCTTTTTTAAAATCTGTAAAAATGTAATCTTGATAAAACAGATTGGTAGAATCATGTTCAAATGATTTTCAAACTAAGTATTATCAGTCTCGTAAAAACCGATAATAATCAGTTGTACTCATAGTGTTTTCATAAATCTGTTATTTCTATGAACAATAATAGCATCAAAAGCAAGACTAAAAATTAGTATGACAATTCTCAGAATTATAAAATGATTCTAATAAAAATTCTCGATATTGTTTCCAATAGACGTTAGAATCGTGTACCTGGTTTCGTCTCCGCCCAGGCGAATCCGTCGACCTCCTCGGCCGGACAGACGCCGACGTTCTTCATCGACACAACCTTCATCCTTATCGTCGGGGCAACCTCATTGGTCGGCGGCAACTCGTCATGGTTCTCCGGCAGAGTGACACGGTAGAAGATGAGTTTCATCTCCAGACCTCGCGGAAAGGACGTCACCAATGTTGTAGAGCTCGTCGATGTGTCCGAGGAGGATGAATTGCCGTAGTCGTCTGTGTAATATCCGTCTTCGGTCGTCAGCTCGGTGGTATCGGGTATTTCAATCGTCGTTGTGCCCGACGTTGTACTCAGCGACGGGTCCGGCGTTGTGGTCGGCGACGGGTCCGGCGGTGTGCTCGGCGGGGTCTCCGGGGAAGTGCTCATAGCCTCGCCCTTGTCGACCATGACGATACTCTCAACGGGGACGTCCAGCACTCGAGCGAGGTCCGCGCGGATCTGGTGCTCGCTGGACGAGACGAGCGGCACGACGACGACGTCGTAGCGCCACTTGTAGTGGACGCCGTTGGTCGACGCGTCGCCGCGGACCGGGAGTCGAAGCTCTTTGCGGTTCAACAGCTCGCAGAAGTAGCAGCCGTTGAACGTGTAGGAGGCGTTGACGAGCGACCATGCGCGTGTGGTGATGTTGACGACGCCGAAGTCGGCGGGGGAGGCGGGAGTGTCGGGTTCCATGTCGGACAGCTCAAGATCGCTGAGAGCCTGAACGAGAACAGTTGCTTTAGTGCCGAGGTAAACATTGGAGATAAATAATGCCTAATTACTAGGAAAACGCTCAGTGTAACGCGTTGATAAGCGAGCCTTCGTACTGCATCCGATTTGATATGCGTTTGCAAGTATCAGCTGCTCTACAGGTCTTGGAACCGAAGCATTAAGAAGGCAGGGATGAACATTTAGTATACATTTTTTAAAATATTTCAAGAGAACAAGTGTCCTTAAATTGACAATAACTTTTGTAGATAACGACAAATTTGTCTTCAAATTGGCAAAAATACCTAAATTGTTTGTCCCTTAATGACCATGCAAAGTTTTACGTTGATCAATCAAATGGTTCCAGTTTAAATTTAAAAAATCACAGAAAATATGGGTTTAAATTTTTACCAATGGGAGAATTTGACTGAAATGTGTAAGATTGGAAACGATGTTGGTTGCAATGACTTGTCAAAATGTCAAATTGATCGAACCAACCAATCAAAAGATATTTTTTTAAAAATTTGAAGCAATCAGCGGATTTGAAAAAATTATGTTCAACGCCAAGAAATAGTCCGTACATGTGTTCAAAATTTCAGCTCGATCGAAGAAAAATGTGACCTATAACAGCAAAAAACAAATGTCCGTGCCCAAAGAGCCAAAAGGAGTTGCTCGCTCAAAAATCTATTAAATTTTACTACTTACTTTTACTCTTTACTCTTTGTCTATAAACTGTTAAATTTTGAAGACAATCGGTCAAGCCGGTAAGAAAAAAAGTGGAGGAAGACTGTACACGCTTTAAACATATTATTTCATCAGACTCTAAACTAAAGTGTGTGAATCGACATAAAACATTGTAAGACTTGCTAATCCCAAACAAAGAATCTATTGGCAATGGTCTTATGTTTATGTCTTATGTTTATGTCTTATGCTTGTGTCATGCTTGTGTCTTATGTTTACGTCCTAAGGACGATCATCCCACCTCCGGCTCTAGTCCATCCCTGTTCCTCCAGAAGTATCCCGTCTGGTTCCTAAACATCCAGATGGCGTGGTAGTACTTGGTCATCGCGCACCCCATATCGCCCCACAGCGCGCTGCTGACGTCACCATAGCCGCGCTGCAGCATGTTGAAGCCGAAGAACTTGGCTGCGCAGAAGTCGTCGATGTCGTGCCACGCATGTGTGTTGTAGCCCGACACAGCGTACTGCGGCTGCTCCGGAGTGTACCACTTGACGCATGCGCTCGGCGGCTCAGCGCCGATGACGTAACACAAGCACAGCGCGCCGACGCACTGCAACATGGTGAGTAAGAGTCAGATGCACTCCAAAGTTAAATTTGGATTAATATGGCTGAGTAGTGAGCGTGGCCTTGAAGAGTTTTTTAATCGATTTTTATCAATATCTTTTACCAATGTAATTGTAAACAAAATTGGGATTTGTACGAGTATTCAGAACAATTCAATGAACATAATTTCATTGTTTGGAATAAGTCATAAGTTTTATTTTGTCCAACAGATGTTTAGAGCCATAATTTTACTAATTTTCGGGCACTAAACATCTGTAGGACAAAGTAAATCTAATAAAACATTACAAGCTATGGAATTATTTTCATTGAACTGTTCTGAATACTCGTACAAAGCATTATTTCATTAACAATTACATTGGTAAAAGATATTGATAAAAAATCGATTGCAAACTCTTCAAGGTCAAAGTCACTACCCAGCCGTCAACGACGAGGCTATATTGCGCACATTAATTTTAACTTTTAACTTTATTGATCATAAGTGGAGGACATGGGGAGGGGTCGACCTAACGGGCCCGATCCGGCGGAGTAAGAAACTGGTGGGAAGGCCAGTTCAGAATGGGGACAGGCCGGGGGGGGGGGGGGAGGCTTAGAGTCGGTGGGATCCGAATTCAGGGGGAGCACCATCTCAAGGGGGAAGGACGGCCTGAGGGGCCCGCGAATTTGGGGAGGGCATGGGACTAGGTCGACCCTTTGGAGATATGTTTCCTAAATATCGTCATATCTTTTGAACCATTCAAATTAAGAGAAATGTGAAGAATAGTTGGTAATTTTTTGACGACCTTAGCAATATAAACAACAACTTAAAAATATGGTGCCTATAGACTCGTGTAAAAGCTTAAAAATATAGAAATTCAATTTTTGAAACCACTTTGGGCACAGATATTGTTGCTGTATTTCCTCACCTGTAGCGTTAAACCTCTTATTGAAGCCCTCATGATTCAGTCTGGTGTTAAACAGGATTCCCTCGCTGTGTTTTCATTGCAGATCTGTGTAACTTCAGAGTATTCTGAAAATAATTAATGTTGTAAATTAATTACATATTTTATGCGTTTCTTTTGACCAACCCAACATCAACAACAACAGAAAACATTATCTTTGCTATTTAGTTTCGATTAATAACCATTGTGTTTTAATCTTGTGATTCTTGGAGATTCTGCCATGGTCTGCCATTGTGATTCTGCCATGGTCTTAATAATTTTGCAAAGATGACACGAAACGTTACCACAGATTGACAGCTATTTTAAAGTGTGGCAACAAAATGGCCACCGAATTAATGCGTCACGTCACGTCACATAAAAGAAGCTCTGAATGAAAACACGAGTAGCCGACTAAATTCAAAATTGTTCGTACAGTCGGTGAAAGGCAAAGATGAATCCAGTTTAACATTGTCAGGTATAGGGCGGCTCATGCTAGAGCGGGTTCATCTTTGCCTGTCGCCGACCATAAATGTAATTATTATGGTAGCTATATTGACCTGTAATCTTGCTCTCCTGAGAAATGTCGATTTGGTAAAATGTCGACGTATAATGGGAACTCGGGTCTCAGTCTTTTTACAAATGGTGCCAGATGTGGGTACACACAATTATTTATTTCGAATATTTTTTTGAACTATGTAAATAAATTTGAATGAACTGAACAGTGCGTAATCGGAATTATTTCTAGACTAAAAAAAAGTGGTCTAAACATTTTATTATTAAATAATAATAATGGAGGAAGGTAGAGTAGACCCCGAAACAGTTATTTTCAAGAAATATGTAAAAATAATCACTACAGAATCTCATAATTTTCAATATTACATTATGAACGAAAACTGAGATTAAATTAAAAAAAAATCGATATGATATTAATCACTTTTATGCTCATTTGAATTCACTTGTTTACATTTTCAATCGCCCACTCATCATCTCTATTCTATCCCTAATTGCATACACAAATAGATGTTCTCATCCACTCATCCTTGAGCAACTGATAATTACTCTGTTATCAAGCAGATAAATCACGACAGATGTCAAGTTCAACCAGATAAGTTCGCTTTTCCTTTGTTTGAACTCTCAACAGACGGAGACACCGTCAGTTGTTCTGTAAGGCCGAGAAAGACAACATTGCAAGGTGAGCGCGCAATGAAGTCTTTCTCGGCCTAGCAGAACAACTGACTGTGGCTCCATCTGGTGAGAGTTCAAACATAGGAAAAACGAACTGTATCTCATCACTTGCTACATTCACAGAACTTCGATGCGATTAGGAAAAGAAAATCATTTTCCTTAACTAAACTATAAACTTGCAGCAGAGCGATTTCAAATACTTGCCGACTATTTTAAATACATCAGCAAAACATCATCAATAATTGCATTTTGCTTGTATGGCCATAACGGAAAGGGACATTTTACACAATCGAGCTGCGGTTCATTTTAAAAACTATTATACTTGACCAGTGAAGTCTTCATTTGAAATGAAATTAATAACTCAAATCACTATATTTTATTTGTGTTGTCTATGTAATTTTTGAATTTCATTTCAAACAAAGCAACGGATATGGCCATTTTTACTACAAAATATTACTTCTTTCCAGTTCTACTGTCTCTTGATGTCTACTTGATTACACTTGATTTCATCAAAGATTTCATGACACATTTTTAAAATTAAATTTCATACGGCACCCAGCGTGACAAGAAAATGGAAAAATTTTCACCAATAATCAACTAATTATTACTAATGAACTAAGCAAAAAATTGAAAAAAAATCCGAAGTGAACCGTAAGTTTGTCTTTTATCTAATCACGATAAAAATTTCAAATCATGTCGTCAACACAAATTTTGTCTCCAATTGAATCCAAAAAAGTGTCTGCAACAAGCGGCAAAATCGCCAGCGCTTGCACCTCCTTAAGGTGTTAATTACCTGCTTGCAGAATGACGGCCGGCTGTGTGGGCTGCGTAATTACCACTAATTAGCAACACCACCGGCATCAAGTCAGCCGCCTGATTGTTTACACTGCATTATCACCACTAATGCCGAACCCGTGTAGAAGATAGCGGGGGTAAACATTGGGACAATACACACATTATTGTTGCCGAGTATTTGACACTTTCGGCGATTCGTCATTACAATCAAGTATCTTTTCTCCAAAATCTCAAATTCCATTATTTTTACATCTGCACTCGAAGATAAACATTGGTGATATAATTTCCTAAATATCGTTATAGCTTTTGAACCAAAAATTAAGAACATTTTGAAAACTTATTGGCATAGCTAATTATTTAGTTGACATTTTCAATAAAATACCAACTTTTAAAGACAATATTTAAGCTCAAACAAATGTTAAAAATAGGGATATTTCAGCTTTGTCACGATTTGTGCGAATTCATGTGATTTCATGAGATCATGTGATTTCTTTCTAAAATAAAAATAGAACCTTCAGGCCCATCAACTTAAAACATTTGCAATGCCATTGGGACCAACATTTAATGTATTTTTAAAAATTTTGAGACGAATCTGTCGTTATCTTTAAAAGTTATAGACATTTTCGGAGATTTTATTATAATCTAGAAATATTTGCAAAAATGTATGCAAAGAATTAACAAATCTATTATCACTGCTATCTTGACGCTTCAGTTCCAATGCCTGTAGAGCAGAAACATGCAAACGCATATCAAATCGCATGCTCGCTTATCAACGCGTTACACAGAGCGTATTCAGTGAATGTAGTTGCAGAACACACGGCCTATTGTAGTTGCGCGTGTCTGACTAATAGGAGCCACGTGACCGCCGTCGCGACGCTAATGCGAGTCACGTGGCGACGCCGAGGGAGACTAGCGGCGGTCTCAGTTACTAACCAGTCTTGAGCCGGTGTTGATGACACAGGTTAAAATACTGGGTGGCGCAAAAACAATGGACCTTGTTTGAGATGTCACGATATCGAAATTATTAAAGATAGGTTTCTGGAATTTGTACCTTTTTTAGAGAACAGAACAAAATTTAATTTGTACAAGTTTAAAACGTAATTCTTGAGTAGGAATTAAGCTACAAATGATTAAAGTTACTGTTGAATAAGCAGATTAAACCAGACGAAATAAAATTGTTTGAAGTATTGATTTGTAGTTTTTGTAGGAATTAGGTGCAAAATTTGGTGATGATCGGTCAAAAGATTCCAGTTTCAACTTGCACACAGAGTTTCTTTCACCCCCATTGTCAAGCTAAGTATAAGCTACTAGGAAAACGCTCAGTGTAACGCGTTGATGAGCGAGCACGGGTACGTGCAAATTCTCGAAACCGAAATGCGTACACAACGCACAGAAAACATATACCTACATCCATATTGAATAGAAATATGGTCACTAAATCAACATAAAAGTATAATAATGCTTTTCATCGAAACTTTAAAATAGCATCTAAGCGCCTGGTTCATAAAGCAAATCAGAATCAATTCAATTCGCACTGGAAAACATTCATTTCGATACTTCATTACTGACAGATATTAAAAATGTCAATAAGTTCATACGTTCTTAACTGATTGGGATGACATTTTGTAAAAAATGTCATGCTAATGATTGCTGACATTGCTAATGAATGTTAATGATCATGCAAAATATGAGTTTGATCAGAATTATCGAAGACCGTTTTCATTTTTCAGCCTATCAGGAGATATTTATTTAAATTTTAACCAAAAAATGGATTTAAAAAAAATAAAGTTCTTGTAACAGAAAAGGTTGTCTCTACATGTGTGCAAAATTTCAGCTCGATCAAAGAAAAACTCTGACCTGTATAGCCAAAATATGAGTTTGATCAGTTTTATCGAAGACATTGTCATTTTTCAACCTACCATCAGGAGATGTTTATTTAAATTTTAACCAAAGAATGGATTTCAAAAAATTTTGGGGTCTGCAAACAGAAAAGGCTGTCTCCACATGTGTGCAAAATTTCAGGTCGATCGAAGAAAAACTGTGACTTGTATATCGTCAGGCAGCAGAAAAAAAACACACAAAAAAAACAGAGGTCTGTGCCAAAAGAGCCAAAAGGAGACGCTCGCTTCGCTCGCTCAACAAATCAGTTTCCGATGAAACTAATAGACCGATTTTGCTGGAAATCATTAGCACTCTGCATTGGATAGTAATGAATGTTTTGTGAAAAAATTAACATTCTGTTTGAAATTCAATGCGAAAAACACAGATAAAAAACAAAAAATAAGATATTTGAGCTATGTTTTAAATAGGGACACTGGCTCCACTCGCTTGATAAGTTGGGTAAACATTTGCTAAGCTAATTATGTATCACAATTTTCATAATATGAATGTTTCATAAGTTATAGCGATATTTATGAAATATCCTTCAGTGTTTATCTTCGAGTCTATATTTAAATTAACTTGCTCCGTGACTTTGTTTAAAATTCAATGCGAAAAGCACAGACAAAAAAACAAAAAAGCAGAGGTTCGAGCTATAAGTTTCAAAGGGAGACAGACGCTCCGCTCGCTTGATAAGTTGATAAATAATTAGCTAAGCTAATTATTTTTCATAATTCTCATAATTTGATTGGTTCAAAAGTTATATCGATATTTAGGAAATATCTTCCACTCTATATTCTCTGCAACCGCCAGGCATGTGCCCCATGTGCATCGACCACCGAGCCACCGACATGTGATTCGCATCTGGCAAATTATAACTCTCCTCTCCAGAGACGCGATATCACAGACATCGACAATCAATTACATCTCGATCGAGTACGAGTTATATCGAGTAGCGAGTCCCGGGAGAAATCTCAACCGATCAGAGATCGACTGTCTCTGCGTGATCGATGAGTTTTGTTTACTTGACAAGTCCTGGAGGAGATGGAAGTTGTGAGACTCGCTTGGCAGTGGGAGAGAGATGACGTGTGTGATGCTTGTGGGAGTGGGAGAGAGATGGCTGATTTAACTTGTCTGGAAGTTAATTGGACGACGAAGTTAATCTTTGCCACAATGAGAGTCTGAAAACTGATATTTCGTAGACAATTCTGAAGTTGAAAAAGTCTATTATTCTTGAGAATTCATAGCGTGCACGAACTTCTTTTATTTTATATCAGGAATGCAAAATTATAGAATTCCACCTGAGGACGGACATTTTGTTGGCACGTTGACGGGTCGGATTTATAACTTTATTAAGGTAAATCGATGTATTTTTGTAATGTGAGTGATTCCTCTTCGTACTAAAGATATCTCCGGAGCCCACAAAATTTCCCAGGTACCCATTAACTATTAAATATCGTCAAAAGAGCATGAATACCCGTTTTGAAACGGATTACATTTGCTTTGTATACACTTGAAAAATTTGAAGGATAAGGATCTGTTTCAAAATGAGAAAGCTCTAGAATTGGCCTCCTAGCCCTTGAATAATTTTTTGTTGTTAAATTTTCACACTTGAGTGTCTGGTGAAAAGTAATCAAAGAGCAATTTTTTCAATACTCTGTTAAGAGGGCTGATTAGTGAGCGTGGCCTTGATGAGTTTTTTAATTGATTTTTATCAATATCTTTTACCAATGTAATTGTTTTTATGATCTTTCAGAATATACCCTCGGTTTTTAGAAAATATTGCCACAAAGTCATGAAAAACGCAATTAAAATATCGATTTGTATTGAAGATGATACAAGTTTCAACAATACTTCGTTTATCTCAGTTTCATCCGAATGTGGCTTATAGCGTTCTTCCACTTCACTTGAGGATAAGAAAGCATAAAATGTTCTCAAGAAATAATTAAAATTGAATCGCTTACCCTTATAGCTAAATGAAAACTGGTGCTAAATGAAATGCATTACACAAACTATGCTCCCACATTTCAACTGTGACCAAAGCCTCTGTTAGATTCTCTTATCAAATCACATTAATAACTTCGCTTCACATTTCATTGAGAACAATCCGCGTTGTTCCCACCAGCTCTGTAATGACATTCAAACGCGTGTCCCCCCCCCCCCCCCCCCAGGGGCAAGGGCGCCGCAGAGTGTTGCTAATCGTGACAAATGACACCCCCCCCCCAGGCCGGAACTGAAAGACGGCAAATCGAATCAAGTACAAGTCTAGATGAACATGTTTGTCGAGTTGGTTCCGGACAAGGGTGGGAGATTGGAACTATCCCGGCGTGGCGGCGGGATCAGTGACGATAGGGATGGGGAACTTACATTGACGAGATTGCAGGGAAACCTGACGCAGTACAACCATGGACGAATACACGGTACAACAATATGCTTCATATGTTCTTGTATTTTAAATATGGAAACATTATCTTATCGTAAGGAAAATCTTAGAATGTGTGATGTCTATATCTCATTAGATATTTACAATAAGAAAATATTTGCTTTCATAATAAAAATAAAAGTCTATGGTTCATTTCATGGAATGCTATTTTTCCGATAAAAACTTTTTTTTTAAATATGACTTTGAACTTTCATAAAATTCCAAATTTATGGTGTTTTAAAACAATTAATCGTTTTCTTGTCGATTTTTTATTTTTTGTTTCGCATTTTGTGAAAGCGAAAATGCTAAAATATTAATTTCTATCAGCCCATTCACTACAAGTAAACAAAAACCACATTTAAAAATTATATTAGGAAATTAGATTTTTTTTAAAGTTAATCCGTCCAACCGTTCTCGAAAAATTCCATAACCGCCATATTTTTGTTTTTTGCGGACTTCTATTGATAAAATTTCTAGATAATAATTTTTTTTATCCATAATCTTATCTATAGATAATTAAATGGCCAATGGGTTATCTTTATCTTTAACAAGATAAAAAAAATATTGTTATTGAGCGAGCGTAGCGAGCGTCACCACGGTACTCTTATGGCACTTTCTCCGTTGTGTGTGGTCACAGCCCAGGTCAAACCGCTCAAGCAATCGATCTGAAATTTTGTACACATACTGACGTAATCTATGAGGTCCCTGGGATCGTTTTTGAACGGGCTCCTGTGATTGGTTCAAATTTTAAAAAAATTATCTTTCGATTGGTTGTTCCGATCAATTTGAAATTTAGCAAAGTCATTTCAACCAACAATTTACCCAATCATAATAAATTTCAGCCAAATCCTCCCATTGGTTCAAATTTGAAACCATTTTTACGGTGATTTTTGTAATTTAAACTAGAACAGATTGACCGATCAACTTGAAACTTCGCGTGGTCATTGGTACCAACATTTTAGATATTTTTGCCAATTTTCAGTCTAATCTGTCGTTATTTTCAAAGTTTTGTCATTTTAAGGTCATTTTATTCCATAATCTTGAAAAATGTATACTAAATTGTCATCCCTGCCTTCTTTAAGCTTCTGTTCCAAGGCAAGGCCTGTAGAGCAGCCAAGCTATCCACAATGTACAGTAAAATGAAAGCATTTTTGAGCTAGCGCATAAAATCGGATGCAGTACGAAGGCCAAATCCTCTAATTGGTTTAAGTTTAAATAATGTCTTCTGTTTGGTCGACAATAAAAATGTTCACATTAAGTTCAAATTTTGCATGGTGATCAAGACCAACTTAATATTAAATTTTACATATTGTAAGCCCAATCAGTCAAGTATTAATTGTAATTTTACGAGTTAAGAATGGGATGTTACAAGAGATTTCTGGAGAAGATATGTAGGTAAGACTTCACGACACAATGGATCTGTTATTCATCCAGAGTATTATGGAGATTGAAAAATTGCAGAGAAAATCGTCTTGTGCCGTGTCGTACATCGTTACTATGGGGATGTTGCATGTTCTGTGCTCACTCATCAACGCGTTACTCTGAGCGTTTTCCTAGTCTATTGGCAATTATTGAGCGAGCGTAGCGAGCGTCACCACGGTACTCTTATGGCACTTTCTCTGTGTGCTTTTTTTTTGTTAGTTTTTTTTGTGTGTTCACAGCCCAGGTCAAACGGCACAACCAATCGATCTAAAATTTTACACATATACTAACGTAATCTATGCGGTCCCTGGGATCGTTTTTGAATGGGCTCATATGATTGGTTCAAATTTTAAAAAAAATTATCTTTCGATTGGTTGTTCCGATCAATTTAAAATTTTGACAAGTCATGGCGACCAACATTTTACCCAATCTTACAAAGTTTCAGACAAATCCTCCCATTGGTTAAAATTTAAAAAACCTTTTATGTGATTTTTGAAATTTAAACTAGAACCGTATGACCGATCAACTTAATACCTTGCATGGTCATTGGGACCAACATTATCTGTAGTTTTGACAATTTTCAGACTAATCTGTGTTTAAATCCAAAAGTTATTGACGATTTTCGGACATTTTGCGTGTTGGCTTTCAAATTTCTCGAAAATGTTGATCACGGCTACTTCGACTCTTTATAGTTCCAAGGTAGTTAGAGTAGAAACTTTCAAGCGTATGAAACTGATATGACCGTTCAACAGATCGATCTAATATTGTGTAAGAACACACACTAATATTATCATGAGTGGTCCCATGTCTATTTTTTTAAAGAGATCCTGTGATTTTTATTAAATATTAACGAGGAACAGTTCAATCAGAAAGGTTCAAAAGGTTCACGCTTTGCATGGTTATTGGGACTTATGTTTTAGGAATATTTTGAGATTGTTATACTTGAGTCTGACGAAATTCAAGAATACTTGGCTTTTAATGATATTTTCTATAGACATAATTTCGGTTCGAGGTGTTGCGCCTGTCCGTGCTCGCTCATCAACGCGTTACACAGAGCGTTTTCCTAGTGTAGATAACAAATCTAAAATTCAAAATGCATTGGTGTGTATGAACATAGGTATGAACATGTACGAACCTCGCAAATGTCAAATGATATGAAAATGGAATAGCATCTCCGTTTAGTCGCTACTTGGATTGGTTTGACCATTTACGAACCTTTTAAAAAAAAAACTTGAGTTCCGAATTTAGGATTCGAAAATAATTAAGGAACAGTAGTATTTGGCAAACAAATTATCTACTATCTATTACAATTATCATGATAATTTAATGTTATCTTTATCTTTATTTTGATGAAAATAAAAAATACCTAATCACTGCACTGCTCATATTATACATTTATATGCAATTTTCTACCCGAATCGCAAGCTTCTGCGCATATCGACTCTTCAACGACGTCTAGATAGAAGACCTGAACTCCTTCATCTCCGAGACAAACAGGATGGTCTGCTCACTTCTTTTTCTCTCAACTGGCTCTGTTTTTCATATTTTATAGTTTCCGAGTTTGCCGAGTTCGAAGAGATTTGTGGCTTGGAAATGTCGTCGTAGCGGCTACATTATGTAATCATATTCAAATCTACAGTTCCAGATTCTTTCTCCTCATGCCAGGACCAAAACCCTCGAAAAATGACCCGGAAGACATTACTAAGAGAATATATTTTTTTATTTTTGAAAAATGTAAAACTCTTTGGATGTGTGCGAGGAAAATAATTGATACATTCCGTTTGTTGAGAGAATGTCTCTATGAGGGAAATGCGATAATATGAGTTCAAGAGACGCAAAACGCTCTTTGTAAAGCGTTAATAAGCGAGAATTCGTATTACATTGAATTCATATTTGTGTGAAAGTTGCTGCTTGTAGTGACTTATTTGATAATTCGTTGAAGAAATTTGACAAATATTTCTAAAAAGGCATAAAAAGTCAGTACATTTTTAATTGCTCTCGAATTTTTTGACAAATTTAACAGCAAAGTGTCAAAAACGCCTAAAATTTTGGTCCCAATGACCATGCAAAATGAGGCGTATAGATTGGTCAAACGGTTCTACTTTCAATGATCAACCAATCACAAGATCTCGCCCAAAAACTATACGTGACCGCTCATATGACATTACTGTGTGTTACATTACTGATGGTTGAACGGTGTAACCTGGGCAGTGAAGTAAAAACAACATTGAAAACCATCTTTCACGTTATTTTTTATATTTAAACTAGAGCCGATTGACTGATCAACGTAAAACTTCGCATGGTTATTGGGACCATCATTTAGTATTTTTGCCAATTTGAAGACTAATCCATCACTATTTTTTAAATTTATTGCCATTTTAAGATATTTTATTATATTAAAATATTTGAAAATTGTCTTACTACATTTTCATCCCTGCCTTCTTGATGATTCAGTTCCAAGGCCTGTAGATCAGCTGATACTTGCAAACGCATATCAAATTGGATGCAGGGCACGAGGCTCGCTCATCAACGCGTTACACTGAGCGTTTTCCTAGTATTTAATTTGATATTTGATAATCATTTCATATTATTTCAAATTACATTTTAAATATTCGATTGGTATGGACATTGTCTCGTCGCTTGGACTGTACACTGGGTTCGAAAGACGTTCCTCGGAGCGCCTCCTTATTCTGCCCCCGACGCCACATCGGGGAGGGGGGGGGGGGTAATCTACATAATCCCCCGCCTGTTTGCCAACAAAGTGGGACGGCGGAGGAACCACTAAATTACACCGGAGAATCAAAAGAAGGCGGTTTTTTGAAAATATGAATGTGGAATGAATGAAAATGATGGCCAGTGCGATTTGTTTTGTTTGAGACAATGAGGTTTCTAGTTGTTAACTACGTGACTCAAAACCTAGAGATAAAGCAAGGTCAATTATTAGGAGAGGTTTTCAAAACTACTTACATCATTTCGAATTCTGATATGCAGAGTTACATTATAAAATTAAAAAAAGGATTACAAATTACAAAAAACATTACAAATGCTCTCATTATAAATTCAAATGCCTTACATTTTAATACTAGGTTTAATTTGTGTTTTGAAAGCTTAGGAAGTTTTATTACAAATTCCGTTGAACTCCGAGAAAAAATCTAGAAATATTGGTCCTAAATCTTCCTCGTGACTTTTTAAAATAATTTAATTACCTATCAAGAAATAATTTTAAGTAGCTAGGTCTCTATTCATACTTACAGTTTGCACGAGCTTCTTTTGTTTTACATCAGCAATGTAAAATGTAGATTTTCCTCCGAAGGCGGACATTAGGTTGGCACGTTGACGGGTCATATTTACCTCATAAACGGAGGTAAATTCACGAATTTTTTGTAATGTGAGTGATTCATCTTCTTAAGATTTCTTCTGATATAACATTGCCTAGATAGCCATTAACACTGTCAAATATCGCAAAAGAGCTGATCTCTTACAGCTATTCTAAATTTTGCCATCTAGACGGTGATAAGTTTAACATCAACCCCCCCCCCCCTCTCCCTCCGCGGGAAATTTTTCTGACCCTTCTACTTTTTCAATCGCCTTATACGTAAAAAAAAAACATGCACATTTTTGTGGTGAATATTAAATATTGTACAACACTACTTGATTTTTTGTATTATCTAAACCTTAGGTCCAATTTGGGTCAAGGAAGGGCCTAAAAACAACATACGAATCTGGGCCGCGCAGATCCGAAAAACTGTTTAATTTGAATTTAGTGCATTTTAGAGCTATTTAACACAAATTTCGATCAATTTGATCATAAATTCTTCAAATTACTGCTATCGATTAGCGATATTTTGCATTTTATGGCATTCATTCAATCCAAATTTTCAGGTCCCTAGCCCCCCCCCAACAACGAAGTTACACCAGTGCCTAGAGAGCAATGCAGCAGACAAGACTGTCTCCGACAAGCCAAGAACTGCAGAACAAAAGTCGAACAATAATCCGAGTGGCTCTGTCTTTTTCTCCACCTCCTCGCGAGTTTATGACATGCTATTGGAGATTATGACAGTCAGTAAAGTAATAAACTTGGATTGCTTATTGCGCTGTACATACGACTCAAACTACCCTTATATGGCTCAATTCACACCCCAGTCGAATTACACCACAACTTCGGGGGTGAAGTTCGACGTGGAGAGTCAATATGGAATTTTAGACTGAGCAGAACATTGCATTATACTTCTTGTCGAGTCAAATATTTTTATTTTTTAACGCGATTCGATCACGTGACCTAAAGTATAGCTCGCGTTTTTGGCAAAACTACTGCACTCAAAGAGGCGTGAGGGCATTTTTCTCATTAAGGTGGCTGGATCGATCGGTTTTCTGAAGTATTGGAGAGCTTTCACTAATTTATTAAGTGTAAAACAATCACGTTTATAAATTCTTTTAGCACATAATCTACTTTTATAATATACTGTATAGCTGAAATAGACAACATTTAAATGCTATTTATACGTTATCTTATTATTTAGAGCAGTCTTACTGCTCCAAAGAAGTTAGTTTTGAATTGGATATTGAAGATTTTCCCGGATTTTTCTATAATTTTAACAATACGGTACAATATGGCAACATCGTACTTTCGAAATTTGTATTTGTGCGGAATCATGATGGCTGAGCTTGCTGAGCTTACACCTAGAGTTTACTCTCATGAAAAGTCAAGGTATCTTTAGTAGGCATTTAGTGCCTTCTAACTACCTTGAGCACTCCCGTGTTGCCAAAAGTATTTTGACTTGATTCGCAATTTGAATTAAATCGCCTATAACTTTTTATTTAGCACACGATGGTACTGGTTTATATTTTTTTAATGAAAGTAATTTGAATAAAGATTCTAATCTTATTGGGTTTTTTGAAAATCTATCGGGCCAATTAAATACAATCTTCATTTGTAGCAAATTTTTCAAACCTGCCATAAGATAACATGGGGAAACAACTGCTTTCTTATTCGCATATCTCGAAAACTAGACACGGGAAGTATTTTATTTTTTGAAGTGTTGTTTTGGGGATATCAATGAGTGAGTACAGCAAAATTGAACACTATCTGAAAAAATGGTCGATCGACCCAGCCACCTTAAGTAAGTGATTTTGCAACTCACTTTATCTTTTTTAACACATTATTGTTGTACCGTTAAATTTTGAAATTTTTGTGTGAAAATTGACATATTTATTTTTTAAAAAGCCTCACTTTCTACACTACAGACTTTCTCGAGGGCTCATTTTGTTCACAAAGAATGTGCGGATGTCATGACGAAGCACAAATTTCGATAACTTTATTCCTACTTTAACTGTAGCTTCTACTAAATCAGTTATATTTGCTCTAAAATCCGGTACGTAATATATTTTTTTTTTTTGAAAAATTGAAATAAAAAATTAGAGAAAGAGCACGTCAGCCTAAAACCAGATATCTAATGAATATCAGTGAATATCAAATGAATGAATTTTCATCGAAACACCCCGTCACCACTGCCATGCATTCTCTCCAAGTTTCGTGTCATTTAGATCAACGGTTTTGTCTATATTCTTTGTCAAAAGTAACGTGCATTTTACACATTTGAAAACGTCTCGGATTTTTTTGTGGCGCCCAAAAACGAGTAATGTCACTTGAAATCGTATGTTACCAGCTCCCTCTTACGAAATATGAAGACAAATATCTAATATTTAAATTTTTCGGTCGAATCGCCTTAATTAATACTTTTTGCTGGACTCTTCTGAGGAAACGCGTTGATAAGCGAGCATTCGAAATGCATGGAAGACTTTGACCACAGATTTTCCATCAGTAAAGAGGAGTGTAACATCAATTTTCCGGTTAAACCAAGAGACCGATCTTGCTAAATATCTATAGGGAGATGAACATGATAGTAATGAATATTTAGTGAACATTGCCTTGGATCTAAGAATCAGTTAATTCGTTTGACCTGTGATGTGAAAAGAACAAAAACATGTTTTGATATTCTGTCAGTGATTATTATTTCAGTTTGACGGTGCTTTCTTGAAAGTTTTTAGTAAATGTAAGTTTAATTGGTAATCAAACCATTTTCTGGAAAAGATTGCACTTTTCGGTAATCCTTGGAGTGACGGTAAAGTCTTTGCTTATATTTGATTTATATTGAATGTAAGGTTTTGTGGCAATCTTGGCAGTCTCTGAAGAAAATTGGAACTCTTCTTCGCAAGTAATTATTAGTGGATTATTTATGGAATTCGGTATGGATCTCGGTGAGATCATGGTTAGATGTGCTGCACACCGGTGCTCGCTTATCAACGCGTTTCACCGAGCGTTTTCCTAGTTATTGAAATATAGAATGGCATTATCTTTAATTGTGATAATTTCGATGGTCCAATGTTCACGAACTCCCAATGATGATGTGATTGGGCTCTTGTGTATAATGTAAGGGTGATTGGAGGACGACGAATGACCGGATAAAAGAAAGAAAGAGTAGCGTTAGTTGAATATGAAACGACATCGAGAAAGATAAATGCAAACTCAAGCAACTTGTTTTTTTTTAGTAGAGAGACAAATTCTGGTACCTTCTAATTCCTTCCCACCTTCCATAATCTTCCATAATTACCAGTTCTTTCATTGCCTATTCAAAGCCAGGTCAAACCGCACAACTAATCGATCTGAAATTTTGCAAACATACTAACGTAATATAAGCGGTCTGACATCGTTTTTGAACGGGATCCGGTGATTGGTTCAAATTTAAAACAAACTTTCGATTGAAATACTGTTCCGATCATATTGAAATTTTGACAAGTCATTACCACCAACATTTTCCCCAATCTTACAAAGTTTCAGCCAAATCCTCCCATTGGTTAAAATTAAAACCATATTTCCAGTGATTTTTTAAGTTTAATAGAACCGTTTGACCGATCTATTTAAAACTTTGCATGGCCATTGGGACCAACATTTTAGATATTTTTGCAAATTTTCAGACTAATATGTCGTTATTTTCAAAAGTTATTGTCATTTTAAGATATTTTGTTTGATAATCTTGCAACATTTGAAAAATGTATACCAAATTTTCATCCCTGCCTTCTTGATGCTTCAGCTCCAAGGCCTGTAGAGCAGCTGATACTTGCAAACGAATATCAAATCGGATGCAGTACGAAGGCTCGCTCATCAACGCGTTACACTGAGCGTTTTTCTAGTAATTCTCTTGCATTGATGTTTGATCACAGATTTGTTAAAACCCTGGGCTATGAAGTAAATGTGAAGAGCTTTGTAATTATTATAATATTAAGCTTTTCGAATGTACTGATCGATACTGAGGGCCACGGGTTGGGGAGGGGGGGGGGGGGGGGGGGGGGCTCACCCCAACCCCACGCTTGGACGCGTTAGTGATGAGTATTTTTAGAAATTGTAGAAACATTCAAGACAAATCACCAGAGAAGAATACTTGATTTATTTCAACCGAAACCGCTTTTCAATGTTGTGAAATCCTGATGGTTCAACTACACTTTGATCTGAACATAAAATGCGAGCTTGTTTTGAATAAAATGAATCTTAGAACTCTCTGGTGTTTGAATAATTGATCATAAGTTGCTGAGTGCCAGTGGTTTGCGCGCACAAACTGAGCGCAACTCTTGTTGAGTTATTTTAACTTGTATTTTTATTAGATCTTTATTTGTAACAGCAAAACAAATTGCTACAAGTACAAATATAATAAATGGTATAATTAAAAATACGTAATAAATAACAAATCACAGTAATGATCCAGAATTCAACCCAAAAATGCATTAAAATTATACACTCACACACATTTTAAAACATTAGTTCTAAAAATGGTCAAAGGATTAAAATTGATAACAAGCAAAGAGTTGCTGTTTGTCAGGTTATTATTTATTATTTACTTACGTAGTTAACGTTATAATTTGGCAAGGATGCCATTTATTATATAATTAAAGGAAAATGAAGTAAGTACTCATCATATTTAGGAATCTATGACTTATACTGTCTTATGTATGTCTTACATAAGACATAAGTCTTATGTCTTATTTTTTATGTAAAATTTTTAACTACACCGATTGGACAACAAACAATAATTGACGCGATTTTTTATGTCTATACATCAGTTGTTAAAGCTCTAGCCTTTTAAATATATTTTTTTTAATTGGGGCTTAACGTCGCACTGTTCTGCAGCGAGGCTAATGGCGACGGATGAATGATTATGATGATGATTGGGAGATGATGGTGAAGATTAAGTATGGATGGTAGGTGGGAAGGAGGCGATCGTGGACTATTAGTAGGGTACCTTCCCAGCATTTGCCTGTCGACTGAGGGAATATACCACGAAAAAACTCCAGTCAGGAAGGACGGCCGCGGGAATCGAACCCGGGCATCCGGAATACAAGTTAAGTGCATTACCACTCAGCCATACCTGTTCCGTTTAAATAAAAAGTACTATTTTTTGGTGTCTTGACGGACCTGCCTGAATGTAATGATTATGTACGCACAAGGTCCGATATGCATGTCATAGATTTTGCTTCCTACAGTTTTGTAAATATTAAATATTAATATTTAAATATATTAAATATTAAATATATTAAATATATTAAATATAAATAAATTTTAATATTTAATATTAAATATTAAATAAATATTAAACAATTTGGATTAGTCGTGGGAAATTATTATATTTCAGACCGACGATTTAACCTAGTACTTTCATCGTCAGATCATTTGATTTTTAGTTACTGACGTTATTGGTCCTGAAGATGATAGCTAGAGTACCTGTTGAAACGTCCGTCGGAAATAAAATAATTATTAACGACTTATTTCAAAATATTTAATTGTCTTGAAAGCTTAAAACATTTGTAAACATTCATTATATATAGTGCAGTATCTCCTTCAAAACGATGGGTGTAACAATTGCAAATAAAACTGATTGAAGCAATGGTTGAGGGCAGAAATATTGTTCCAAGCATCATTGAAATGCTCATCGGGCCTTCTGCCTCTGGAGTACAAGATCATTTTAAACAAACATTTAGTTTTCCTCTACACGTCAATAAAACTTATTCGCAATTATGCGCAGTAAAGATTATCTTCAACTCGACATTTTATCTCAAAAAACCACTTTTACCACACCCTCATCAAAACCATAAAACAGCACCACATATAAATCCATTTATCCTATTCATCTCCTGCCTGCTCTCCATCTAACTCGATTTCCTCGACGACGCCGCCCGTCCCCCGCGCGTCGCGGCGTCGTGATTGGACGTCGCGACGGTGGCACCCTATTGGCGCGTCCATCTGCCGCCGACTCCGCCCCCCGTGTGGTCTGGCAACAGCTGGGCAGGGGGATGAATGGGATAAGAACAAGTGGATGCTGAAGAGGGGATTCACTTGACGACGGTGCGTCCTTCTGTCGACTTTACTCGCTCAACATGTGCTGACGGGAGTGTGACGTCTAGCAAGTGTAGACTACGAGATAAAATCCAAAATATAATTTAAATATCAAGAGAACTATCACGAAGTGTGTAACAATTAATTATATCTTGTGAAAAAGGAAATTAAAAGTGCTATTACGTATTTTTTTGCTACAAAATTCCATACAAATTGGTTTGACTTGCGACAATTTGAGAAGAAAATAAAAAATTTACTTACTGAAGATTTGTGATTGTTGTGGCTGTGTTTAAAAGTGTGTTGATTTGGTTATAAAGCAGTGATTTGAAACGTTGTTGCTCCTGCTGTGGTTTGACGAAGTGTATAGCCAACAAGACGTTTGATCTGGAAGATAATCGCTGGAACCACGTCAATGTTCACGTCGATGAGGTAAAAGAGAAAATTATATTTATTTGGTTTTTCAATAACTTGATTACTTGTTCATAATAAAATACTAAGATCTGGGTTTTCAATGCTCTGCTAAACCTGTGTTCATTAGTGGTCATTCGAGGAATATCATTGGTTTTTGGCATGTCAATGTACACCTAATCA
This sequence comes from Leuctra nigra, assembly GCA_934045905.1. Lineage (NCBI taxonomy): Eukaryota > Metazoa > Arthropoda > Insecta > Plecoptera > Leuctridae > Leuctra > Leuctra nigra. Next base: position 16,641,405 of record OW203769.1, read on the forward strand.
ACCTTTTTTAATTAGACCATTGAAAAACCGGCCCTAAAGGCGCTTTAACTAAATGGATTAATTTCAGCTGTTGCAGTTATTTTGAAGGTTCCTGTGCAGGCCTATTTATTCCAAGATTCAGTTAATCCTCATTAACATTTAGCTGTGCTACGTGGCACTGACCCTACTAGATAAAATACTCAATTATTGGCAGAATAGTGACAATTCTATTGCTTTAAACAAAAAGTAATGACATTTTGCATGTATAGGCAGCGTGTTTAGACAACAGATGGCACTGTAAAAAGTACAGACAGAGCCACCTAATCTGTGGGAAGGAAGCTTACCTTTTGGCAAGGCGTCCAAGTCGCTGCAGTTATATGTTATGTTGCTGCACATATTACGCATTATCAATTCTTAAAATTTACACATGTTTATCTAATGTTTATTCGCCTACAAAATATTAATAATAAAGTGTTCACAATTTCACTGAATCTGATCACAATATTAATTTGCGCGACTTAGTTTGATTCCGAAATATTTTGAGTACATTTGTTGACATCTGATCGGTTGCTAGGTCACGGCCAATGAGAAATAAAACAGTTGACGATCTTCCCACAAAAGTTGCTAATTTCTCTCACTCGTGGCGAACTCTCGGTGCCTATTGATGACATTTGCAGAAGTGTCAAATCAATCGGTCAATCGGCTTGGCAATGCCGTTTAAAATACAGCTAAATTATAATACATTTATTTATACACTTTTGAACAGCAATATTGAAGGAAGTCTTCCAGAGTGTGAAAAAATTTGCGAGAATACCCATTACCTTTACATCATATTTTAAAATATCTCGATCACCATTTCTTTGAGTTGGCGATTTCAAACTTTCAGGGAGGTGGTTAAAGTTTTAATGCCCATACATATTGGGTCGTAGTACATTATTCTGGGATGTAGATGTATGCAGAATATACGTCAATCATTGTCTTGTATTAAAATTATGAACTGCAGAATTTTTTGTAAATTGAAATTGTAATGCATGTGCAAGGTAATGAAACATCGCAATATTATAAGTTTATAACAGATGCCACAGATAAATAAAATTTGATCCCAATTCAAGTTCCTCTGACAAAATAACATTGACTTCAAAAATAAAATTAACATTGACCATTAAATATATTTTCCATAAATACGAATCGATCTAAGGAATTGTTGATTACTTTCTCGTCTGCAAAGACCTAATTGCATGTGCGATGATTTGAGTATGATTGCATGAGGGTGGGATGATTGTGAGAAGGAACATTAAGGTGGTTCAAGCGATCGGCCGTTTTAGCAAATTGAGAGAGAAATTGTTTCATAAGTGGGTGTAACTTTGATAGGATGTTCACATAATCAGTCTGATTGTATATTAGTAGCACTTTTTCATTTTGCCATGCCTTGTTTTAATTAGGCGCCGGTTATTCAACAAAACCACTCAAAACTATGAAATTTCCGATACGATTGGAGACCATACCCGTGATGCAATTGATCTGAAATTTTAATCATGATTAGATAAACGACAAACTTAGGGTTATCACTTGGCACACTTTTTAAATTGAATTTCATAAGGCACCCAGCGAGACATGAAAATATATCATTTTCACCAAAAATCAACTAATTACTACTAATTAACAAAACAAAAAATTGAAAATGTACCAAGTGATAGCCCTAAGTTTGTCTGTTTTCTAATCATGATTATAATTTCAAATCATTTCGTCAACCCATTTTGTCTCCAAAGTGCCTGCAACACGCAGTAAAATCGCTCGCGCTTGCAGCACCTCAATGACCTGTTACAAGAGTCCTAGCGAGGATCTAATGGGCTCGTTATTGAGGATGAATCAGAGAAACTGTTGACGAGGGTGAGGTAAATCGGGTTAGCAATTACTTAACGCTGATTGTCTGTACGTACGAGCAGATTCACAAGTAGCACGTCGAACACAGGTCTCTGGCGGGGTTTATAGGCGGCTCAACAGCTGGGCGAAGACAGAATCAAATCCCGGCCTTGTTCAGTGATTTAACGCCGGAGCCAACTACATCATATAATAATTGTTTGCATAACATGCTTAGGGCCGGTTTTTCAATACTCTGCTAACTTATAAACTGTTGCTTAGGACTGTTTTGTCATGGCAACAACCAATTGCAAAACAGGGTATAGTACTAACTAACTGTTAACAGCTAATTGAGTAGAGTATTGAAAGACCGGCCCTAAGTTAGAAACCGATGAATCATTTGACATCACTAAAAGGACATTGGATTTCTAAGTATGATGTTTCATTTTACTGACTTCAGATTAGAAAGCATTTTGTATAGTTATTATGTTCTATTGCGGAATAAATATGACGAAGCATCAGAGCTCCCTGAAAAATGTGTATTGGAAACTTCGATTAGTTTGACATCAAACATGACACATGAATTCAACCACCGTATGTGTGATGATCGGGAAGTGACCAAAAGTGTGTTCAAGTATTTTAGTTCTGGAGTTTAATTCTATTATTATTTTTCATCTCGTTACGGATCGAATTCGTTTCACTGTCATTAAAATAACATCACGCTGAAATGAATTTGCGACGAGACTTGATCAAAATTAGTCATAGAATGCATGTCATAGAAAATAGGACACCTATTTTCTTTTGAAGATATGAACCATAACTTATCATAAAATACATTTGCATCAATCTAAATTAGATATCATATTCGTTTAATATATTTTAAGCTCGCCTCATTTTACACATACGGAAATAATTCTCGGGTTCAGAAAGTAAAGCTCCGGTCTCATCTTGAGGTACCGGGTTCGATTCCAGCAGTCGTCCTTCTTGCTCGAAGATTTTCTTGAGTTTCTCGAGAGGCAAATGCTGAGAGGGTTCCCTGTACAAATGGGTAACAGCTGCCTCCTTCCCACCATCACGCATACCCCTTTTTCATGATCATAACAAACCATCATAACCATAATAACAAATGATTGTCATCATAATCATTAATTTTCAACATTAGGCCAGATGCAGAACAGTGCGACGGTGTTCTCAAATAAAAGCTATATTTAATCAACAAAGTTGTACAATTTTCAAGATATAACAGAAAGTATTTGACTGATAAAGACTTGTATACTTGTCATCGGCTATGCGACAAAACCACGCAAGTTCCATTTAAAAATAATTGCCTTTTGATTCCTTTCCACAGTTAAATATTGTCCCCCCCCCCCCACACACAAAAAAAATACCCAATTTGACCGATCGAAATTTTATTCAAAAGTGATTAATAAAACCTAATTTTCGTTTATCCTGAATAATGTGCCAAATTACACTTCCGTGGTTTTCCGCGTAGCTGACGCTATGCTTATGAGATATGCGTATGTTTATGCTTTTGACTACGCTTCTGTTTATTGCTTATGCTTATGTTTATCGTTATGCTTTTGCTTTATCTTTATGCATGCACGTAAAAAATTATGGCCCAGCATTATTTCTGGTTGGCCGATTACTTTGGTGGGTCAACCAGAAATATTTGCTGGGCCATTTCCAATAACACAGATTGTTAAATCATCTAACTCCTTTTTCCGTATTTTTAAGTTCATGCATATCATTACGTTCCTGCTTATGCTTATGTTTATGCTTATGCTTATGCTTACGCTTATGCTTATGCTTATACCAGGGGTCGGCAACCTTTTTTGGTGTAGGAGCCAATTTCCCAAATATTAATCAATTAGATAATAATGAGAGCCGCAGTAGAGGCAATCAAATATAATACACCGAAAATAATAAATTGAATTACTCTAGTTTATTTTGATATTTTGACGAAGCTGGGCGATTTAGGGCATTTGTTTAGAATTTCAACGATTTAAAAGTGATTCTCGGACTCTAAAATGAACGAACTGAATTAAACAACATTTCAACTATTGTCCCGCAGGGCGATTTTTTTTCGAATTTTCAAATTTTCTATTCCAGATTCTAATTTATTAAATTATAATGAGCCATTCAAGAACCACCAAGGAGCCGCAGGTTGCCGACCCCTGGCTTATGCTTATGCTTATGCTTATGCTTATGCTTATGCTTATGCTTATGCTTATGCTTATGCTTATGCTTATGCTTATGCTTATGCTTATGCTTATGCTTATGCTTATGCTTATGCTTATGCTTACCTCAAGCTTCTGCTCACTCACGTTGTCGTTGTCCGCAGACCTCCCTGCACTCGACTATGACTATGGACATAAACGTCCGCTCCACGGCCACCCACGCCGCGTCGTCGTCGCGACGCCCGTCGCCCTCCCCCTCGACGCCGTCCTACTCGCCGAGCCTGCCGACGTCGACGCTGGCGACGCCGACGCGCCACATCAAGCGCAGCTTCGACGTCGCCTTCCTGGTGGCGCCCGACGAGAAGCTGACGAGGAGGAATCAGGAGAAGCAGCTGCGATTGGTGGCCACGGGGTCGCTGCTTAAGAAGCCGGACTCGGAGGCCCAAGGAGGTGAGATGTCTTCTGTGATTTTGTCGATCACCCATTGTTTTATAAAATTAGATTCGAATGTGTCTTAGGCCCAGTTTTTCAATCCTCTCTTGCTAAAACCCATACTTAAGTCCGGCAGGGTATAAAAATAAAAAAATGAAAAAATTCAATCAATCAATTTTCAATTTTGAATAAATTCAATTTTTTTTGGAAAAAATTAGATTCGAATGTATCTTAGGCCCAGTTTTTCAATACTGTGAACCAATATTTAAGTCCGGCAGGGTATTGAAAAACTGGGTCAAAGATACATACGAATCTATTTTTTTTTAATAATTTTTGGCCCTTAATATTCTTCTTTGATCTTCCAAATGAAAGCATAAATTATCTGTGTGGCACGTGTTTATAATAACATATCCAAAGACTGGTTTTCAAATGGAGCTAAAATGAATAGTTAAGTTTAAGTTGTCATTCAATGAATGTCATTGGTGAAAAAAACTGCTTGTAAAATGATGGATGAAGATGCAAAACATGTAATTCCAAAAAAAAGGTATTTTTGAGTTAGGTACACTTGGCCAAACAAAACTTGAACGTTCAATAAATCTGAAATGCTGATAAATGTAAGATCGCACCATCAGAAGTCAGTCTAAGCGATCTCATTGTCTCACTCTAGTTGGTGACCTCACATTTCAATGATAATAACAAGCTTGTGATTGGTTATGGGACATGACCAGCAGTCATTCAAATTTGGTCAACGTTCAAGTTTTGTTTGGCCGAGTGTACGTAGGTACAAGAGAGGAATAAAGTAGCTGTACTGGTTGTCTCTCTCTGCTCCATATAAAAACATGTTTATGTTATGAGTCAGAGAGAGGCAGAATGACATGGTCTTCTTTCCACCACTGTACACTTAAACCAATTAATAATGGTACTTTGCACAAAACGGATGGGCTGCTAGTCAGGTTCCTTGACAATCAATCCTTGTTATTATCAATGAAATCAGAGCTCATCTACTAGAGTTAGATGATGAGTTAACAAAACTTCATGGGATGATGTCATGAAACCTTAATCAGACAATCCTTTTCTTTCGAGGTACCGTTTTTTATTTGTTCGAGTGTACATAGTTTTTATGTATCATATTCTTACAAATAAAATTCAAGATATAATGTCTTCCCTTTCATAACGTGGGTTGAAGACTAATTATCCCGGCCCGGCAATTTGTATAGGAAATACGACTTGTTTTTCATGTTTTCTCCGAACTAAACGAAGTAAAGATGGCTTGGTTTTGAATTTCATTTCGATGGCTAGGAATCAGGACCACGTGTCTCCAATTTTGACGAAAATGAGATACATTTTAAAAAAAATTAATGCGTCATCAGATGGTAAATAACTTGTGTCTCCATCTAGAATAAAAAGACAGAACAAGACTGCAGCACCACCTTGTATATCATTTGTGTTAATCATTTGTGTATTTGTTGTTTTTGGTCTCCTGAAAAATGTTGTTTTTGGCGATACAAGGTCCTGATTCTTAGCCATCGATATAATTTCTAAAAGCGTCGATTGAGACAATTTTAAGCGTCATTGTAAATAAATGCGCTGAACGTTCGTGAGATCAGTAAACGTATGACTGTAGTACAAATATTGTTTAACATTGTTTAAAATTAATCAATTATTTCAAAACTAAAATTGGTGGCAGATGTGGGACATTTATTAAAATTATAAACTAGGCGGAAAGAGAGTTTTTAAGCGTTAAAACTTTGAGTATTCAGTATACATTTGTATGTGTATTGCTTCCAGTTGATTTATATTTCTCATGATAATGTATTACAACTTACTTTTGAAAAATGTTTTCTTATAACCATTGTTAGTTGATAAAAATGGCATCCCTCGACAGGAATACCGCTTTCCACCAAAATATCCACTGAAATTTCATATTTACTAATCAAAATTTACAATTTTGGGTGTTAAAACTAAAAATAGTGTGTTCTACCAACATTTGTGATGTTTTTAAAAAATGTTTTTAGAAACATTTATTTTTTGTATTTTATTAAAATTCTTCAGTTTGTGTTATTCAAAAATACCTGTTACGCCATATTGTCTGACATTTTGCAACAACTAATCGTCCGCCATCTTCCCATCAGATTCTCAACTGGACCGCAGCTACATCGAGACCCACTACCCTCCGCCACCGAGCCTGAACTTCGTCCACCGCCAGAAGCCTCCACTTCCGCCACCGCCGCACATCAACTTCCTGCGCTCCCCCCACGACATGGACCACAAGCCTCCCCGCAGCGCCTTCACCAAGGTCGCCGCCTCCTCGCCGCGCTCCTCGTCGTCCCTCAGCCCCGACCACGTTGTCTACCAGGACAGCATGAGTCCGCCGACGACCAAGAACCTCTACCAACCCGCCGAGAAGCCGAGCTTCAAGTCTGTGGAGCACGTCAACAACTTCCGCACCATCGACAGCTATCTCCTGAAATCAAACAACAACCAGTACTACAACCAAGTACCAGTCCTCGACAAGGAAATGAGTTTCATGAACGGGAACAAAATCCGCGCCAACATGCTCTACCATCATCCGGATAGCGTCACATACTCGACGCTAGCCGCCGCGTATCCGTTCGCGACAAACTTCCAGGCGTCCTCCAACGCCTCCATCAACCCTGCCGTCGCCGCCGTCGTGTCCGCCTCGCTCCTTCCGTCATCCTTCGCGACGTTCTCACTCCCTGCGCAGAACGTGTGCGCAAAGTGTAACATTAGTTTCCGAATGACGTCAGACCTCGTCTATCATATGAGGTCGCATCACAAAGGCGATCACATCGCGGCCGATCCGTTGAGACGACGAAGGGATCAGGATAAGTTGAAGTGTCCTGTTTGTAGTGAGAGTTTTCGGGAGAGGCATCATCTGACGCGGCATATGACGGCGCATCAGGACAAGGCGGGGGACGTCGTCGACCACGATGACGAGAGGGTGATGGGCGGGGGCAAGTGACGGCAGAGGAGGAGGGGGGCGGAGGTGGAGTGTTTTGATGTTGAGGAGTATCAGTTTAGGAGGTAGAGGGAGGGAGGAGGTAGAGGAGGAGGTGTTATTGTTGGGGGTGTTTTACAGGTGATGAGAGTTTGAGATGATTTATTGGGGTTTAGTTTTGTGTGTTGATAAGAACCAATGGCAATAGGAAGGGAACAGTTCACACAAAAAGGCTCCATTTATTGGGATATTTATAAGTTTTGACAGTTTTAATTTGTCAAAATCAACTAAAAACGAGCTAATGAACAAAGTAATCTTAAATTTAAAATTTTCTCAAGAAATGGAGCCGTTTTTTGAATCGTGTTTCCGATTTTGTAATTATTCCATAGACTTTATTGAGTTAGTGAAGCAAATAGATTGCTGGAAATTCTTTAATTGTTCAAAAATGTTTTCTTGTCATCTGTTAATTTTCACTACTAAACATATCTCTATAATTTCAGTATCACTCACCTTTCTTCTCCGTAGTTCTGATACATATTGTGACGTCACCTCTCGAATGATTTCAGTCCCAGCAGATTCACACGTCCCCAATCACTGCCTGATTGTCCAACATCGACCATCATATTTCAACACTTCATTCCCACACATTTCCCCGTGCATTCGCAAACGCGCTCTGATGACGTAATCAAAGCGATCTACAATTAAACATGGTGGAGCGACCGCGGGCGCGCTGGAACGAATACTCGCGTACCGAAACCAATCGTCCGTGATGGCTGATAAGCGAACAGATCGCAGAGTGTGTGGGGGGGGGGGGGGGGCTGCCTATCAGCAAATCCACTAGCGTCAGGACTATTTGATAATGGAAACAGAAATATTGAATGTTTAATAAAAGTTATATACAGAGAGAACGATTTTAGTTTTATTGGATGCTTCGAGTGTTTTAAATGGTGTGTAAATGATGATCTAGTTATTTACTCTTCTCTTTTCAACTGTTAAAATAAATACTACGGATTTAGTATAATTTGGAAACGTACTGTATTACACTGTCCATTAAATAAATTGTCAAAACATTTGTACCAAAAATGAAATGTTGCTTCATGAAAGTAAGAAAAGAAAACTTTTAAAAGAAGAGAATATCTCAAATTAAATTGACCTACATAATTTTTTATTTATTTTTGTTCATTGGTTGCGTTGTTATTTATTTGGTAATCAGTAATTTTAAACGTAATTTTAAATTGACATATTAATCATTGCCCATAAATAAAATATAAAATTTAAAATTAAATTCTCTACAATTCTTTACCTCCGAGTTTGAAGGCTTGAAGTCAGAGGCGATATGAAAAACCAGTAATTCTGTCTTCATCCAACCATATTTGATTTGTAATGGTGACATGAGTCATTGTGTAAGAGAATACATCAATATAACTGTATTTGTTGACACAGTCAAATGGTAATTGATTCCAGAAATTATTCCAGAAGTTTGTAAAGAAAAATCGGAAAAATTTAATCCGCCCTTCAAAAATTATTATTTTAATTTCGTTGTTACGTGTAACTGCGTCGCCCCAGTGGTATATAGGCGTATCTGCATAGAGCACTAGTGTTAATTACATCCCTGTAATACTGAGAAGTTGATTGTGATAGAATCCCACTTCTCACGACGATCGCTATATAATAGATGATTACGTAAATATGTAGAATAGTCAACCGAACTCTAAGCGGGCTAGGTGCAACTTGCTGTTATAGGTGTCATTGATGTAAATATTACATGCATATCCTAATGTCCAGTTATGTTTCTTCTTGTAAAACCTGTATAAATATTAATTGTAACTATCTAACTATATAGTAATAAGTTGTATCTATGTAAAACCAAATATTACATTAAACAAATTAAGTGAAATTTATTGGATTTGTCATTGACGTAGTCCGTCTTGCTTCCCGTACTTTGCTGAAATAAAGTGACATTTTTATTATTCTATCCTCCTTTCCACTTTAAGTAAAGAGATACAAAATACAACATACAAAGAAAGCAATTTGAAAATTGCAACTTAAAACGATTTTCAATTGCACTGCAGTGTTCCGCGACATCTTGCCAGACTTTCTCATCTCTTTAAATCGTCTCTCTTTCTCTTCTCATCCTTATCTTCCCATATTTCTCCTCTCTCCTCAATCTCCGTATGATTTTGATAATAAATAAAGTAACACTAAGTATTTGATAAGTAAAATAAGTCTGTTATCTTCACAGTTGTTAGTTTAGATGAAATAAATTTGTTGAACCATGGTTCAACTTTCACAAACTCTATGTTGCCTTAATCCACAAATAAAATAAATTATAATTCTGACAAAACTAGCTATTATTCGTACTTATGATTATAAAATATTCTAAAAACCTTTTAAAACTAAAAAACAATTGTCTATCATACATTTACGTTCCACTAATACCGTAATTTATTTAATTTTAATTCTTTGAACATTTAAGTTATACTTCCTTTGTCTACAATGGGAAAGAAACATGCCAACTCTTCACCTAATAACCAACATAGCTTCTGCTCGCAGCTTCCAAGATTCATCCAACACTCAATGAGAACAATCAATCATCTCTTGTCAAATGTTATCATTACGTTTTGCTCCGGTTCACAATCATATCTCTGCTCAGAAAACATATTCTCCTTTTTCCAATACATCTCCGCAAGATCAGCGACCTCTAAAATCCCTCCGCCAAATCCAAACCACAAAAAAAACACTAAAACGAATAAAAAAACAACCGAACCAGAATCTGTTCTCTTCTTAATAAAAATATGACAATCATCTCTGGAAGTTCTCGGAAAGTGTCAGCCATTTTGTTCCCCTCTGGTCATAAAACCTAAGATGGTTCTCTCCCCCTTCTCCTAGGGATAGTTTGAAGGGTCTGGGAGTGGGGGGAGGTTCTTATCAGTGCTTGAACGTAGCGCATATTGGCGGCTTGGAGCTGTCTCTTTTTTCCAGCAATCCAGAAGATATGGCACATTTTTCATTGCCGATTGCTACAGTCTTCTTCGGAGTCAAAGTAATAAGGAGGAGCATTAGACGATGCTGGGATCATTGTATGGGTGTGAGGAAGATGGAGAATGATCATAAAGAAAGAGAGAAGATTGAAAATATACTTTTCCAAGATGGGGATTGAAGTACAGTCATGAGGGAAATGCTGTACGATCATTCAGTTTGATGGTCTAGTAGAAAAGTAACATATTTTAGTCAAGTTTAATTATTTCCCGGAATTAATGAATTGAAATGAAAGCAAAACAAACGGTTGTCTTAAAAATATATCATGTAATAAACAAATTCTTCAGTCAAATATTTTACTCACTTGTATTTTCCTATAAATGTCATTTCCGAAAGTATCGCATCTTACTTCCGACTGACAACTTTTAACGTGTAGCTGGTCCTCCATAATAATAATGAATCTACTAAAAATAGTATCTTAACATGGTATAAATTTAATATAAACATACCTACCTAAATTGTATAATTAATACTTACAATGCGGTCTAAGAAAATGGTGATAGGATTTGCCAGAGTTTCCGCAGCGACAGCAAAAACAGTTCTATTTTCAGGGAGTTGATAAATAAATTCATTTACTGAAATCGGAGTCGGAGTCGGAGAAAATATAAAATATAAAATAGAATTCCTCGTTTCGTAATTTGATAAAAATCCAAAACAAATTAAAAAATGGTAAATTCTTCCCAGAATCAATTTGTTTTCTGTAATCAAACTCGACTCTTTGTACATTTTTAAAAACAATTTATGGTATTAGTTATTTCTGATCTCCGCGCAATTCATCGTCGCGAGTCGTGTTTTTTCTTTCCGACTGTATTTTTCCCGCGAAATGTAGTAATTTATCGTTAACCTTGTCATGGCGAATTCCCCCGGTTGTAACTCATCTCGAGCCGTCCTATCAGAGAAGACGTCTGCTCGCCGGGGATTTTATTGGACCAGGATGCTGGATGGTAATAGTAAGATGATATCTGGACCCAGCGCGGGAATCATCTCTGGTTAGAACTGATAGGATATTGATCTCTGAGTGCTAGTCAAAGAGTGGGGAGAATTGGAATGAATTAGGGAAATGTGGTGATTGAATGTTTTGAGGGAGTTGCCAAGGACATTCAGATAAGCGGTACAAAAATATATATTATTCGACCGTAGCGATCTTTACTCAAAGATGATGATTTATTTTCTAAATGACATTTTTAGGCAAAATTAGTAAAACCACAAAACAAAAATTTTCACATGTTCAACAATACTAAGATGCATGTTTTTGTCAATTGGATACAATTAAAGACAATAAAATATCAGTGTAGGCATACAAATAATTTTCATTATTTTTCCTTACTATTTTATTTCTTCAATGTGTATTTTTTTTCTTAAATTGTATACAATCACACATTGTAGGGCTAATTACTCCTGTTTGTTTACCTACGGATTTCTAGCAAGATTGGTCTCCTGGTTTATCCGGACTCCTGGAGGCCTATTCTAGAACGATTTCCCAATTCCATTCTAATGGAATCCGGTCACGCCATAAGGATTAACATTGCATGGAATCGAATTCCAGTGGAATTGGGAATTTAAAGTTATGTAATAGGGCCTCTGCGCTCTAATTTTCATCGAAAAATTAAAATTAATCGTCGTCTTGCCTGCAAACAAACCGACTGGAATGGTGAAATATTATCCACTCTTGAAAAATATTTTCATGGGTACTTAAATTTTCCACTTCCCAAACAAAATTAAAAGCCTTAACATGAAGCACAGACAGTTAGAGTTGAACCAAAATGGCATTATGAGAAAAATAACCTTTTTGGATAACATTCGTTTGGCATACATTTTATCTGGTAGATAAAATGTAATCCCTAAGTTATTTTTTAATTGATTGATCAAAGTTTTCAATCATGACTCATCATAATCAAATTAAAACACAGTAACGTTTTAGTATAGGTCCATTTTATTTTCGGACATATCAGTAAAAAAACTTCACAAGTGTTGAAATTTAGCTGTCATTTCATTCTCGGTTTGAAAACGATAAAATTTATTGAAAGAAATTTCAACGAAATTTAAAATATCTTAAATATCTTTTGACACATAAGCGAGAGAGCATCACAGCACCAACTTTCTCGTTATACATAGCGTTTTCCTAGACGTTATGTTATTTTATTATTGAACTTACGCAGTAAATAGTAGATCTCAACCCTTGAGAATCTACAACACAAAACCTCCCCGCTAAAACCACATCAGCTCACAACCCACCACTCACAGTAGAGCGTGAAAAGTGACTCATTACTTAATTACAATATCCTGTTCACAATCAAAACTGCGCGCCCATTATTCAAACTTAAACAATTAACTTTCTACATCGTGATAAGACTTAAAGAGTTCCCCTCAGCTCCACAATCTCTCCCCCAGCATCCCCGGCGACTATTAAGATAAAACTAGCAAGCATTTGAATGAATAATCATAATGATTCTGAGGCAATCGACATTGAACAAGATAAGGTTGCAGTTTGTGCGTTTTAATTTCTAACCGATGGAATTGTTTAAATGATAAGGGAGTGGGAAGAGGATTGAACAATGCTACTTGGGATGCTGGATTTGTGATAGAAGATGAGCGTTATTTATGGGGTTGAATTAAATTTGTGCAATAGGGCATTTAGCAAGATGATCTGAGGCAGATAAATCGATTAGTGGTCAAATAGATGAAATGTCAGTGTATAAATTTAAAAAAAGAATGAGATACCTATGTTAGATGGTTGTTTCCCTTAATTAGTTTGGATGTTAATTCAATTAAAAAACTATTTAGACTTTCCACAAAATATTTTTTTTAAATATATTAATAAAAATAATATATAATAGAATAGAATAAAAAAATTGTTTGTGAAAAGTCTAAATAGTGTTTTAATTGAAGAAGGTTTGTATTGATGTACAAGTAATAAATAATGGTTGAAGAATTGCGGAAAAATTGTTATCACCTGCTTTATTCTGTAAAAAAAACTTTCGTCAGCTCTACAAAATAATAATCAAGATACAGGTCGAGTCACGTTTAGTTTATAAAAATAAAAAGTTACCTATATCCTCATTCTCATCTGACGTCACAGCTGATTAAAATCTAACTGGGCTGATGCTTTCAGTAAATAAATAATTATAATCTTTATTTATTTTATTTCCTTATTTTATTTCATACCACTTCTGTCTTTCTATATCTTTCATTCAAAATTTTATTTAAAATGCGATTAAATTTATTGGAAAATTGCTTGTCCAGCAACAAAATAAATAATATTAACAACCAAAATATGTTAGTTTAATTCTCACTAAATTATAATATACTAGGAAAACGCTCATTGTAACGCGTTAATAAGCGAGCACGGGTACGTGCAAATTCTCGAACCGGAAATGCGTACACAACGCACAGAAAACATATACATCCATATTGAATTGATTATGATAACAACTTAAAAGTGTATGCTTTTCATCGAAACTTTAAAATAGCATCCAAGCACCTTGTTCATAAAGCAAATCAGAATCAATTTTCAATTGGCACTGGAAAACATTCATTTCGATACTTCATTACTGACAGATATTAAAAATGTCAATAACTTCATACGTTCTTAACTGATTGGGATGAAATTTTGTAAAATAAGAGATAATGTTGGTCTTAATGATCATGCAAAATATGAGTTTGATCTGAATTATCGAAGACCGTTTTCATTTTTCAGCCTATCAGGAGATATTTATTTAAATTTTAACCAATGAATGGATTTCAAAAAAAATTATGGTATGCAAACAGAGAAGGTTGGTTTTACATGTGTACAACATTCAGCTCGATCAAAGAAAAACACTGAACTGTATAGCCAAAATATGAGTTTGATCAGATTTATCGAAGACCAGTTTCATTTTTCAACCTACCATCAGGAGATGTTTATTTACATTTTAACCAATCAATTTTTTTCAAAAAAATTAGGGGTCAGCAAACAGAAAAGGTTGTCTCCACATGTGTGCACAATTTCAGCTCGATCGAAGAAAAACTCTGACCTGTATAGCGTCAGTAAACGGAAAAAAACAAAAAAACAGAGGTCCGTGTCAAAAGAGCCAAAAGGAGACGCTCGCTTCACTCGCTCAATTACTTATGTTCATATTTTATAAAAAATGCACCTCTGTTCATTCAATCACAACTCGCAAACATAATCTTCATTTTGCAGGATAACTCTACAGGTAAATAAACGAGACACGTGTGTTTATATTACAATCTAAAAGCGAATCACAGAAAGAAGTTATTCATTTATACAATTACTGATCTTTTTCGCTTCCCCCAAAAATTGAAAAAAATCCTCCCATTCAATCATAATCGTGTAACACAAAGTATGTGAAATATAATCACGGAGTCATAAATTCTTGTACAGAAAGCGAGTGAAATTATTCCCAGTGCCTCCGAGGTAGATATTTCACCCTCTGCCTCAATTTGTTCCCACCTAAGCTGTCTTTTAGTCGAGATAACCAGAGATGACGTCACAACTCTATGTAAAATACCCGCCCTGAGTTGCATGCGGGTTTCTATCAAATGTGGACTACATTTTCCTGATTTAATACTGAATTTTAATTCGAAATATTTTGCTTCAACTTTTTTTGTCTGGGGCTTAACGTCGCACTGTTCTGCAGCGAGGCTAATGGCGACGGATGAATGATTATGAGGATGATTGGGAGATGATGGTGAAGATTAGGTAAGGATGGAAGGTGGGAAGGAGGTGGTCGTGGCCTATTAGTAGTGTACCTTCCCAGCATTTGCTTGTCGACTGAGGGAAAACCACGAAAAATCCCCAATCAGGAAGGACGGCCGCGGGAATCGAGCCCGGGCCTCCGGAATACAAGTTCAGAGCGTTAACCACTCACCCAACCTGTTCCGTTTTTGCTTCAACTTTTTATGAAGTAAATTTAAAGTTTAATAATTTCGATAAATGTCAAACAGGCAACAGAGTCATCTTTCAAAACTAAATACATATACACCGAGTGCAGATTAAGCGACCATCTTTTGTTTTACCTTTTAGTACACAAAAACTAACACTCCACATTTCAAAATGAAGGGTACAGGGAAAGAACGCTCTAAGTCACATTCGGATGAAACTGAGAACGAAGTTTTACGTTGAAACTTGTATCTATCTTCCATATAGATCGATATTTCAATTCGTTTTTCAAGACTTTGTGGCAATATTTTCTAAATCCCGATGAATATTCTGAAGGCTCATAAAAATCACTACAAGATGACAACTTAAACTAACTTTTCTCTTAAAAAAATGGACTCATAATGTTCTTTGCCTGTACAATTCAAATGAATGTCAGTGCGTATGCATTACATTTTGGTATAGAAATATTGGCAATTATTTGTAACATTTAAAGTTTGAATTGACAGCATTGCTGGTGCATAATTGTGTACACATTCTAATAATCGATATAGAAGCTCTTTGTATGGATTGAGTTAGATTTATTCACAACCTATTGTATATTTTATTCCCATCTAATCAACTTAACAAAAATAATATTCCCACCCCCTCCCCTCCATCCAACACTAATATCATCCCTAACAAGCCCGCTTCATTCTTCCCGCTCTATTATGACGTCACTTCCTGTCTAACCAACCAATGAGGACACGCTTCCTGCGAGCGTGACCAATCAGAGCGCAGTCACGTCGCCGCGGCAATATGCTGCAGGAAAGATGTTCCAGTATTGTACATGATTGAATTAGACATACTCTTTGTCATTTATCAGGCGCCATGAAGTGATTCGCTATGGAGAGGGGTGGAACTTGAGGGGGGATTTAGACATGGGAACAACAGGGGTGGTAATTGAGATGTTTTTAAAAGCGTAAATGCGTTGATGAGCGAGTGAAAGATGAATTATGTTTGGGAATTGTATGTGATTTGGTGATGAGATGAATTGATAAAGATTATTTTGTTAGTCATGATATTAGGGTACAGTAAAGATTTTTGGCACTACAAAATAAGTTGCTTTCGAAGATAGTAAAAGTAACAAAATCGTGTCTCATGATTAAGTTTATAACACAAGAATTTATTTTTTATTATTAATATTTTTCTTATAATTACACAAAAGTCAATGTTTAAAACAAGTAAGCTATTCGTTAATACAGCTTTTTGCTATCGGCCGTCCTTCTGACGTGTTTTTTCTTCCTGAGGTTTTTAGTCACTAACACCTCCTTCCCTTTGTCCATCCTAACAAATTCTTCATCATCAGTCATCACCCAATCATCATCATTTATCAGCATTCATCCGTCGCCATTATAGCCAAGTTGTAGAACAGTGCGGTGCGACGTTAAACAACGTTAAAATAATAATTAAAATCAATCAAGTAAAGGACTTCGTTAAAAATGGCTCCTGCATAGTTATTTTTTTTTACTGCAATAAAAATTTGATCCTTAGGATCCTTTTAAATTTGAAGTTGAATTATGTTTATTAGTGTATGATTGTGATTTCTTTTCCTGTATTATTTTTGTATGAATATCAACTGTACTGTATATTATCATTATGTAATCCACAGATAAGTCCCTTTTAGGGACTTCGTGGAAGAGTGATTATTGTATAATATTTGTGTAAATAAAAGAGGTGTTCAAACAAACAAAACAAACAAATATGCTTATACTATAGTTAGGTTAACATAGTGCCCAATTAGTAGAATATTTGATGTCGAATTAAAGGAACTCTAAACACGTGAAAACGCAAGACCATAAAAGTTAAATTTTCAAAATTCCCAGAAAACCATAATTTTCAAAAAAGCTTAAAAGATAATATCTGTTAAACACACAGAAACAAAGCGTCGCTGTTTAACTAGTTGGCAAATACTTGGCAATTAATTCCAGATTTCGTGTCTGTTTCCCTAGAAATATCCCCAGTAGAAGGGGGCGTTACATTACCATATGAATGAAATAAGATAAAATATGGCGGGCATAAATATGGATCTTCCACCGAGAGAGGGGGGGAAGAATAAATTTCAACTCGGTCGGGCGAGTCAAATTAGCCGAAACATCACCACATTTGCATAAATATGTCGTCTTAGGACTATTAATCATAGTTACTATATACTTATGCTTTCATCCCTTCGCGCCAGTCCGGGATAACAAAAACCACCCAACAATTTACATAATAATTTAGTTAACTTCTGGCTAAAAAGAGAAAAGTGTGTGTGTTTCGTTGGAGTTTGTGTTTTTTTTCCCCGAGGGGATGTTTGGTTGTGTTGGAAGAACAGATTCTCTTTGAAAGTGTAAACTGAATTATGTATAAGTGATGTTCTGGGCAAGAGCGATGGCGGAGGAGCAAAGAAGATCATTTGTCAGAGAAGCTGTGAGGATGTGGACGACATCTTGCTATGCAATGACGAGAGAAATAATATGAAAGAGTACGTTATACTTTGATGATTGTTTATTCAAACAAATATTGTTGAATTGTTTCGCTCTGCCAGTTGTGGAAGTTTGCAATGTTGAGATGTTGGCCGTAAGAATGACAAACAAAGGAATAAAAAGAGAAACAATATACCTACAAGTGTGAAAATAAGAAACGTTGTTAAATTAATATTTTCTCATACACTAAAAATCACTAAGAATTGAATCGAAATTAATACATTCGAATAACATATTAATGAAATGTCTTTGTTATAATAATAATTCCTATTCGTCATAACTTTGAAATTATGAAAAAACATAAGGTAGCAAATTTTTCAGTCGACCTTTGAACACCACTTACAAACACAATATTTGTGCCCATACTCGACATAAAGCTAAAAAATAGTGATATTTGAAGCTTTAAATCGATGTAAGGCAAAGCCACTGTATTTCTAGTTTGTGTTTTTATGGCTAAGGTCGACATAATTGTGCATTGAATTGTTTAAAAATTACGACGAATTGAGGAAGTTTTGTCGTCAATGCATTTACCATGGAGTGCAGCCGACTCAGTTAAGACGGCTGAGTAGTGAGCGTGGCCTTGAATAGTTTTTTAATCTATTTTTATCAATATCTTTACCAATGTAATTGTTAATAAAAATACGGCTTTGTAAGTATTCAGAACAGTTCAATGAATATAATTTCATAGCTTGGAATGGATTATTAGTTTTATTTTGTCCAACAGATGTTTAGTGCCATATTTTTACTAATTTTCAGGCACTAAACATCTGTTGGACAAAATAAAACTAATAACCTATTCCAAACTATGAAATTATTTTCATTGAACTGTTCTGAAGACTCGTACAAAGCCCTATTTTGTCAACAATTACATTGGTAAAAGATATTGATAAAAAGCAATTAAAAAACTCTTCAAGGTCACGCTCACTACTCAGCCGTCAAGGTACGAATCACATTAAATAGATTTTCATTTTTTCTTAATAGACCACATTTTAAATTATCTAGTTAGCTCTGCTTTTCCAAAAATTTCATATGCAGTACCGTGATCCTCGTATCTATTCATGTTTTGATCCATTGTTGAAAAACACTAATAGATATGAGGATCACGGTAATGCATATGAAATTTTTGGAAAAGCAGAGCTAACTAGATAATTTAAAATGTGGTCTATTCTTTTTGAAGATTACTTCTAAGTAATTTTTTTCTTTAGTCCGAGCAAACAAATTTAAAAAAAAATCCGCAAAACTTAAATCTGCTTTTAGTGAACATATACATTTAACATGCACATGACAAATGTCACATTTGATGCATTCAGTAAATACTTACCACATACCAAAATCACCCAATTCACCCTTCTAAAAAGCCCTCAATACGCCAATCCATCAGCCGCATTCACCACACTCTCTGAGGCGCTTCGACAGAACGTTGGGAGCCCAGTTCTATTAGCAGATTGCGAAGCAAACCAAATCCAAATCCAAAACAAGAGACGAATATGACAGAAGAACGCTTCGAACATAACCTCACACTCTAGTTAAGTGGTTTCATATTAAACAGATTTATAGTTATGGCGAGTGAGGGGCTACGAAAACCTTTTTGTGAAATCTGTTCGGAGCAGGATCGCGAAAACCTCGGCATGGCATATGCGACGTTTCAGCTGGCGATAGATCAAAAGTTTAATTTAGCAAAGTGGCCGAGGATGCCGACTAGACGAGAAGGACAAGAAGGACGAGAAGGACGAGGAGTGAGCAACATAGGGAAAATCAGATCGCAGTTCTTTATATCGGATATAGAAATATGAATGGGATGGGATTCTTAATTTTGTACTTTGGTAACATCATATGTGAAGCGGCAAAATAGGGATGGAATTTTCTACTTCGATAAAATAGACAGTACGGTTTGAGTTCTAAGTATTTAATTTGAGCGACGTTTCGAGTAAACTGTGTCACCCCTCATCAGGCTCGGGAATGTAACATTTGAAAAAAAGGATAACATCATAGAGACTTATAAAAACAAAACAAAAATAGGGATGGGGAAAATAGGGAAAATATGGAAAATAGGGCTATTTTCTACTTCGTTGAAACTTCTTTCGATATTCTTGAATAAATGTAAACAAATTTTGAGATTTTACATGGAAGATCGTCTTTTTTGTTTAAAACCTTCCTTATTAAATAAACACAAAATACAATTAATTCTACAACTATACCACATGGCCATTACTGGCTAGACTCTTTGCACATAAATATAACAATATTATAACTCAAAATCAATTTACTCAATTTCTCAAGAATTCAATTTATGAGTTATTTTAGAAAAGTTGAATGTCGCCATTTTGTTCCAATCTAAATAATAACATGTTATACTAACATAACATGGTAACATATTAAAAACAATATGTTTAATAATAAAATGATTTGAATTGAATTTATAAGATGGTTGTATACAAAATGAGGGTGAGTAGGAAAATGTGTGATGCGCCAAATAAAAAAGAACACTATTTTAAAAATGCGCGACCTATTGGCTAAGGAGTAACATACATTAAACTCTGTCTGCTTCTAAAATACCAATTTTGAGAGCACCACGGCACTTAGTGTATTGCTAACGCATAAGAATCAAAGATGCATGAGATAGGAAATACAAGTTTTGATGTTTAACATCCCCCCCCCCCTCCCTCTGATAGTAAGTAGCTAATAATGTTTTGTCTATTAGCAATTTGTTCTAGAGTTTAATTGAGCGAGCGTAGCGAGCGTCACCACGGTACTCTTATGGCACTTTCTCTGTGTGTTTTTTTTTTTTTTTTTTTTTTTTGCCTGCACTGCCCAGGTCAAACCGCACAACCAATAGATCTGAAATTTTGTACACATACTAACTTAATCTATGCGATTCCTGGGATCTTTTCTGAACGAGATCCTGTGATTGGTTCAAATTTTATAAAAATTATCTTTCGATTGGTTTGGTTCGATCAATTTGAAATTTACCAAAGTCATTGCAACCAACATTGTACCCAATCAAAAAAAATTTCAGCCAAATCCTCCAATTGGTTCAAATTTGAAACCATTTTTCCTGTGATTTTTGAAATTTAAACTGGAACCGATTGACCGACCAACTAAAAACTTCGCATGGTCATTGGTACCAACATTTAAGGTATTTTTGCCAACTTTCACTCAAATCTGTCGTTATTTTCAAAAGTTTTTGTCATTTTAGGGACATTTTGCATGTTGGCTGTCAAATTCACGGCGACTTCGAATCTACAGTTCAAGGCAAGGTAGTTAGAGCAGAAAGTTTTAAACGATATGAAACTAATAATGACCGTTCAATAGATTGATCTGATATTGTGTACACAGTAATATAATATCATATGGGTGGTCCCAGGTATATTTTTTGAACGAGATCCTGTGATTTTTGAAAATTAACAAGGAACCGTTCAATCATAAAGGTTTAATCGATCAACTTAAAACTTAGCAAGGATTGGCACCAATATTTTGGAGATTTTGGAGATTTTTATACAAGTCTGTGACGAAGCTAAAGAATTGTTGGCTTTTAATGACATTCGATAGACATAATTTCGGTTCGAGGTGTTGCGTGTATCCGTGCTCGCTCATCAACGCGTTACACAGAGCGTTTTCCTAGTATAATTGTTGAAACACAACTCATACTGATGGATAACGTCATAACTGTAATGAGCAAGATGTCCCGAAACTTTTCACAAGATTGTCTCGGTAACTCAAAACAACTCGTAATCTATCGACCCTGACTGACGGCCATCGGACAGTTTCAAGTTTCCACTGCCATATTTCAACAGAATGTGCTTCGAAAAATATTACATCAGTTCACAGTTTGTTAGTTGGTCCTCTCGGATGCTGGGAGGGGGGGGGGGGGAGCAGAGAACGCATTGTTTTGCCCATAAATAATAATCCGAGTCTTGCTACTTTCAACAAATCAAAACATAACAATCCTTTATCATCCCTTTGGCGTCATTTTTCAACTGTCCACTAGTGTTTTTATTTTTGAATTTCATGTTTTTTGAAAGTTTGTTCGTGAAGTGTTGTAAATCATTGGGTTGACTGATTTAGTGGATCGAAGTGTCGTTGAAATATTCAATCAGTTTGAGAGAGAAACTGATCAATCCGATAGAGAGGCGATGAGAAGATGGTTGCCCCTGAATGCAACCACCAACACAGTCGTGTATTGCGGGATGTATACACTGGCTCCTCCAGAATAATACGTAATTTCCTGCCCCATTCAATATCATTGGTAATTTCTTACTTCAACAAAAAAATATATACTTCGAACTCACATCGAATCCACTGTTTTTTATTTAATAGTTAACAATATGAAACGAATTTCTTTCAAGGCGGAATAGTAACGTGTTTAAAGTGACCCGCAGTCGATCTGTGGATTGGGATTTTCTTGAAAAACAGGTATTTTACGAACCCCTTAAGTGAGCTCAACCCAAGAGAAGATTCGGCATAACAATGGGGCATAACAAACTAGGCTAATGGCGGCGAATGAAAGATTATGATATGATTATGATAAGATTATGATGAAAAATATTTAAAAGGTTGGACGGTAGGAAGAAGGCGGTCATTGCGTGTTAGTAGGGAACCTTTCCAGCATTTGCCTCTGACTGAGGGAAACAAAGAGTTTTTCCAACGAAGTTAAAAAAAGAACATTTATCTAATTGAGACATATTTAATAAACATTTAACATATTTTGAGACAATTTTAAAGAGTAATTGACCCTCTATGTTATTTTGAATCAATGTTCCATATTTCTGTTATCAGTGGCAGATAGACCTATGTCCATTTTCTCTAGAATTTGTAATCAAGCTCTTTCAATTGACTGAATTCAACAAATAGAGTTATATTGAAGAATTCTCTTACACAATGACTCATGTCACTATTACAAATATGATTGGATGAACACAGAATTACTGGTTTGTGAGCTCACCTCAAGAATCATTAAAATGTACACTCGGCACAACAAAAATTTATCGATGAACAAATTTGAATGACTTCTGGTCATGTTCCAAAACAATCAATGCTTGTATTCTCATTGAAATGTGAACTCACCTACTAGAGTGAGACAATGAGATCGCTTAGACTGACTTCTGATGGTGCGATCTAACATTTTTCAGTCAATCAAACGCTAAATTTGATTGAGTGAAAATCGCTCAAAATTGAGTTAAATCCACTTAAAAAAGGATCAATATCATCACATTTTTGAGTGGATTTAACTCATTTTTCAGCTATTTTAACTCAAGCAAATTTAGCGTGCAGATTTATTGAACGATCAATTTTAGTTGTGCCAAGTGTACATCAGGCCTTCTACCTCTGTGGTACAGATTTGTCCTACAATGTACATAATTCGCAGTTACATTACAGTTCATGTAACCCCATGATACATGACATCAATTCATAGCATGACAATTTTCATCCCACCATTTCCTTTACGCTAACAAATTCCATTGTCCTAGAAGCATCAGCGATGCGATCCAAAAGCTCACCTCAAATCACACCAACAAAAAACAATCACCACAACATTGTATAAACATAACCTGGCATTCACAGCGCACTTGTTTGTACGGCCACATCCGGTGCAATATTCCCTCATTGGCACACCGCAGCCCCCCCCCCCCCCCCCCCCCCTGGTGCGGTGACGGATGTGCTGAATAACGAGTGGGGGGGGGGGGCTTTTCCATGTGTTTTCCGGCGTGGAGGCGAATGAAAAGGTTGCGCCGGAAAAGCGACGCGATTGTTCCGCGCAAAGCGGGTCGGGTGGGGGGGGGGGGGGGGTAATTATGTGCGGGAGTTATTATGTAACAATGTGACTCGTTTATTTGTTTGGAATGGCTTGTTAATGACGCACGGTATCTGGATTAGAGCGAAGTGGTGTGATTTATTGATGATGTTTGGGTTTAAGGAGTTTTCTACAACAAACAAACTGCTTGAGAATATAGCTTCTGTCTACTGACGTTCCAAATAAGTAGGAGAGAGAGAGAATAAAAAAACTATATATTATATTCTACACCAATGTTAGTATTTTCTCTTAACAAGAAAATAAACTCTCTAAATTCTTTAGGAGATTAAACATCTACGGGTCTCGAAGCAATCCTCAAGCTTTCCACAAAACTACGTAGTTAGGTATGTATCAATTATTTTTGTTCCTTCAACTTGTACAACGAACATAAAGTACAAATAAAATATTCCTATTCAATAGATTGTTTGTGAACTCATTTGTTTTTCCACCAATAAAGCTAAGGAGTTTCTTCTAGACCCCTGCTATGTCACTGTCATGCTATGAGATAGAATATTCGTGGTTGAATACCTAAGATTATTTATTTCCTAGGATTCTGCATCCATTACAAATTTACAGGTTGGGTGAGTGGTTAACGCTCTGAACTTGTATTCCGGAGGCCCGGGTTCGATTCCTGCGGCCGTCCTTCTTGACTGGGTTTTTTTTCGTGGTTTTCCCTCAGTCGACAGGCAAATGCTGGGAAGGTACCCTACTAATAGGCCACGGACGCCTCCTTCCCACCTTCCATCCTTACCAACTCTTCACCATCATCTCTCAATCATCATCATAATCATTCATCCGTCGCCATTAGCCTCGCTGCAGAACAGTGCGACATTAAGCCCCAGACAAAAAAATCAATATCATTTCAGAACTATCTCCTTTTGTCTAAAACCTGATTTACACGGTACAATTTCTTGAACAACTTCTGTGTCACATTCGCACTTTTCATACATTTTGTATTTACACGACGCAACTTCTTGTTACAAAACTTGAGCTCAACTTTTATACCATTTAGAACATGTTCTAATTTCTATGAAGAAATATAACACAAAATTGTGACACAGAAGTTGCTCCGTGTAAATTGGGCTTAACTCTCTGGAAGTAAAGGCCCCAACCAATCCCTTACAGTTTTCTTCAACAATACAGATCATGATGAAAAAATAATATGTACGAATGGTAGGCAGACATTAGGATTAAAAAGTTAACAAATCTTGCCATCTTTTGCCTCACGACTGACGGAAACCACGAAAAAGCTTATATAAAAACAACTGCCACCAGGAATCAAATCCGGGACATCTGCAGCGCAAGTCCAAATATATAAATCCTAACTAGCTTCCAAGTTCACTGAATTAGAGATTAATCATCCCAAGTGACCTATCAGCAGCCGACACAAGTTCTCGTGATAATTCACTCCCTCTTATGCCCGTGTCCTCGGTGTCTCTTAGTGTCGTCGCTTATAATATAGGCGAGTGGTCCGGCAAGTGATAATCATTATTTATTGCCGTTATCAGATGAAGGCGAGGGGAGGGGTGGAGGCCAATCCACTTAATTGAAACGTGTTGGCGCGGGGGGGGGGGGGGGGTGCGTATCTCGCAATGCCATAAGGAGTAGGCATAAGTGACGCAAGTTGATGTTTTAATACGACACTGGATTTCAGTAAATCATGATTTTATGTAAATTTTATACAAATTAATAAAATCTTTTGCGAATGTTTTTATTTTCAGCCCAGCGTATGAATACATTCTTATAAGAAGTGAAATGGTGGATTTCGTTCGTGAACCGTGTTATCATAGGGGTGAGAAGGGTTAGGTTAGATTCCCTTCTTACCTCTATGGTGTCATTAGGGAGTGGACTTTGATAAAACTTCGTGATTTACAGTCGACTTGGCTGAGGTAAAAATAATAGCATTGGCATTGGTAATAGCATTTGTAGGTGTTAGTAAGGTTATTTTTGGCTATGGACATGCTTATTTGTGTTAAATAAGTATTAAATTGTCTAATTTCATGCCAGTTTTTTAAATCCTCTTCTAAGCCAGTAGTTAAGTTTTAAGTGGTCGTTGAAGGAATGTCATTGATTGTTGCCACAGTCCTAATAAACCGTTTAAAAGTTAGCAGAGTATTGAAAGATTGGCCCTAAGTTAATTTTAATATTAGCATATTGTAGGTATCAGTTGTTTAGGTACTAGAATTCACTACCTTCACTAATTCCACTAAGCCTCTTCCACCTGTTCAATATAACAACTGTAGAAAAGTAAATCAACATTGAAGGACACAAAGTTCAGATTAATAAACAGTAGATTTATTCTTGAATTTAGAGCATATTTTTACTCTTCTAAATCAAAATGCCAAATGCGCGCCATCTCGAAAGTCCTCGTGATTCTGCCTGTGACGTCACTGCTCCATATCATCTTGCCTCTTCTCCGCCTCGACGGTCAGGATCAACCAGATCACATCCCCGAAGCAGACCCCATCCCCCGTCGTCATCCTGAACTGGCTGTAGTAGACGCCAGCTACGGGCGGACTCAAGACCTCGACGGAGACCTCCGCCTCCCGGCCGGGCTCCAGCGGCGGAACAGGGACGCCGCCGTCCTTCGTCTCCACCTGTCCGTCTCGCACCCAGAGGTAACAGCCCAGCGGCCACGTCGCCCCGCCCGAGTTCATGATCCTCCACGTCACCGTCAGCCTCGAGCTGGGCGCCACGACGTCGTCGCCGGACACCTGCCGTAGCAGCGTCATCGCCGGCAGGGGGGAGTGCTCGCCGTTGACGCTGAAGTAGGCGTCCACGGCGTCGCCGAGGTTCCACCCGAAGACTTCGAGAAGATGGCGCGCGTAGTCGGCGTCGACGCCGTCGTCGCATTGGTGCTCCTGGCAACAGTTTAGGTCAGAAAATACCAATTACTTTCCCCACCGACGGCTGCCACCTTATCGCGGAGGTGGGGTTTGCGTTGGCCAATGATCCATTGCAGCTACGCCGGCGAGCATATGCTCATGTGTAAGGGCTACCCATGCCGGACAGGTCAGTGGTGAGGCCCAGTCAAAGAGCAGCCAGGGTCGACCTAACCATCATTCCCTCCTGTGAATTAACTGTCTCGTCGGGCCGGCCTTCCCCCTCGAGATGGTGATCCCCCTGAAATCGGGTTCCGCCGGCCCGAATCCTCACACCCCCCGGTCCGTCCCCATTCCGCCCTGGCCATCCCACCATTGCTGGACTCCCCCGGATCGGGCCCGTTAGGTCGTCCCCTACCCATGTCCTCCACTTTATTCAACAAAGTTAAAAGTAAAACTTAATGTGCGCAATATAACCTCGTCGTTGACGCGCCGTTTAAATATATTAATCTAATCTAATCCAATTACATTACCGTTTTTATTCGGATTTCTTGGACTTCGAGTTTTCATGTTTTACTGTAGAGCCCATGAAGGGTACATGGAAGGAACGCTCGTCCGGCTGAGATCGTCTTACATCTGACAAGATTGCAGGGAAAGCTGACGCAGCACAACAATAAACTTACTACGAATGTCTGTTATAAATATGAAGACAGGACGTGGTGTTAATCAGAATTAATAATATGTCTATATATTGCCAGAATCTTGTCTTGCAGTGCGGCCTCCGACATCGGCGAAAGCATTCAGTGCTGCAGCTATAGCAGTCACGAATCTCATATAGAGCGGTGATGATGTTATAGTAGTAAAATACAAATTATTGAACAGAAACACTGGTATTGTCAAGTAAAAATAAAGAGTCCGCAATATTTCGTCGAAGCGTTCGATCGACTTTGTCAAGCGAGACTGAAGAGTTCCGTTACCACTGCTGCTTCTCTGCCGTCAGCCCCCCCCCCACCATGAGGCCCGATGACTCACGCGAGAAGACGACATACCATGACCATATATGGCCTGCCGTCAACCCAACCGATTTACGCGCCGAATACTGACCTTGAGCACCGCCAGCAGTCGCATGACCATGTCGTGCTTCTCGTGGAGCTGCATGCAGTTGAGTTGTTGCACGAGACTCTCGGAGATGTCCATGGCGAGGAGGCGTAGGGACAGTGTTACCTTGACAACCACTAATAACACTGCGAGATGACTCGCAATAATAGGATTGTCATTATTGTTTCACTCGCAAACTTTTATTTTTCTCCAACAAACAATTTCATCCTATTTACAGCCATTCAAAATTCTTGTGTATCTATAGTTTTTGAACAGGATCCTGTGGGGATTTCTTATACATTTAAACTGGAATCTTTTAACATCAACTTCAAAGTTGGCATGGTTATTGGGACCCCATTTTAGTTGTTTCTGTAAATTTTCTGACTAATTTGTCGTAAACTTCAAAAGTTATTGACATTTTACGAACATCGAGAGGGGGAGGGGGGGGGGGGGGAGGTCTTGGATGTAAAGTGTGTTGCACATTATTAAAAAGAAATGCTTCTTGTCCTGGATATTGCACCTGTAATTGATAGTTTAAAGTTCAGATAAATTTAACATACCTAGGTGGTAATTATTTTGGTGGGGATTATTAGTATGGATGGTGGAATTGAGAAGAAAAGTATTTCTTATTTATAACTTGAAAAAGACCGCGTTGGTTTCGTTTAACTATATTCCCTTGTGTCCAAGAAACTACATTTAAATCCAAAAAATAAGCTTAATTGTTTATTTGCATAAAACACTTCATTCAGTAATGGAGATGTGAGAAATGTCTCGATCTGTCCAACTGTACTGTTCAAAACAGCCAAACTGAAACTAAACCATGCGTTTTCTGAATCCATGGATGTACAACCAAAAACCACTCTTTCTTTTTGAAGCCATATCACCGCGCATGCTCGTAACAACTCCCCAGCGGCACTGTCGGTGGGATAATGGACTAGAAGATTGAGGTCAGAGGGCACGAGAATCAATTCGACGCCAGCGCTTCGGGCGTCGCGGGGTGGAACACCCCCCCCCCCCTCTCCACCCTCCACGTCAGTCACGATACAGTTTAGCCGCTAACTTGCCACGTTTATTCCAAGATTACAGCGAGCACGTGTTACACTCACTGTCAAGTGGGGGGGGGGGGGGGGCAAAGGGGCATTTGACCCCCCCACCCCGGAATTCTGAAAAAGAAATAAATTGAGCTGATGTGCAGATATATATAAAAATGTCAAAGTTTGTAAGACGATTTCAAGAAGGAATCGTCAGGAAAAGCTTGAGCTTTAAGGAATTTGTGTAAACAATGTTTACCCCAAGAAATTCTTTATGAGAGACAAAACTATTGATACAGAGATTGCTGCAAAGATTTAACATGCAACAATAATCACTGAACGGTAAAGAAAAGTCGCATCACTCTGGTTGCTAGGTAACATACCTCAATCTTAATTATTTTGCTGGGGGACATGCAATAAATACCGTTGTGAAAGAATGACAATAACATTTAATACAGAAATGTGATCAAATAAAATAAGGAAATTAAAGCAAGAAAGATAATAATTATTACTTAATATTACTTTTACTGAACACTTTTGTACCGTAGTTAGATTTGGTTAGCTGTCAGATGAGATTTTAATCATTTTTCAACCGAAAAATTTCAACCATTTCATTTTTCAGCTGTAAAAAATCACAGTATAATCAAGTAGTATAATCACTACTAACTACTCCTTTGTTTTTGCCCCTGGTCCGATAATACCCCGATAACTATCAGAATATGCCCCCCCCCCCTCATTAACGCCCCTATCTGCTGGCAATGCAAGTCCCACGTCATCACATCCCTGTTTCTTGCTCTCCGCTCACAAGAAGCCGCTGGTCAGACCCGCCAGAAGGTTATCTACATACTGAGGCGGCCATAAGGGTCGAGATCTGGGCGAGCGGCCAAACGCCTGTTTACTTATACAATGGTAAACGTGTGTTCTCGTACACGAGATGCAAGATGTTGATCGAGATGCTGGGCTCCTCGGGTTAGAGGGGCCAATGGGAAGAGGATACGGAGATGTTATGATACTCTGAGGGATGCTGTGAGATGATGTATGGAGATGAGTTGAACAGGGGGTCTCAATTTAACATGCTGTCTCAATGATAGGAACTCATTAATTCTTTTTTAATAAGTACAGGGAAAGGACGCTATAAGTCCTTATGATGTAAAAATTGTTTAAGGTGTAATCTTGAAGTGAATTTTATGAATATACCCTCGGTACTTAGAAAATATTGCCACAAAGTATTGAAAAAATCAATTTAAATATCGATTTGAATGAAAGATAATTGAGCGAGCGTAGCGAGCGTCACCACGGTTCTCTTATGGCACTTTCTCTGTGTGTTTTTTTTTTTTTTTTTTTTTGTGGTCACAGCCCAGGTCAAACCGCTCTAGCAATCAATCTGAAATTTTGTACACATACTAACGTAATCTATGCGGTCCCTGGGATCGTTTTTGAACGGGCTCCCGTGATTGGTTCAATTTTTAAAAAAATTATCTTTTGATTGGTTGCTTCGATCAATTTGAAATTTAGCAAAAACATTGCAACCAACATTGTACCCAATCATAAAAAGTTTCAGCCAAATCCTCAAATTGGTTCAAATTTAAACCCATTTTTCATGTGATTTTTGACATTTAAACTAGAACAGATTGACCGATCAACTTAAAACTTCGCGTGGTCATTGGTACCAACATTTTAGGTATTTTTGCCAATTTTCAGTCTAATCTGTCGTTATTTTCAAAAGTTTTGTCATTTTAAGGTCATTTTATTCCGTAATCTTGAAAAATGTATACTAAATGGTCATCCCTGCCTTCTTTAAGCTTCTGTTCCAAGGCAAGGCCTGTAGAGCAGCCAAGCTATCCACAATGTACAGTAAAATGAAAGCATTTTTGAGCTAGCGTATAAAATCGGATGCAGTACGAAGGACAAATCCTCTAATTGGTTTATGTTTAAATAATATCTTCTGATTGGTCGACAATCAAAATGTTCACATAAAGTTCAAATTATGCATGGTGATCAAGACCAACTAATATTAAATTTTACATATTGTAAGCCCAATCAGTCAAGTATTAATTGTAATTTTACGAATTTAGTATGGGATGTCACAAGAGATTTCTGGAGAAAGTATGTAGGTAAGACTTCACGACACAATGGATCTGTTATTCATCCAGAGTATTATGGAGATTGAAAATTTGCAGAGAAAATCGTCTTGTGCAGTGTCGTGTATCGTGACTATGGGGATGTTGCATGTTCTGTGCTCGCTCATCAACGCGTTACACTGAATAATCTTGAAATATTTTGAAATTGTGTACTAAATTTTCATCCCTGCCTTCTTTAAGCTTCAGCTTATCATCACTTTGAATATTTTATTTTGGTTCTATCAACGGTCTTAGAGCAGAAATTAGCAAAATTCAAATTTTCAATTTGTATTGGAGTATTTTAGAAGAATTTCATGCAATAAATTCAAGTGTTTTTGACGTTTTACTAAAAAATTATAATGTTTCCTTTCAAATATTCAACATATTTTTTTATAAACTCTGCCAACAACAATTGTTGGTTGCCAACAGAAGACACAGAATAATACACACATTTTCTAATTGAAAATATAATTAAATTAACAAAATCATGTGAAGTGACTATAAAATAATTACTAAACATTTGAACTATGAAATCAATGATATTATAAATTGTTTTCAATATAGTAATAATTGATCAACAAATTACATCTATAACTATACTATTTAACAAAGACTTATGCAACTTGTACTTCACTACAAATGTTTTCAAAAATCCAGGAATTGAAAAAATTATTTTGATGCTTTAAAATATTTATAAAATTGTTGATATACTTTTAAAATTTTGTAAGTTGCATAGAAAATCGTATTTTGATGCTTTGAAATATTTTATAAAATTGTTCAAATACTTTAATGAGATTAGTTGCATTGAAAAACGTATTTTGATGCTTTTTATAAAATTGTTCAAATACTTTGAGTTGTAAGTTGCATAGAAAATCGTATTGTGCCGTGTATCGTGTTTGCCTGGTGATGTTGTACGTATGTGTGCTAGCTCATTAACGCTTTACAACGCATTAACGCATATTATCAACAAAATCTGATTCTGATTTTCAGACTTAATAAATTAATCCTCTAAGGACCGTGACTCACTTTCTGTCAATTCGTAGTTCTGATGGCCGTGCTTTCCGTGTTTCTACTTGGCTGATTTTGCATCCAGGAGGGATTAGAAACATAAGCTGACTTTTCAATAATATCATTGAGTGGCGTTTGTTCTCTTCTAGCGATCACACGTCATTCCAAATCTCTCCTGCATTTTGCTTCTTTTCGTTGATAATTTTGGCAATTTGGTGTACTTTGAGAAGGTATTAGTAAAATTCAATCGCTTTTAAAGCATTGAATCATAGTTATCTACAGTTTTTGTCCAGGGGATTGATTATTTCAAAGTATTTTCTTCTTGGAAACGTTGGATTCATTCCGTTTCTGAACTTCTGTCAAGCCTGACATTTCCTTCATCGTTGTTATTGTTTAGAACGTTGATTTATTCCGTTCAATTTCTATATATTGCTTTAGTTGTTCTATTGTATTGTATTTTCTTCTTGGAAACGTTGGATTCACTCCGTTTCTGAACTTCTGTCAAGCCTGACATTTCCTTCATCATTGTTATTTTTTGGAACGTTGATTTATTCCGTTCAAATTCTTTACGTTGCTTTAATACATTGTAGAGACGTTGTTTTAAATCCGTTTCTAACGTACTTTCAAACTGACAATTTTGTATTTGAGGTTGCTATTATTTTGCAGGAACGTTGATTATTCCGTTCGTTACACTGAAAATTTTGATTTTTGTCAATCTTTGGTTCTTTAATTTCTCATAAGTAATTTGCTTATAACTCCTTCTCGTTACAAACATGCCAAAGAAGAAAAAACAGTCGGCGGAAGCGAGAGCTGCAGCAAATCGGAAACGAGAACGAGAACGTAGAGAATTGGAAGACGACGCAACAAGATCTAAAAGACGGAGAGAAAGCCTTGATAGGATCAACAATTATCTAGGTAAAGAATCTATTAAAGAAACTGAAGCAAGAAGAAAGAGAAGTCTTCAACGTGTAACTGCCACCCTTTCCAAGGAGACTTCAGAGCAAACTGAAGTGAGACAGCAGAATAGCCTTCAACGTGTTACTGCCTCCCGTGCCAGTGAGCCGCTAGAGCAAACTCTAGAAAGAAGGCAGGATAGTCTGCAACGTGTGACTGCCTCCCGTGCCAGTGAGACGCTAGAGCAAACTCTAGAAAGAAGGCAGGATAGTCTGCAACGTGTGACTGCCTCCCGTGCCAGTGAGACGCTAGAGCAAACTCTAGAAAGAAGGCAGGATAGTCTGCAACGTGTGACTGCCTCAAATGCCAAAGAGACTTCTGCACAAACTCAAGAAAGGAGGCATCGAAGTCTTTCACGTGTTACTGCCTCAAATGCCAAAGAAACTCCAGAACAAACTACAGAAAGAAGGGATTTGAGTCGTCACATTGTTACTGCTTCCCGTGCCAATGAAACACCAGAACAAACTCAAGAAAGAAGGCAGTTGAGTTTGGATCGGGTACGGGAAGCTCGTGCCAATGAAAATGACCAAGAAACTGAAACACGGAGACATCAAAATCGTGAAAGAACCGCTGCGAATCGGAGATCTGAGTCATTTCCTGCACGTTTAGATCGTCAGCTCGAGGATGCAGGAAGACACCGAGATCTCCCGATTCGTCAAAATTCGGACGCCGCCCTTACCGAAAAGTTTAGTAAATTCCTGACAGATATAAAGTGGTCTTCATGTACTGCATGTAAATCAAACTTTCCCGGACTGAAGATTACATCTGGGATTTGTGTCGCCTGCAAGAGGTATCCTGGGATGTATACTGATGCTAACAACATGGATCCCGGTGATGTACCTGTAGAACTGTCTTGTCTTTCAATGATTGAAACTATGCTGATTGCCCGTATTCATCCTGTTGTTTCTGTATACAGGGTTAAAGGTCAACAGTATGCATACAGCGGAAATGTAATAAACTTCCCTCAAAATGTAACAGAATTTGCTCAAAGATTACCTAACTCATTATCAAATTTGTCGTCTGTCATTGTTGTGAGACGAACATCAGCCAACAATGACAACATAGCCGATTTCAATGTCAGTGCCCATCGCGTGAGAAGGGCATTGCTTTGGCTCAAGTCTAACCATAAATTCTATCAAGATATTTTAATTGATGACGACGAAATCAATAATCTTCCAGAAGAAGGCAATGTGTACGGCGAACTTGAATATATGGAGATTAATGAAAATGAGAGTACTTCTGAAGATGCTGATGACATTCTTGAACATGGCAATGTCCCTCAAGTCATTCCTAACAACCAAGACGAAAGAATTGCAAATGCTATTGTTCCTTGGCCAGAGATGTCCAACAATCCCGTAAACGAGTTCACAACTCAAGGATACATTACTCAAGCGTTCCCGACTCTTTTCCCGACGGGAAGGTGTGATTTAAGAGACGTATCGAGAAAGAAACAGATGAAGCCTACTCAATACTTCCAATTCCTGATGACGTTCGATAATGGCAGATTTTCTAAAGACACGAGATTTCGATTTTTCGCACTAAACTCAGTGATGCGCTGGAACGCCCTCAGTCAAGGAAATGTATTAGTAAGAAAGACTGATCTTAACAATAAAACTGCTGCACAGTTAAAAGAAATATTAGAAACAAATCCCGGCATAGCAAATCGTGTAATGTTCTATGCGTCTTCTTTGAGAATCACTAAGTCTTATTGGTTCAAGAGATGTGGTGAACTTAAGGATATGGTTGAATCCCTGGGTGCTCCTACTTTGTTTTTCACGTTGAGTGCAGCCGATCTTCACTGGCCTGAACTGTATGACATTCTTGCACCTGATGTAGATTTTGAAAGTTTGACTTCACCTGTTGCCACTGCTCTACGCCGAAAGCTTCTTTGCGATAATCCTCTCATAGTTGCATGGTTCTTTCAAGAAAGAGCATACTACTATGTAAAGCAGATACTCGAAACGAAGTTCAAAGTAAAGGATTACTGGTATCGCTACGAGTGGCAACATCGTGGAAGCAGCCATCTTCACGGATTACTTTGGCTTGAAGACGCACCTGACATTACAGACTTAGACTTCACTGATGACAATCAACTCACAGACATTGAAAATTATTTTCACGCAATAGTTTCAACTACTAATCCTGGCATCAATGACCCACCAGCGATTATCCATCCATGCCAAAAGCGTCATGATGATGTCACCGACCTTGATTCTGATCTCATAGAATTGTTAAATAAAGTTCAGAGACACACTCGATGCTCAGATGGATACTGTCTACGAAAAAACAAGAGAACACAGCTAAAAAAATGTCGATTCAACTTTCCTTTTCCAATGTGCGAACAAACCAGACTAACTCAAAATGACAACATGGAACCAGTCCTCGAGACAGAGAGAAACGATCCGCTTCTTAATCGATACAATAGATTCATAATTCAAACTTGGAGAGCCAACATTGATGTTCAGGCTGTTGTTTCTAAAGACGCCGTTGTAAACTATATTGCAAAGTACGCTGCAAAAAGTGAGCTCCAGTCACAATCGTTCAAGGACCTTCTCTCTAACATTCTACAAAAGGACGTTCAGCAGCACGATACCGCTAAACTTGCAGTTCAAAAGCTTATACTCCAATCATTAGCCGAAAGAGATATCTCTGCACAGGAATGCTGTCACTTGCTAATGAGCTATCCTTTGTACCATTGTAGCCGAACCTTTGTGTCTTTAAATATTAGTGATGATAGTTGGGTCCCTCTTGTTGCTGCAGATCAACACTCAGAAATCGACACTGACAGTGACACCAGCTTCATGTCCAAATATGCTAAACGTCCTGAGAACATGTCTGCCCTCACTCTGCTTGAAGCTGCTTCCCAGTATTACTGGAAACAACGATGGGTCCGTCGCAGGAAACCTGCAGTTGTGAGAGTTTTTCCTCGACTTCATCTCAAAACCGACAATGCTGTGATGAATGAAGCATATTTCAAGCAACAGGTAATCCTCAGATCTTCTTGGAGGAACAAGGACGAGCTCAATCCATTCGACGAAACCTGGGAAGCTGTGTTCAACGGCGAAGGATTTACTTTGCCAGCAGAGATGCCTGAACAAGTTGAACCGGATGTCGAGGACGATGATGAAGACGAAAATGAATGGGAAGAGATCGAAGACGCTCGAGAACAAACTGAATGGATGGTTGTTGCCGGCATGGGGCCTAACGCCATTCCTGCTCAATGCGAGATAGGTCTGAGGGAATTTGATTCGACGTTTCCCTGGACGCAGTCTTTCTCTTCCTATCCAAACATCGAGTCTGTTGGAAGCTTCTTGAAGGACTTGCGCAACATTACTGAGTTATTCCCAAATGATGATGTTTTCACCACAAATGTGATATATACCATGGAACAGCAAAGACTTCTTGATTTGCTGAAATATCAAATAGACTCTCTTGAAAACACCAATCAAACTGAAAATGAAGTAATTCGCCGAGTAATCGTGCAAGGAACTGCTGGGACAGGAAAAAGTACTTTGATAAAGGCCATGACTCAACAGATGAAGATATCACTCGGAGATACATCCTACATGCTGTTAGCGCCAACTGGAGTCGCTGCATTCAATATCAACGGAAGCACTATTCATTCAGCGTTGCATATCGGCACAAATTCTTCAAAATTTGTTGATCTCGGTGATAAAGAAGCAAGAAAATTTCAATTGTCAATTCAAAAATGTAAATTCCTTCTAATTGATGAATACAGCATGATTGGCTGCAACTTGATGGCAATGATAGATAAGCGATGTCGCCAAGGTAAACCAGACGGTGCTCAATGTCCATTTGGTAACCTTTTCGTCTATATGTTTGGTGACATTCAACAGCTTCCACCAGTTTGTGATAAAGCATTATACAGCGACAAACCATGTAATTATGGAATATCAAACGACGGTCTACTAGCTTATCGATCTTTTCAATGTTGTCAAATTCTCTCCATCGTTCAACGACAATCAGGCGACAATCCTGAGCAACAGCAATTCAGAGATCTGTTGCTCAGGTTAAGTGACGGTTGTACTACTTTCGAAGATTGGCAATTACTTCAAACACAGTTTCAAACCTCATTAAGTTTAGAGGAACAAGACAAATTCAAAAGTTCACTTTACCTAGGCCCCACTAAAGAAGTAGTCCAACATCATAACATCAATAAACTTATTGCACTTGGAAATCCGATAGCCAGAATATCTGCCAAACACAACTGCTCCACCGCATCTCGTGGTACAGAAGACAGTGCCCAGGGTCTGCAACATGTCATCTACCTCTCTCGAGGCAGCCGAGTCATGCTGAAGACTAATCTCTGGACATCTCAAGGACTGGTAAATGGGGCAACTGGAACAGTAGTTGACATCGTGTATTCGCCAAATACATCACCACCAGCCGATCATCCGCTTTGTGTCTTGGTTGAATTTGATTCCTACAGTGGGCCTTCATTTCATTTACCGAAAGTCGTTCCAATATGCGCAATGTCAAGAGCTTGGACTGAAAAATCAGTTAATTGTACTCGGGTTCAGTTCCCACTTCAACTAGCCTGGGCAGTCACAATTCACAAATGCCAAGGAATGACATTGAGCTCTGCAGTTGTTGGTTTAGGAACTAAAGAGTTTGCAGTTGGTATGAGTTTTGTCGGCATTTCGAGAGTCCGTGCTCTTACTGACATCATGTTCAATCCAGCTTTCCCTTTCGAAAGAATAAACTCACTGAAAAACTCTAGCTCCTTACGTCAAAGGAAAAATGAAGAACTGCGACTAAAGTCCCTGCCATTACCAGTCCAAAACGTTATCTAAATCCTTGAGTCATATAGGAATACAGTTTTTAAGAAGTTTCTTGTTATTATTCCATTAATTTCACGTTCTAAAAATAGGTATTGTAATGATTTGGTTGCTGTTTCTCTTGGAAAGTATTGTTCCTCGGCTTGAAAAGATACATTTACTTTGATTTTATTCATTGTTGTTGTAAGTGATTTGTGAAGCATGCTTCATATTTTGGTGTTACTTCGTCTATTCTGTGATTCTCCATTTGATTCTTTGTGCATCCTTGATATTTGGCGTTATTTCGTCGGACTAAATTTGTATTTCTTTGGTTGTGTGTTAGTTTCAAGTATTCAATTTCGAAATGATGATGTAGGACTATGCCCTTCCTTTTCAGTTTACCCTGAATAATTAACATTGAGACCCCCTTCAATATTCAAATCAACTACTCGAAGCATATTAATAAGTTAATATTTCAACTTACATTGTTTGTAACACAAGAGTAGGAAGGGGGGTCGGGTGGGACCCTTTAGCAGCAACGTCCACGTCGTGGGTCCTGGTTACTGGAAACTCTAAATTGGTGTCTTTACGATACATATTAATTAGTTTCTTGCAAATAGCTGCTTTATTATAATTGGTATTTGGCCTGTCTTTGTCATCGAGTAGTGTGGTGGGCACATGCTCAATGCTGGATCATCAACCATTTTGCTCTCCTGTGCCCTCTGACGGGGATCGGGTGTAATTACTATGAAGTTTAGTAACCCAATGAAGTTACTGGCTTCAATTTCTTGCCGAACGCCTTCCAACCTTGCTAAAAATTGTATATACTCAAAAATTGCATTTAGACAGTGAACGATTTAGATTAACATTCATCAGCCGATTGACGAAAGTTCGGTTCGAGGTGTTGCACGTATCCGTGCTCGCTCATCAACGCGTTACACAGAGCGTTTTCCTAGTATACCTATACAAGTTTCAAAATAAAACCTCGTTTATCTCAGTTTCATCCGAATGTGACTTATAGCGTTCTTTCCCTGTACCCTACAGAGATTTTATTCGAAATTATTCAAAGTAAATGGGCATTGACAATATTTAATTATGGTGTAACAGTGTTTGATAAATTTACACTGATATGTGACAAAATTTCAAATTTTAACCGCATGCACTTCAATTTTCAGGATTTTCAGGAATTGCGAGTGTGCTATTTTATTTGTAACGAATACGTATGCATTTTGTGTAAACAGACTGGCTTACTTACGCTAATACAATGCAAAATAATACAATATTACTCATTTTCAGGAATTGCAAGTGTGCTATTTTATTTGTAACGAATAAGTATGTATTTTGTGTAAACAGACTGGCTTACTTACGCTAATACAATGCAATATAATACAATATTACTCATAATAATTATTTGTAGAAACAAACATAAATGCACTTGCAACAATTTATTTGAGTAAGAAAGTCAATTGCGATTACTTACTGAAAGTATGACTACTTTCTTAATATCCGAAGAGAAGGAAAATAAGTGTAGGTATCACACACATTTTATAATAGAGCAGATTTTTGCTTACTAACATAAGAATTTTTCGATCATCCCTATACTTATAAATAAATCGACCTACATTAAACAAACCCCCCAATTAACAAAAATTCTGACATTTTTTTTCTTTTAAAGAGTTGTAAATTCAGCATTTCAAAATATTTTCAATACATTTGTCTCGCAATTAGAAAATTGTTTCGTCAAGTGTAACAGCTCCTTCCCCGCCAACAAATGCTAACACATTTAATCGCACATTTTCTCCTCTAATGCCTTATGCATAGCAAAACAGCACAGAAGACGCGCTAAATTGAGTTTCCGAATCTGCTGTGGCAAAGTAATTGCCATGTAAAACATTCTAAAGCGCAGTGTTTTCCCGCCTGGGGCAAGGTGGTTTGATGGGGGCGTGCGAGAACCAAGGTGGTTTGATGGTGGGCGGGACACGGCTGCCTGGAAACTGCGAGAACCAATCTTGAGGATGAATAAAATCACGGGAAATTGCTACCACCTAACCTGGGGCTGGCAATCTTCAGCCGTGGAACACTGATTTTCATACTGCCGAGGAGGTTTTGTTTGTAAGCAGATAGAAAATGAGAGGGCCTTAAGCGGAAGAGTTTAGGAATGGAAATTTGTCGACAATCATGGTTGGTGGTTGCGGGGGGGGGGGGGGGGGGGGGGGGGGGGGTAAAGGGTGAGTACCTCCCGGAGTAGAGTAGTTTAAAAATAAATTGACAGATTTGCATTTTTTAAATAAATATCATAAATGATTACAATCTACTACAACAGAAGAAGTCAACAAAATATGAAGTATTCTCTTGCAAAACGACTCATGTTACCATTACAAATAAAATTGGATGAAGCAGAATTACTAGTTTTTGAGCTCAAAAATAATTGTAATAGACTTCGGACCTTCTATTTCTGAGGCAAAAGTTCAAAAAAAGAAACAATTGGTTATTTTACAACACAACATAATTCTTTTACAAGTTTTCAAGAAGATTATAACGGAAAAATTTATGATTTTATCCCGTAAAATTGTATTTTTCGATGAGAAAAAAATTATTACAGATAGAATATGTACAGATAGAAGCTACGTACCGATACATTTTTAATTAAATAGGAATAATAATGTGTTGTAGAATTTCTGAAATCCAAACAATGTCTTGATACAAATATTCTTCTTCACCAAAATGTTAAAAATATTAATATTGTTTCCTCCTTGCCTTATAACATCTAATTAGCATAATATTCTCTACTCAACGCTGCACAAGAACCCCAGCCTCCAGTCTGTACCATATTCGCATCTGCAAGAGAGTCAGGTATGAAGTTAAGTATGTAAGTTACACTCTCCAAGGAGCAGTCTCCTCCGCTGGCGAAGATGTTATCTCGCTGAGACAGCGGCGCGGTGCAGCATGGCACATGCAGCGTGAATAGTAATCATTGTGTGTCGGTTACTTATTACTTGAGGTGGAAGCGTTTTCTTGGAGCAGGCATGGACCAAGTTGCATTGCTGTTCAGGCGCCTCATCGGTCATTCTCAGCAGCGAAATATTTCGAATATTTGGTATAATAGGTTGTTCACAGGCGCGTAGGAACTACTGTCACCATAAGGGGAGGGGATGATTGCGGCATGCGGACGGGGGGGGGGGGGGTCTGGGGTGCAAAGCCCCCCCCCCCCTCCCAGTTTTAACCCCGCAGGGCCTTTTTTTTAGAATATAATACATTTAAAAGCGATTCTGAGGCTCTATTATGCACAAAATAAAGCAAAATACCCTCAAATTGTTGCCCCGCAGGGCATTTTTTCGAATATAAACATTTTGAAATAGATTATGGGATGAAATGCACTGCTCAAATTACAACAAACAACACCCTATTCTTGCCCCGCAGGGCGTTTTTATAAAGAATTTAAACAATATTTAGTGATTCTCGGACACTTAACTTAATTTTGTACGGTGAATGAGGAGTCAGCCTGCTCGAGTGGGTGGGGGGAGGGATTATCCCTTCATCCCCCATCCTACGCGCCTGGTTGTTCACTGCCATTTGCTTTCACTAGTATCGCTATCAGCGAATAGGTACAAAAGGTCTGGGTGCCTATTCTATATATTTTTTTTTTATCTCGTCGCTACCGAATTCATTCCGACGAGATCAAAAAGAGATGCAAACATTTTGGCTGAAGAGCCGCATTAAGAAATTAACTGAACGTATTGAGCACGAATTAATTTGGTTTTCAGCAAGACATCCCTGAAGAGAGGAAGGTTTGAGGAAAACCCCGAGATAATCACAGATGTACATGGTTGGTGCAATTTTGAGACAAAAACGATAAGTATTTAAGATATCTTTTCAATTTAAAGTAAAAACAAACTGAAAATAAATTAACTCAATGAAATCCCACATATGCCACCATTTGTAAAGAGATAAAATGTCGTATTTCTCTTCCAAAGCTGGGTATTTATGAGAAAATGTACATCCATCATTACCACGTCGTTGTCGTCGCCGTCGTCGTCATCGTCATCGTCATCGTCATCGTCATCGTCATCGTCATCGTCATCGTCATCGTCATCGTCGTCGTCGTCGTCGTCGTCATCATCATCATCGTCATCATCATCATCATCATCATCATCATCTCACAACAATCCTCCAAACCACCAACGCAATCACCCAAATGCATCTATAAACACGATTCAAAAACAACATTCGTTCCCAACACATTCCCGCCAACCACGCACGTATGACGCAACCACAACGAATAAGCGCATTGTTTTATGACCGAAGCATTACGCGATAAGACCGTGTAAATCACACGCTCAGCGTTGCGTACTTAACACGGCGTTGCGCGACGTTCGATTATCGATATATATCGATATATCGCAGCGAGATATCGACTGTCATACAATACAGATGCGATGTTTATTGGAAATGCTTTCTTTCGTATCTATTTAATTTATGGGTTTGAAACGAGCTTGTGGTGAAAAACAAACATATCCTGGATGAATATTCCTTGTTTTTAAATGCTGTTTAAGGTCGCACCGCTCCACAACTAAGCTAATGGCGACGGATGAATGATGGTTATGGGGAGAATAGAAAGGATGGACGGTGGGAAGGAGGCGGTCGTAACAATATTGAACTTTTTTGAGTAAGTAAATATCTTCCGAATTTTAAAACGAGCTTCCAGTGTTTTAGGATGATCGAAATGTCGCCAAAAATGGAATTCAACTTTTGCAATTAGTTTTGCGTCTAACTAAATTTTGACTGCGCTGTAAAGGATAAGAATGATATCTCATCGCAATTGGAGGCAATGTTGATGAATGTGATACGAACATTGATGTTATTATCAGTGACGCGTTATGATTGTAATCAACATGATGATATGAGTGATAAAATCTAACACCTGCTAATAAAAATATGATTCAAACTCAAATCCTTCTTTGTTTCATCGTTTTATTTGGATCTTGTTAGCCCAGCCGCTATTGTTTAAAACAATACACATTTCATTAGTAATGCATCCGCTTCCTATAGTTGGTTTACTTTTGAAACCTAATTCTTAAATTTTATGCTGAATAATAATTGAATCAAGGCTTAAAAGATCCACACACTTTAGTACCTCAGAGGCAGAATGCCCGATACCCATTTGCTTGATTTTGCGTACACTTTTGTAATTATGTAATCAATGTCAACAAATACAGTTATATTGAATTCTTACACAATGAATAATGTCGACATTACAGATGTGATTGGGTGAAACAGAATTACTGGTTTTTGAGTTCACTTCGAGAATCATTGAAATGGACTGCCTTCTACCTCTGCAGGGTAGTTATTCTATAACTTTAAAATCCAGGATTCGGCCCGAATACGATTCACTGCAATGTAAATCCATATGGCGTGAATCGTATACGGGCCGAATCCGGAATTTTAAAGTTATAGAATAACTACCCAGGTAGAGAGGTATAGATTTGGGGATTTTAAGAAATTGAACATCAGCAAAAGAACAACTATGTGGAGACAATAATTGAATAACAAAAGGTGAAGAATATAGAAGTGAAAACAACATTATTCTTTAATAAAAGTATGAAAGTACTTGTTTTTCTGTTAAAATGTTTTTTTTTTAGTATTGGTTCAAAGCATTGATGCAGTATTCGCTACTATAAGTACCTACTATTCGTGTAGTACCTACCTAATTCCGGCTTTAAAAGTACAATTTGATTAAGAATCAATTTTAGATAGAAAAAGACAACGGGTTGGTTTTGGGTCAACGAAAAAATAATAATTTAATTATTAAAGTAAATACCATTGAAGAGAAGAAAATTGTGGGAGCTGTGAGTCGGTCTACATGATTATTTTATAAATTATTTCTAAAACGATCACATTTCTTCATTTATAAAACATTTTCAATAAATTTTCAATAATCGATTTTACAATCGATCACGTATCTGTGAAACCCGCTCGGATTCTTCCAAAGTGTTCTAATTACTGCTATTATCTGAAACAATGCTGATAACATGTAATTACTCTTGTCGCATATATATCACGTGCAAGTGACATCAATGCACAGTCCCAGTGACACAGCTTCAAGATGTTCAACAATGTGAAGAGCATCATCCTAGTGCTGAGTCTAGCAGTGACGTCACAAGCAAGACAGATGACGCGATGCGAGGTGGCTGTGGAGCTGGTTGCTAACGGCATGCCCATGGACCTCATCAGTGACTGTGAGTACTAGAGACATTACTAGCTGACCTGCCCGGCGTTGCTCGTGCTGGGTCTAGCAGTGACGTCACAAGCAAGACAGATGACGCGATGCGAGGTGGCTGTGGAGCTGGTTGCTAACGGCATGCCCATGGACCTCATCAGTGACTGTGAGTACTAGAGACATTACTAGCTGACCTGCCCGGCGTTGCTCGTGCTGGGTCTAGCAGTGACGTCACAAGCAAGACAGATGACGCGATGCGAGGTGGCTGTGGAGCTGGTTGCTAACGGCATGCCCATGGACCTCATCAGTGACTGTGAGTACTAGAGACATTACTAGCTGACCTGCCCGGCGTTGCTCGTGCTGAGTCTAGCAGTGACGTCACAAGCGAGGCAGATGACGCGATGCGAGGTGGCTGTGGAGCTGGTTGCTAACGGCATGCCCATGGACCTCATCAGTGACTGTGAGTACTAGAGACATTACTAGCTGACCTGCCCGGCGTTGCTCGTGCTGGGTCTAGCAGTGACGTCACAAGCAAGACAGATGACGCGATGCGAGGTGGCTGTGGAGCTGGTTGCTTACGGCATGCCCATGGACCTCATCAGTGACTGTGAGTACTAGAGACATTACTAGCTGACCTGCCCGGCGTTGCTAGTGCTGGGTCTAGCAGTGACGTCTCAAGCGAGGCAGATGACGCGATGCGAGGTGGCTGTGGAGCTGGTTGCTAACGGCATGCCCACGGACCTCATCAGTGACTGTGAGTACTAGAGACATTACTAGCTGACCCGGCGTTGCTCGTGCTAGGTCTAGCAGTGACGTCA
The DNA here is from genome assembly GCA_934045905.1 of Leuctra nigra. Classification (NCBI taxonomy): domain Eukaryota; kingdom Metazoa; phylum Arthropoda; class Insecta; order Plecoptera; family Leuctridae; genus Leuctra; species Leuctra nigra. The sequence continues at coordinate 16,685,871 of OW203769.1, forward strand.
CAAGCGAGGCAGATGACGCGATGCGAGGTGGCTGTGGAGCTGGTTGCTAACGGCATGCCCATGGACCTCATCAGTGACTATGAGTACTAGAGACATTACTAGCTGACCCGGCGTTACTCGTGCTGAGTCTAGCAGTGACGTCACAAGCTAGACAGATGACGCGATGCGAGGTGGCTGTGGAGCTGGTTGCTAACGGCATGCCCATGGACCTCATCAGTGACTGTGAGTACTAGAGACATTACTAGCTGACCCGGCGTTGCTCGTGCTGGGTCTAGCAGTGACGTCACAAGCGAGGCAGATGACGCGATGAGAGGTGGCTGTGGAGCTGGTTGCTAACGGCATGCCCATGGACCTCATCAGAGACTGTGAGTACTAGAGACATTACTAGCTGACCCGGCTTTGCTCGTGCTGGGTCTAGCAGTGACGTCACAAGCGAGAGAGAAGACGCGATGCGAGGTGGCTGTGGAGCTGGTTGCTAACGGCATGCCCATGGACCTCATCAGAGACTGTGAGTACTAGAGACATTACTAGCTGACCCGGCGTTGCTCGTGCTAGGTCTAGCAGTGACGTCACAAGCGAGGCAGATGACGCGATGCGAGGTGGCTGTGGAGCTGGTTGCTAACGGCATGCCCATGGACCTCATCAGTGACTGTGAGTACTAGAGACATTACTAGCTGACCCGGCGTTGCTCGTGCTGGGTCTAGCAGTGACGTCACAAGCGAGGCAGATGACGCGATGCGAGGTGGCTGTGGAGCTGGTTGCTAACGGCATGCCCATGGACCTCATCAGTGACTGTGAGTACTAGAGACATTACTAGCCGACCCGGCGTTGCTCGTGCTGGGTCTAGCAGTGACGTCACAAGCAAGACAGATGACGCGATGCGAGGTGGCTGTGGAGCTGGTTGCTAACGGCATGCCCATGGACCTCATCAGTGACTGTGAGTACTAGAGACATTACTAGCTGACCCGGCGTTGCTCGGGCTGGGTCTAGCAGTGACGTCACAAGCGAGGCAGATGACGCGATGCGAGGTGGCTGTGGAGCTGGTTGCTAACGGCATGCCCATGGACCTCATCAGTGACTATGAGTACTAGAGACATTACTAGCTGACCCGGCGTTACTCGTGCTGAGTCTAGCAGTGACGTCACAAGCTAGACAGATGACGCGATGCGAGGTGGCTGTGGAGCTGGTTGCTAACGGCATGCCCATGGACCTCATCAGTGACTGTGAGTACTAGAGACATTACTAGCTGACCCGGCGTTGCTCGTGCTGGGTCTAGCAGTGACGTCACAAGCGAGGCAGATGACGCGATGAGAGGTGGCTGTGGAGCTGGTTGCTAACGGCATGCCCATGGACCTCATCAGAGACTGTGAGTACTAGAGACATTACTAGCTGACCCGGCTTTGCTCGTGCTGGGTCTAGCAGTGACGTCACAAGCGAGAGAGAAGACGCGATGCGAGGTGGCTGTGGAGCTGGTTGCTAACGGCATGCCCATGGACCTCATCAGTGACTGTGAGTACTAGAGACATTACTAGCTGACCCGGCGTTGCTCGTGCTGGGTCTAGCAGTGACGTCACAAGCGAGGCAGATGACGCGATGCGAGGTGGCTGTGGAGCTGGTTGCTAACGGCATGCCCATGGACCTCATCAGAGACTGTGAGTACTAGAGACATTACTAGCTGACCCGGCTTTGCTCGTGCTGGGTCTAGCAGTGACGTCACAAGCGAGAGAGAAGACGCGATGCGAGGTTGAACAAGCCGGTATGCTTTAGTATGGGTCCAGGCAGACAGGCTGATCGGTGGGATCTAAACGATCTACAATGTATCGTATAGTACGCCCAGCGAGCGTGGAGCCAGTTCAGCAAATCCTGTGTAAAATTCAACAATGGGTTTAGCTTGTAATCCGGAGTGTTTTGACGCGTGTCCGGTTGTAAATATCTCTCAACCACTGCAGGTGTCCGGGAAAGGGAAGTTTTGTTGTGGTGCTAAATATCTTTCAATGCAGTCGGCTTATAAAATTCACGGAATGATGTATAAAATGGCAACAGTGCAGGTGGAAGGGGTGGCAGGTCATCACTCAGGTTGTATCTTGTCAGAGCTTAACTGTCGAACAAGGGTCGAACAATACTGCTCGTCTTATGAAAGGAAAGGCTACACGCTCGCTGGACGTACAATGTACAACTGAAAGAGTACCATGAGTGAGAACACTGCTTGTTCTTGACAGGGGTCTGCTTGGTGGAGGCGGAAAGCGCGAGCAACACAACGGCTGTTGGAGGACCGAACTCCAACGGAAGCTTCGACTGGGGACTTTTCCAGGTAACTACACGTCAGCAACCCCCTCCAAAGATATTAGCACATACAGAATAAGAAAGTTCATAATAACTTTTGTCTCACAGTCAGTTCAGAACATTGTCAGAGGAACATATGTCAAAGCACATAACTGCACTGGATACAAGACGTTCGTTCGTTTCCGGTAAATTGCGGCTGCGTATAAAAAATACTCTGTTCATCACTGAGGATTCGATCATGATCCAGTTTAATCACAATCGAAGTCAATACGACGGCACTTCCAAATGCTTACACGTAATATGTAAGTTATTTGTTTTAATATTAATTTCTTTTGTTTGATCTTGACCTCGATTAAGATTAAGATTTCGATCGCGTTGTTACAACTCAATCGAGATTTGAATCATGATCGAGTTCGATTGAATTGTGTTCACACACGTTCGATTACGATTATCGAGGTTTTGGATCACGATCGAATTCTAAGTGAGAACCGGGTATCTACTCCTTCATTCTTGTATCTTCATCATCATCCTTGTTAGCTGTTCAGTGACCTGGATGTTACTGATGAGATTGTCTTGACAGATCAACGACGGATACTGGTGCACAGCTTCCGGTCCAGCCGGCTTGGACTGCAACATCACATGCAGCGGTGAGTCGACCTTCAATACTCTTCTTCCCATGTCGCCCGGCAGAGGTGTTGATCGCTGGACGCGCATGGTTCTACAAAGTGTTTTCATAGCTTTTACTTCACACTAATAGAATTTTAAGAAATCAAGGAGTAACGCACATTTCAAGCTCATTCTACTAAATATTGCCACACACTGGAGAACATTATGATACGACCTGAAAGTGTTAAAGTAGTACCACCAATAGTCCACGTAATTCAAGTCAGTGACACACAAATTAAATTACAAATCAATTAATCAAATATTTTACAACTATATTTTGCATTGTTGATGAATATCATAAGATTACTTTGTAGAAATACGATATTTTATAAAGAATTTACAATTATTTTAATTAATTTCATGCAGTATGAATTAAGCACTTGATTTGATTTTAAGCAGTTTCTAGTAGAAACTGGCTAGATTAGGGTATTATTCTTCATTATCTCTTTATTTAATCCAGTACCACCACATTTTTAAACGAATAAAATATTGCAAAAAAATCGGCCTTTAAAATGAAATCAATATTTTTACTTTGTAGTTTATATTACGATTTCTACAGAAGATATAAGTGTAATTTTGAAGATTCACCATGTTATCTTATGGGAAATTTCAAGATTTCCTTTGAAGATATCTCTTAAATTAATCCCGTGACACATGTTTTTCTTTTCGTATTTGCAAATGGTATTGCTTGAGGCATATTTGAGGAAAATTTTAAGCATTTTTATTTAACACGGACTAATGATGGAAGTACTTTAAATACGATATTAAAAAGTTGAGGTCGTATCAGAGGTAGTAACGCAATACAGGGCGTGGCATTAGGTATTTAGTAGAGTGAGCTTGAAATTTGTCATTTTCTTTGATTTCTTACAATTCTGTATGTGTGATAAAAAAAATCGAAAAAATGCTTTGCATAACCGCGCGCGTCCCGTCACCCTCGGCAAAAGAAGAAGAAGAGCTGTTTGTTGAATCAAATAGTTAACTTGACACAAAACAAGGGACGCAAAATGAACTAGACTAGAAAAACGCTCAGTGTAACGCGTTGATGAGCGAGCATTCGTACTACATCCGATTTGATATGCGTTTGCAAGTATCAGCTGCTCTACAGGCCTTGGAACTGAAGCATGGGATGAATATTTAGTATACATTTTTCAAATATTTCAAGGTTATAGAATAAAATGTCCTTAAAATGATATTAAATTTTGAAATTAACGACTAATTAGTCTTCAAATTGCAAAAAATACCTAAAATGTTGGTCCCAATGACCAGGCAAAGTTTTAAGTTGATCGGTCAAACGGTTCTAGTTTAAATTTCAAAAAATCACAGGAAAGATGGTTTTAAAGTACTTCCATCAAAAGTCCTGGTTAAGTAAAAATGGAAATAAATAAATAATAAATAATAAATAATTAATTTTTTTATATTAATTTTTTTAAAATAAAAATATAAAAAAAATCCTCAAATATGCCTCAAGCAATACCATTTGCAAATACGAAAAGAAAAACATGTGTCACCGGATTAATTTAAGAGATATCTTAAAAGGAAATCTTGAAATTTCCCATATGATAACATGTTGAAGCTTCAAAATTACACTTTTATCTTCTGTACTGTATTTTTTTCAATATTTTAGCCGTTGAAAAATGTGGGGGTACGGGATTAGATAAAGAGATAATCAAGAATAATATCCTAATTTAGCCAATTTCTACTAGAAACTGCTTAAAATCAAATCAAGTACTTAATTCATACTGCATGAAATTAATTAAAATAATTATAAATTCTTTATAAAATATCGTATTTCTACAAATTAATCTTATGATATTCATCAACAATTCACAATATAGTTGTGAAATATTTATTTCATTGATTTATAATTTAATTTGTGAGTCACTGACTTGAATTACGTGGAATATCGATGGTACTACTTTAAATTTTAACCAATGGGATGATTTGGCTGAAACTTCGTAAGATTGGGAACAATGTTGATAGCAATGACTTGAAGAAATTGAATTTCGAAAAAGCAGCGACAGTGCCATAAGAGTACCGTGGTGACGCTCGCTCAATAAAGATGTTCTTGGATTGTCCTTGTACGTCGTACAAATTGTTCTATTCTCTTCCAGACCTGATTGACGACGACATCACCAACGACTGCGTCTGCGCACACAAGATCTTCGACCGCCACGGCTTCCTGGCTTGGCATGCGTGGGAGGCGAAGTGTCAAGAAGTCCTCCCAGATGTCTCTGCTTGCTTCGCGTAACTCCTTCGCATCGTGCGCAAATAATACGAAAATAATAAAAAAAAAAAAAAAGCATAACTATTTTTTGAGTCGATCTTAAAAATATAAACACCAACTTATAAAAAACAATATATGTGACCAATCTCGTGGAAAATAAGCTAAACTGATTATTTATAAAAAATTCTTACGTTAAATGATATTAAAGTTACGACGATATTTAGGAATGAAGTGTACAGGGAAAGAACGCTATAAGTCACATTCGGATGAAACTGAGATAAACGAAGTTTTATGTTGAAACTTGTATCTATCTTCCATACAAATCGCTATTTCAATTGCGTTTTCAATACTTTATGACATTATTTTCTAAAAACCGAGGGTATATTCTGAAAGCTCATAAAAATCACTGCAAGATTACACCTTAAAACTCTTTTTATCATTTTTCAAAAAATGGACTTACATCGTTCTTTCCCTGTACCCTACAAATATTATTTCCAATGTTTACTTTGAGTGCAGCTGACTCTAATCGGTAGATCAAGTCGTTGGAGTGATTCATGATTTGCAATTTATTATTTGTATTCGACTTAAGAGATAATAAAGAATATCGTATTACGACCTCATTTGTGTTGAATTATGCATATTTATGACTACTCTTTAAATCGCATCAAAACTTCTTCTTGCAACTCAATGATTAATGATGTGCAAGGGCCTATTTTATTGTGAATAACATTAACACCTGTACAGCTCTAAGATGTTATACAAAAATAATGTTAAAATAAGATATTAGGACAGATACAGAGACAAAGATAATATAATGGATTATGGGGGAGGGAGAATATTGAGCATAGATGGAAATAAAATCCATAATCAATGCGAAATTATTATAGATATTCAGTTATAAACGGTAGTTTATTAAAATTATAAAAATCCTTCTTCTGCCACCATTTGTGTATTTTCCGAAATTAATTTTTTCGTCCTAGTTCTACAGCAAGCAAGATTGTATTTTAATTATGTTCAAGCATATTTTCAATTACAAAATTAAAACTTGATAGGTGCACCCAAGATAAAAACCGGTATTCGAAAGAAGCGGATTGATCTGATAAGTATGATTTTATGGCATAATCCGATGAAGTAAAAAGTAACACATCATCTACCTATAGTAGGTGAGCTCTGATTTCATTGATAATAACAAGGATTGATTGTCAAGGACCCTGACCAGCAGCCAATCTGTTTATTTCGAATCGTTTTAATTGTGTTGCAAGAAGGTATGTTCCAAATAAAAACAAGAAACAGATGGAATCTTCAGACACAATTAGATCCTTCTAAAACAATTCAAACCTACAAACATAGGCACAATATTTTTAGCGAACAAAATTATGCAAATGACAAAAAATTATAATTTTCATAGAGAGTTTCCACCGTATCTCGGTTCCACAGAGTCAAGTTGAAAATGTGTTTTCTAAACTGCACTCGCGAGGGTACAATTACTGTAGACAAAGCCGCCTGGATCTCAAGATAATGGATCACATCTCCCGTCTTGGCCGAGACAATTGCCGTAGCAGATTCTCTCTGAGGCCCAGCACAAGGTTGTGTTATTGTTATGTTAAACTCAGAGCAGGAAGACGTCTGAGAAATACACACAAGATCTGTTCCAAGACGTAGCTCGGCGTTCTGAGAGTAATTAACAGACTTCCAGGAGAGTTGGACAGATTTAGAAGCTTTATGAGATCATGTTGGGATTATTTCTGTGCCTTAGTCAGAGCTTAGAAGTAGAAGGCCATTATCTCGACACTGTAATCATGTAATTATAATCAAGATATCAATTCCGTATTATCTTTTCATTAACAATAAGGAAAATAAGGAAAGTCTCACGAAATTTAATTTCAGAATAATATTTATTTTATGAAAGTTGAGATGTTGCTGAACACAGATGTGCAATTATTTTTGTTGTGGGACGAATAGTTCTCAAGTAATTAATGTACAAAGTTTGAAAGATTTCTTCTAATTTTAAAACAGGATACCTATCACAGTGATACCTATCACAATTAGCTATATTGCCATGGCAACAAAGGAATCACCACATGGTAACACATTGTTGGTGACTTGGAAATGACATCACAATCCTGATTCTTGATAAAGGCCGTTTTTCCCGCCAAAATATCTAATGACATTTGAATTTCATTTTTTTGAATGCAAATTTATAAATTTCGCTGGTGATAAGTGTGTTTGTCATTGTTATTTGTGTTGATTTTTAGACATTCATTATACCAAAATTTCACGAGACTTCCCTAATAGTCCTGAATCCAGCCCCAGTATTCTAGTCGTTAAAATATATATGTTTCAAATAATTAGAGAACAACAATGTCTACAAAATCAACAATTACAGTTATACTAAGGCATTATCTTGCCAAATAGCCGGTGTCACCATTACAAGAGATGGGATGAAGGCAGAACTTGTTTTCGAGCTCACACTGCAAGAATACTGAAATGGACTACAGGCCTTCTTACACTGCGGTACAGAGTAGTTGAAATGTAAACAAACAATGATAACTTCACATGTTTTTGTACGACTGTTTATGCATAAAACTAACTAATAAATACCTAAGCTAGTTTTAAAAGATGTGTCAATTATTTTTGATAATGCGCCTGACAACTCGTTCAATATTAACTTTATAACCGACATAGAATCAGCGTAACATCTTATCAGCTCTGATAAGGTCCATGTCGCTAAGCGCCGAAAATCATGTTATCAGTCCTCTGTCAGTCAAATAGGAATGTTGTAGGAGAGGACAGAGATTAAAGATGGAAGGATATAGGGAAGCCTCGTGCAAATTACTTTTCAAAATGATTGTTGTTTTATGAAAGATGAGATGTTGTTGAAAACAGATGTGGTGGTCAATAGTTTTCAAGGAATTCATTTTAAATGTTCGATAGATAACTTTAAATTAAGAGCAGGAAAATTGACAAAGATATATCATAATTTTCTATATTGTCATGGCAACAAAGGATTCACCATGGTAATTATTGATATACCGTTTTTCCCGCCAAAATGTCCCATCATTAGAGTTCTTATTGATATACCGTTTTTCCCGCCAAAATGTCCCATCATATTTAAATTTGATTTGTATGAATGCAAATTTTACTTTTCTCGGGTATTAGCAATGACATAGCTTTATATGTAATTTTGCCGGGTAGGTAATTGTAATTATTTGTGTTATACTGAAAATTTACTGGAATAAAATATAAAAAGACTTCCCTATTCTTCCGCCGTATGCGTGATGATCAAGGAGTGGTTAAAAGTGTTTTCATCTTTGTTTGTGTTCTATTTGAAAGATTCAACCACTTGAAGTTAACTTTGTTTGCACATTTCAGCTACATTGTTTTTCAAAAATATTTTGAAAGATCTGTCTGCTGAGCCTTTTTTATGATAATAAAATTTGGTAGTCAATAGGCAATTAGTTGGCTCAATAATGTATAATTGATAACATTAATCGTTTTATTAAACTGTACTATTATTAGATTTGATACAATACAATTGATACAATCTGAATACTATCAAATATCACAATTCAATATTGTTACATTTTGTATAATCACTCGAAAATTTAGATTAATAATATCGATACGCCAATCAATCAAGAAGTCTAAATTCTCTACACAAGTCACAAATTATAAGAAAAAGAATTATAAAAGAATTATTGAGCGAGCGTAGCGAGCGTCACCACGGTACACTTATGGCACTTTCTCTGTGTGTTTTTTTTTTTTTTTTTTTTTTTTTTTTTTTGTGTTCACTGCCCAGGTCAAACCGCACAACCAATCGATCTGAAATTTTGTACACATACTAACGTAATCTATGCGATCCCTGGGATCTTTTCTGAACGAGATCCTGTGATTGGTTCAAATTTTATAAAAATTATCTTTCGATTGGTTGCTTCGATCAATTTGAAATTTAGCAAAGTCATTGCAACCAACATTGTACCCAATCAAAAAAAAATTCAGCCAAATCCTCCAATTGGTTCAAATTTGAAACCATTTTTCCTGTGATTTTTGAAATTTAAACTGGAACCGATTGACCGACCAACTAAAAACTTCGCATGGTCATTTGTACCAACATTTAAGGTATTTTTGCCAATTTTCACTCTAATCTGTCGTCATTTTCAAAAGTTTTTGTCATTTTAGGGACATTTTGCGTGTTGGCTGTCAAATTTACGGTGACTTCGAATCTTCAGTTCAAGGCAAGGTAGTTAGAGCAGAAAGTTTCAAACGAAATGAAACTAATAATGACCGTTCAACAGATTGATCTGATATTGTGTACACACACTACATATCATATCATATGGGTGGTCCCAGGCATATTTTTTGAACGAGATCCTGTGATTTTTGAAAATTAACAAGGAACCGTTCAATCATAAAGGTTTAATCGATCAACTTAAAACTTAGCAAGGATTGGCACCAATATTTGTGGAGATTTTGGAGATTTTTATACAAGTCTGTGACGAAACTAAAGAATTGTTGGCTTTTAATGACATTCGATAGACATAATTTCGGTTCGAGGTGTTGCGTGTATCCGTGCTCGCTCGTCAACGCGTTACACAGAGCGTTTTCCTTGTAAAAATAAGTACTATACTTTGAAGTTGTATTTTTATAATTCTTTTTAGTCTGTAAGTCTGATTTGTTAGACTTAAAACATAAAGCCTATTATGTGTATTATGTATTATTACTCTTTTCAATTATTAGTATTATCAAATGTTTGATTGAAGATAAAAATAACTTCAGTTTTGAAGATAAACTTTAATTTGTTTTTGTAAACAACAACATTACTTATCTGACTTATCTATTATTAGGTTGAAATTAATATTTGACTGTCATTTTTACTGATGAGTTTTGGTACAGAGCGTTTTGGTCATTCACCTCCTTGTCTCTAGAAAAATAATAATTCTCTTTAAAATACTGGTGGTGCCATCTTCGTTCAAATTATGGAAGACTCGAGATTGACTAGCCTCGACTGGTGGTGCCCTCATCGGTCATAGTTCGTACTAGATGTCCAGCTGTTTCGTTGCTGTCAAATGACAGCTGATCTACCTACTTGCTTCCCTTCCTCATTCCACATTTGCTTGGAGTGGGACGACATTACCTAACCTTAGCTGAGTCTTACCTTGCTTGCTTGAGTTGTGAATGTGGTGTGTGTACTAAGTGTTTGCCGGCTTCAGCTTTGCGGGCAGCATCAGTTATAAATGTGAGTAATTTTCTATTTTTCTATTCGTAACAAGCATTATCATACCTGCAGTATTGTCAGGTATTTTATTTATGAAATCGCTGTTATCTTTGTTCATTACTTCCTCTTTGATTGTAAACTTCCTATTAGACATAGAAGGCTGGAGAAACATGACGTTTACAGTTTAACATTAGGTAGTTTGGAGTAATTCTCAATTATACCTAGTAGTACAGGCTATGTACCTACTTGCTGCATGCTCAGTGATGTGGTTCGGTGCTCACACTAGGTTCAAACCCGGGCCTCCGAGGCTGGCTTCTGATTCATGGTTTTATTGTGGTTTTCCTCAATAAAGAGCATCATACTGGGAATTTTCTTTTCTCTCTTTATTATTTCACAATCATTCTTATAACTAACTAACTGAGGTTCAATGATAGAGCTCCGGGTCAGCTACGAACGACTAAAAGAAATAGAATCAAGTATCGGGCAGAATTTGTCAATACTTGTTACATGAATTAATTGAATTTTGTAGGACCCAGGTCATTCTGAAATGACAATGAACTAAAATTAGTTCGACAGAGTATGACCTAAATTGTTGAGCCAATTATCTTGCATTGCATTTTGTCAGCAAACATTAAACTGGCATAGGTACACTCCCACATTTGAACATTACAACAGTCTTTCCTATTTAAAGGAACTACTCGGTCCCTAATTATTGGGCGACCTCCTGCACAAGAATTAGGTACCTACATAATATTGCCAATGGTCATCTACAGCCATTGGCGAAACCAATGGCGAAACTTTGATGTGCATTCCCTGCAGTCCCATAGTGCACGAAAATTTGGATGAATTCCATAAAAAATAAAAAATAAAAAATCAGTAAAAATAGGTGTAGGTAGCGAAAGTTTAATATTACCTACCTATCTTATTTTCTGATTAGTACTGATTGGGCTTGAACGACAAGTATCGTAATTTGGCAAGTTCGACCCGACTTTGTCCAATCACAAGAATTGAAAGTCACAGCATTTTCAAAATTAAAATAACTGTAATTTTAGACAGGTTGGTAAACGGATCAACCAAATTGTGTGTTTAACAAGCGTTTTAAAAGCAAGTTAAGTTTTTAGTAATTTATCAACATGTTTCTGGACCTGCATACCATGGACCCCATATTCTTCTGAGTCTCCGCCAGACCCAAATCGCCCTGGGGTTATATTATTACATTCTACTTATTATAGGTAGAGGTGCCTACTACAAAAATCACAGGTATGTTTTTCAATTGAAGACAATTATTACAGTTCTGAGTTTTTTTACCTGTAAGGAAAGTAGTCATAAAATATCTTGCGAGGGGGGTGGGGGGGGGGGGGTCAAGATATGAAGTTACGCCACTGTCTGGGGCATCGATGATGTTGGAAGACATTGATTGTGCAGAGTGTGGTTCTAATAGTATACCTAACTTGTTTGAATAGTAGTATAATTCACCTCATTGATAGGTAGATATAATTACCACATGTCTGCTCTGAACAAGTTCCAGTGATATAAAAAGTATACCTAAGTGTTTACTCCATGATTGTTCAAACAATGAATTACAGTTTTTAGTTTTTTGTGTTGTTGTTGTTACAAACACAATTGCACCTAGATCCATCCATCATAGAATTGAGTCAACTCCTTTTTATAAGAATTCTTTAAATCACAAAGTAGGTTGATTGAAAGATAAATGAAAGATTTTACTGATTCACAATCTGAATGCATTCCGAGTGATCTTTACCCAGAGGTAGAAGGGCGGAAGTCCATTTTGTCTATTTTACGTTGCACACTGGTGTTAATATGTAATCATTGATGTAATCATGCTTAGTGATGGCAATTTTCTGAAAAAAATTTTTTTTGAAAATTTTCAATGCGTTGAAAATTTTTTAAATTACTTTTTTTAGAAGAAGATTATTATTTATTTACTTTTTTTATTGCTTTATTGCACACAATTGTTAATTTAATATATCTGAAAAAAGCGTAAAATCAAAATCAAAATGAAAGCCAAATATAAGCCCAAATCTCAGTTCTTCTTCATTGTAATTTTGGCCAAACTGTAATTTCTACATAGGCGGGAAATTTGAATGCTGTATTAATTATCATTTTGCACATTTACCACTCAGACAACAACACGCATCAATCACACTTCATACAAGAGATCAGTATGCATCCCAACTAGGCACATAATTACAAATAAATGTATTTAATAAAATATAATTGAATTTAAGCATTTTTAAGAAATTTTCAAGGGTCTCTGAAAATTTTCAATGGTGCCATCACTAATTATGCTACTGTTTGACATGGTGTCAAATATTGTCGATATTGATGTCTTGAAATGATGTCTTTATTGAAGTACTATATTCTTTTATTTAATTGTCAATGACACGACACCATTTCAAAATATACGATTGGATGAAGACAGAATTACTGGTTTATGAACTCACCCCGAGAATCGTTGAAACGGACTTCCACCCTTCTACCTCTGAGGTATCTATGTTCGTAATGACATACTAATGAATGTTATGGGCGGCCCTAGACCCAATAGTTTAAGGCGGTGCAAGCGCGAGCGATTTTACAGCGTGTTGCTGGCACATTTTTGGATACGATTGGAGATGGAGATTAAATGGGTTGACGAAATATTTTGAAATTTTAATCGTGATTAGATAAAAGACAAATTTAGGTTTATCACTTGGTAAATTTTTAAGTTTTGCTATGAAAATAAGTATAATAATGAACTTTGATTTTTGGTAAAAAAAATCTATTCTTCTTTTCTTGCTGGGTGCCGTATGAAATTTAGTTTAAAAAATGTGCCAAGTGATAACCCTTAGTTTGTCTTTTATCTATGAATAAAATTTGAGATTAATTCGTTAACGGGTTTGTGGTCTACAATCGTATCAGAAATTTCATAGTTTTGCGCTGTTTTGTTGAATAACCGGCGCCTAATTAACAAGGCACGAAGCCAAAATGAATAAGTGCTACTAATATACAATCAGACTGATCATGTGAACATCCTATCAAAGTTACACCCACTTACGAAACAATTTTTCTCTCTCAATTTGCTAAAACGACCGAGCGGCCTCTCAGAGTGCACGAACGAATCCCTGACTTGCAAAAAAAATCAAAGACAGTTTATGATTCTTATCTCTATTTTTAAACCTATTTAATTATGACATTAAGAGATTACAGTGATAATGCTATGGTAAGTGTGATACGCGTATTGTATGTCTATAAATAACAACACGTATAGGCATCGTGCGTGAGAAAAGGTTGCCATAACCTATAAAGGTAGGGAATAAACAAATCTGACAGCGGCAATCCAAAGTTCATTAGAGTGATTATTTAGGCTATGATTTATGAAAGAAAGATACCTATTTAAGAAAGTACATAGTTAATAATGATACGAAATATTTATCCCCCATACACATTTTCAAGTTAAATATTCATCGGAGAAATGGGTGGGTTTTAGAATTTAAAAAATAAATGTTGATAAATGACCAAGTTTTATTGTGATACATGATCATTGTACATTACAGACTTATATTTGAACATTTGCACTCAACATTTTGAAGTGCTTAAAAAATAATCGAAATGTATCGAAATGCGAAATAATGTAATTACCGTCCCGGTAACATAATTGAGAATTACAAATTACTGAAGCAATATATTATTGAAGTGGCATCTAGAAAGTGACACTGAGTACTAATACTAACATTAAAAAAATACAATTACCACATAAATTGCAAAGTTACAAACATTATCTTGTTTTGAAGCATGTTTTCGGCCGGAAACTTAAATCGTAGTGTTAACTTCACTCTCACACACATTAGACAACTAGCATTCAATTAAAAACAATGTCTACTGATAGTTCTTTAGAGACATAATAATACAAAAATATAATAACTAGCAACTAGCAACTTGAGCTTAGTTTTAGTGATATAAACATAATAAGGAGTAGGACGGTAATTACATAGGTGAACAGTAATTACAACGAAGAGTAAGGAAAGATTATAACACATTCCTTAGCAAACAATCTAGTTGAAGATGGTTTGTGACTTCAAAATGCCTCGATGAACTAGGTTTTGGTGGTTCCAACAGTTACCGTCCACAAAATGTAATTACCGTCCTAATTCAGTTAATAGTTATCCGGACGGTAATTACAATGATAGCTTTGGCACATTTCCCCTACCCTCTCAGCCTCAATTTTTCTACCCTTGTGACGTTTTGTGCAGGAGCATTTGAGACAGCGAGTGCCAGTACAATCCGTGACGTCACTATGCTATGTGACGTCATAGCATGGCATGTGACAGTCACGTGGTGGCGGTGACAATCCCGACGTCGTCACATGCAGGTCATAATGCAAGGAGTAATCCGTGACAGTTAGTTTGATTCAGACGATAGGAATTCCCATACCTAATAGTATGGGGCAATGATATTTCTACTGGTAATAATTCTTCCAACTGCACCGGAAATCTGGTGTACACTAGCCTGGAAATCTTTGGAAATCTTCGGAAATCTGTAGAAATCTATCAAAATCTTTGAATCTTCGGAAATCTTTCGAAATCTTTGGAAGTGTTTTAAAATTTTCAAAAATCGAAGAAAATCTTGGGAATCTCGGAATTCTTGGGGATCTTGTACAATCTTGGAAAAATTGTGAAATCTGCGGAAATTCCAGTAGGTACCTAAATCTTTAGAAATATTCGGAAATCATTAAAATCTTTGGAAATCGTTGGAAATCTTTTTAAATCTTTATAATTCTTTGAAATCTCGTATATCTTATGAAATCTTAGAATCTTGGAAATCCGAAATTAGCTGTACACCAAAACTATGGAGAAATGGCCCATTTTGGCCAGTCTTTTAGTTCTGTTCTCTTATGTAAGATCTCAACCATAAACTATCATTCTGCATCAATATGCTCGTAGTTTACAGTCACATCTTTCTCGAGTAGTCTTGATTTGAAACATTCACCCCCTCGACGGCATCGCTATCCAGTGTCCAACCTGTCGCTTAGCTTGGCATCGCCCCATGTCATCTCGAGTGTATGATCTGTAGGATGTACGATGGACCTACCTCACACCTCGCCGGGGTATTTCTAGACGTCGACCTTGAGGCGCGGGCGTCGTGACGCTGCCTATAGGCGTCTCTTTCATCGCACTCCTCGCTAGAAAGTACATGCTCGTAGGATGCTATATACTTTACTCTGTTAACGTGTAGGTACAGTCATATTAGTTAATTTTACATCTATGTGAAATATATTTCGGTGGATTACTGAATTTAATATATTTTCTAAAATTAGTATTTTAATTGCCTAGCCCCCCGATGAACTGCTACTTTGACGCGGTGGTGGGGCTCATGCCCTCCGCAAATTCGCATGCCCCTCGGGCGGGCCGACCTACCCCCTCGAGATGGCGATTCCCCTGAACTCGGGTCCCATCGGCCCGAAGCCTCCCCCCCCCCCCCCCCCCCCCCGGGTCAATCCCAATTCCGGTCTGACCTTCCAACAGTGCTGGACTCCTCCGGACCGGGCCTCCTTTGGTCGCCCCCTCTCCATGTCCTCCCTATTATTCAACAAAGTTAACATAATCTAAATGTGCGCAAAATGACCTCGCTGTCGACGATTATACTACTTATACTACTTAATTGCCAACTTTGTTAATTTTAATTAAGTTTGTTAAACTTGAACCACGTTACATTGAGAGCACATCCACACAAGAGACTCCCAAGGTTGCTACTGATATGTTAGTGGTTACAACAACCTTGTCAAGCTCCATGCAGTCTGTTTGCGCGCAATTCATGGGGCTTCCCTGATCTCTGCAGGGGAGCGGGGGGAGGGGGGGGGGGCAATATCCAAATTATGGCATTCATGAAACTCATGATCATGATGATGAACTCATGATTGGCTTTGAAACGGTATGCAAGAGAAAGGAACTGCCACCAAAACAGAAATGTTTAATTATTTTTTAAAATTTGTAACACAATAAAAAAAAGTTGTGACGCTAAAATTCCACACGTTTGGATACATTTATGTTTAGAGAATAATTTATAAAATTCGCAACTTTTGACAATGTTGTTTTAACATTTTTTTCTATGTGACACGCCCCCTCTTGCCCCCCTCCCCCTCCCCAACAAGAAGTAAATTTACGTTTGACACGGAATTTCAATTTGCAGCAGCCAAAGAACTATTCACTGTTTTGGAATTCCTAATTTCTACACGCTAATTTTGGTATAGACAGCATTTTATTGTCGATTGTATTTTGGCATTTGCCCTCAGGCGCTGGCATATCCTCTACAAATATAGTGCAATCTTTTTCGCTCCCTCAACCGTCTGTTCTTCCAATCCATCTTCATGACACGCTATCAAACGCATCATCATCATTACCCGCATGACTTGCAAATGAGACTCTACGGTGTCACCTGTGCGCAATTACTACCTAGACATAATAACAGTGATTCCGCAGCGATGTGTCTGGTTTCTGCGGCTGTCTCGACATTCTGTGACGTGATGTAACCGTGTGGCTGCTGATTGTGCATGCACTTCCTGCGGGTAATTGTCAGCTTCCTTCAGGCAGAGGCAACACAGGAGGCCGAGGAGGAGGTCGGACTGCGAACATGTTTTGGGTTTTTTTACCAGCGGAATTTCGTTAGCAATGAGATTTTGCCGCAGCTTTAAACCAGGGGTCGGAAACCTTTTTTGGTGAAGGAGCCAATTTCCCAAAAATTAATAAATTAGATAATAATGGGAGCCGCAGTAGAGGCAATCAAATATAATACACTGAAAATTATAAATTGAATAACTAGTTTATTTTGATGTTTTGACGAAACCCTTTGTTGTTGCCCCGCAGGGCATTTTTTTAAAGAATTTCAACAATTTAAAATCGATTTAAAAGTGATTCGGGGACTCTAAAATGAAGAAACTTAATTAAATAACCTTCTTATTGTTGCCCCGCAGGGCTTTTTTCGAATTTTTTCGTTACCAGATCTGTTTTTGAATTATAAAGAGCCATTCCAGAACCACCAAGGAGCCGCAGGTTCGGGTTCGAAAATAGTTGTAGAATCGCTGGTGTGGCTTTCCTCGTCTTGCAGCAACAGGTCGTGACGTCACCGCCTCAACAGTTCCGGCGGATCATTGCGACATACCTGCACCACGTTGCTGAATCCCTGGTCTATATATACTGGAGATTAGCGTTTCCCTGATGACTTCTGTTTCAAATGTAATGGTTTTTAAAATAGAGAGGCTTGGTCGTTTTCAGAACTGCGCATCTAAATAAAGCAACAAATTGGAAATGCTTATGATCTTTTGTTCAAACAAGTATGGGACTAAACTACTGTCTGTATAGGACAAAATAAAAGTAATAAATCAATCAAATCAATAAAAAATAACATTTCATTGAACAGTTCTGAATATGTGTGTGCAGCCTTATTTCAGAAACAAATACAGTGGTAAAAGATTTTGATAAAATCGATTTAAAACCTTTTTAAGGTCGATAGGGAATATGCAAAAGTTTCTTAATGCTGTTAAAATACAATATTTCAAAATAACAACACATTTGTTGGTAAAACCATTGACTACCGCTCAGTATGGGACTCGTGACTGCTATAGCTGCAGCACTGAATGCTTTCGCCGATGTCTGAGGCCGCACTGCAAGCCAAGATTCTGGCAATATAAAGACATATTATTAATTTTGTTCAATGCTACGACATGCTTCATATTTATAACATTGACTAAAATTAAGCATATTGTTGTGCTGCGTCAGCTTTCCCTGCAATCTTGGCCTATGTAAGACGATCTCAGCCGGACGAGTGAAGAATTTGACTTGGGTCTGTACGTAAGAACGGGGCGGTTCCGTTTGTCACTAGACATCGACGACAGATGACTGGCCTGTCGCATGTCCCCACCCCCAGTGTACGTCAATGGTAAAACACACTATTTTCAATAACTATTATACCGACAGCGCTGAATGTTTCCGTCGATGTTGAATGATCTCTTTTATACCAGATTCTGGCTTGTGTAATTCATTCTCTTTACGATCAGATCATGTCTACATATTTAAACTACGACCACATAAGAAGCATATTGTTCTACTGTGTCAAGTTTCCCTGCAATCTGGTGGTAAGACGACATCAGCCGTCGCGCTAGGAGTTTGACCTTGATGCATAACGCACGAGACGGCGCGCTTTGGCATTATACATCGACGACAGAGTTTCATATCCCTAACAAATAGTGTTTGTCAACGATTAAGGCCTGGTCTTTCAATACCCTGCTAAAGTCTCAATTAGCTCTTAACAGTTAGTTAGTGGTCATTTTAGGAATGGCATTGGTTGTTGCCATGACAATACTGTCCTAATCAACAGTTTAAATGTTAGCAGGGTATTGAAAGACTGGCCCTAAGAGGCCTGGGTAAGCGAACTAAAACGCATTTTTTCAAATTTGTTTTCCAAGATTGTGTCTTCCCGCTACAGAATTTAAAAAAAAAAACAGATAAAAGCGTCCCATTACAGCATAAAAGACTAAATATTGCCCCATTACTGAAGTACTTTATGACCTCTGATGCGACCTCAAAGTGTTAAATACGATATATGTATCGAAATATAATCGTATTAAACAATTTAAGGTCGTATCAGACGTCATAAAGCACTCCAGTGTGTGACAATTTAGTCTATGCAGGAATGGGTCGGTAGGTACTATCTAGTTTTTAACAGTATTAGGGTAAAGACAAATTTCAAAATACCCTCTGACGAACCGTGCGATTCCCGTTCACTAACCCAAGCCTCATCGACATCATTCTCGAATTACTTCGGAATTCGGATGAATAATTTTAAAATATAAATACAGTTATGTCCTACCCTCTGCTCTCATACCTACCTACAGCCCACGCTGCACCTGTCGTGAACGATGGAGATTTCCAATTTGCAATTTGCCGGCTTGCAGTTCGGATTACGGTTATGTGATTGTGCCTCCCACCGAGCTCGCCATGTCACATACTATGACGTCATAGCTCTAGTCACGGCATTCATTCATGCAACTGCATCGAGTAGAGGGGCGTCTCTGTGATATAAACGAACGTGTTGGGAGTTTATTGGAACGCCGGGTGGCGAATATTTTTCGGGCAAAGAATTCGTAAATGGGAGAAAAAATCATTTTTTATAACATTCCAGTTTTAACATTTTTGAGGTGAAATAAATGGTTAATCCAACTGGATTATGTTTTCAAATGTCATTCACGATAGTTCTGGGATGAAATTGGGGTCGTGAAAACCCTCTAGAGTAAAAAATGTTCGATTTTTAATTCGAAATAGAGCATATTTACTGTTTATATCCTCCATTTTCCTTATGTAAGGCGTCAGAACATTGTATGTACCTTTACTACTCTTCTAAATCAGAGTTCTATTTGTATAAATAAGTAATTTATTTTAGAGTTTTTGTCACACACAGTCAATTCACGTCCCTTTACGAAGTCCTTGCCAGAAAAATTCTCGCCGCCGGTTGAAAGTAGGGTTATGTGAGCTAAATTATACTGATTCCACATTTTTCATTGCAAAACCTCGATGCGTGATAAACGTTGACGGAACAGGGAATCGCTCAGCAAGTTTGCATTCCTTCCCGACTGTTTTTTCATGTAAAGTTTTCCTAATATTGGCCATGACCAGCTCTAATTCCCATCCGTCCATATCCTTGTCCGTATCATTTGTCGTCATCCAAATCATCATCATAAACTAATTATCTGTCGTTATTAGCCTAGTTGCAGAACAGTGCGACGTTAAACACCAAAATATCGAGGGGTTAAGAGGGGAGCCCCGGCCTTGACTGGCAAAATAACACAGAACTTCAATATTACATACCTCTATAGGTATCCATGATAACTTACTGAAATTTTTTCTACAGTTAATGAATACTGTTACTACTTACTAACATAACAAAATTTACATTGTTATGTTTTTGTTTTTTGTAATTTTTAATAATTTTCTATACAAACAATGTATTTTGGACATTATTGGACAGATGACAAAATATGTTGACCATCAATTAACTGATTTTGGTCAAATATTTTTTTATTTTATCAACACGTTACTTTGAAATAGACTAGAATAATTTTTTAACTACATTATTAGGTTCAAAATTATAAATTTTTTATAAAGTACTCAAGAAATATGGTTACTTCAGGTGTATTACAGTCCCCTATTATTGCCCTATCTGTTCAATCACAAAAATCCTAGTCTATCTCAAAGCCCTACATAAAATGAAATTGTGGTTCAAATTTCATGAAAATCGGTCCAGTATAGTTTAGAAGTTACGTTGTCATTTAGGTGGAATTTTTTTATTTGCTGTAAATTGCGTTTGAAGTTAAAGCTATTTTTTTACCTACAATGTTTCAAAAGGCACCCGATTTAAAATGAAAAAAAAAAAAAAAAAAAAAACTGTTCGACTTTTCATCATAAATTTTTTGATTTAATACAAAACACACTCTAAACAATATAATAAAAATTAAAAAAAAATCAACAAAAAAAAAGTCAAGGCTGGGGCTCCCCCCTTAACAACTCCGGAAATCTGGTGTACACTAGCCAGGAAATTTTTGGAAATCTTAAAAATCTTTGGAAATCTTTGGAAATCTTAGGGAATCTTTAGTTATCTTTTGAAATCTTAGGAAATCTTTGAAATCCAGGAAATCTTTGAGATCTGGGAAATCTATTCAATCTGAGAAATCTTCGGAAATCTTCGGAAATCTTGGAAATCGTAGGAAATCTTTGAGATCTGGGAAATCTGAGAAGTCTTCGAAAATCTTCGGAAATCTTCGGAAATATTGGTAAATATTAGGAAATCTTTGAAATCTCGGAAATCTTCAGAAATCTTGGAAATCTTGGAAATCCGAAATCAGGTGTACACCAAAACTATTAGTTGTTAACCCCTCGCAAAATATTACTTTATAAATCATAAAAAAATCTAGTTATAGCCTCATAGGCCTCATGTCATAGGCCTCATGGACACTCGAATTGCATTGACGTTTTTGATATGTCATAGCTATAACTAGGTAGATACATTTTAATGTGGTATTTGGAGTCTTTAATGAATTCAGGGGAATGAATTCAGGGGAACAATAGAGCTAAAAAAAATATCTAAACCAGTTTCTGAACTTTTCTCTCTGGGGTGGACGAACCACCAACTATCTTGGGCATCTACTTCTTGCCAGGTCCGACGCCCCTCTCGTCTTCTCCTTTCTCTTTCTCTACTGCTGTTTTCTTTCCTTCATCCTCCTTTTTTCAACCAACCCCTTCCATCTATCCACATCCTCCCACCATTTTTCGTCTCTAATCACATTCCAATTTTCTTTAAAAAAGTATGAAAGTATCAAGTATGATTATCTTCTCAGTGTTTTATAACACAAGACCCATTGAAAAATATGCTAACGACGACGTAAGAAAGAGCTTGTAACTGTCTGTTGTATCGTTTTGTTAATGAATTGTACATCAGCGGACACATTAGAATGAACGTCACACCTGCTACACACGTGTAATGGATGTTTACCTGTTAATGTAATGTTAACGTTAATGTACTTGAGTTATTGAAATAACTCCACTCACATTATTGTTTACGATTGTTTTTTACGCGCTCGGGGCTGTGAAATGGTCATCAGCAGCGGACACTTACAGTTTAATGGCACTTTGATTGCTATGAAAGTATACACTTGTGGACACAATCAATGATCACGTGACGATACACCTACACGGTGCAGTCTGTAGATAATAGGCGGGTAGTTAAATGCATCGGACGATTGTAGTGGTAGGATGGGGTGCCGGTAGAGTGGGTACTTAATGGTTGGAATTGCGAAATAATTGTATTTTCATTGCTTAAAAGTTTTCCTATGCACCTTTCATTGTTTGAAAGTTTCCTATGTACACTCGGCCAAACAAAAATTGATCGTTGAACAAATTGAATGACTGCTGGTCATGTCTCATAACCAATCAAAAGAATTGTTATTATCATTGAAGTGTGAGATCACCTACTAGAGTGAGACAATGAGATCGCTTAGACTGACTTCTGATGGTGCGATCTTACATTTATCAGCCTATCAGATTTATTGAACGACCAATTTTTGTTTGACCAAGTGTACCTTACTATTAATTAAATCCTCCCAGTATGTATGTGGTACAGCTTATTTCGTAAAGGGCAGTATTGACACTAGGCTGATGGCTGGATGTAGGTACACTGATATTTCATACATTTTTCTCTGGGTGAGGGAGGGGGGGGGGGGGGCAATTTTATGTAAACAAATCGTATTTCAGACTTTTCCAAAGTCTTTTACAATTGGGCGCATTGTGCTGGGAAATATTTTTTAATTTCTTCATTGGATTTTGAAGAGTTTTTATGAGTAGGTTTTAAGCAATAGAAAACTTACTAACAACTAATTGTTCTAAATGTTGTTTGTGCCAGATAGCCATTTCAATTGCTATACTGTTAGCCCTCTCTAAGTCGGCATGTATACGTATAAGTTCAACGTATGTTGAATAACATTGGTGCTAAGACGCTGCCTTGAGGCAATCCGTTCCGTTGCATAGTTTTGTAGTTTAATAGTTATGCGTGTTAGGAAATATGTGTCAAATATAATAGCCAGATATTTTATGCCTGTTTCTTCAAACGCATTTTGTTTCAGCTCTCTTCAAGGTCCGTAGAGCAGAAACTTGCAAACGAAATCGCATGCAATACGAAATATCGCTTATCAACGCGTTCAGAGCGTTTTCCTCGTTTATAATCATTTGACTCATTGCTTTGTACATTCTATGAGAAGCACGTGTGAGAGACGCGAAGAAGCGCGTACGTCGCCAGGCCCCTCCCACCGCGCGAACCTCGGCCCCTGATTGGCCCGCGCTGCATTACGCAGTCTTTCTTCTCTGGTTCCTAATAACTGATGAATATTGCAACGCATCATCAGCTAATGCATTTGTTGACCTGTTTCCTTGTTGTGAATCGATACTGTGACGTCACGCGCTGTTAATTCCCGTCGTTTGACCCCACTTCTGTCTCCATTAGTCGATGAGATGATCGAGATGAGGGGTTAATATCAATCTTGTCGCCAATGCAACAGAATCCATGCAATTCAACCCGTGATGTCCAGCGGCGAAGATAACTGTCGAGCTACGGAAAGAATTGGAGGTGATATTTGTCAAATGCTTGATAACGGGGAAAGTAAACAATTTTGGCGCTTTCGTTTTTATTTTCTGGAGAAGACTGTTATAATATTTTGTATCCCTAACAACATTCTCCAGAAGCAGACTTCAGCAATTCATGGAAGAACTCAAATAATATTTTACACCAAAATCATAATAACAATTTAACAGAAATCACCGTAAAAAACAGAAAATTGATATGATGTTTTTAAAATAAATAATAATTGGTTAAAATAAGAGTTTAAATGAAAATTAGTAAGTAGCTTACTAAATATTGGATAAACCAGCCAGCTAAAAATACTCAGCTAAAAGCACAGCTAAGATACTTCAAAATGATTGGAAAAGTTGAATTTAGTCCAAAATCTAGTTACCTAATCCAACACACAATTTGACCTTGGTAACACCGGGCCTTAAAAAAAATTTAAATAATTTAAAAATATAACAAAAATGAAGTTTCAAACCATTTATTCCCTTTAACGCCACATTTTGTTATTTATATTTCTGACGAACTTAATGGGGTGAATGTTGAGATTATATTTTGTTTATATACAGAATAGCCTCAAAGAGCAACGTGAAATTCTATTATATTTTTTTAATTCATGTATTTCCCATAATTAATGTATTAGTTTTCAACATTTCACTCCTCTGCAAAAACAAGCTGTACGTCACACGCCGTGTTCCCTGTGTTACGGGATGCATAGAACTGGCTCTGGCTAACATTATCTATACGGGCCGACTCGGCGTGTGACGTCAAATTGTGTTTCATGGACAGCTACAATCTACCAAACTTTGTAAATTCATTCCTTGAAAACTATTCATCACACAACAAAAATAATACCACATCTGTCTTCAATAGAGATTTAAAATTAACGGTAATTTAAAAAATTATAATATTACCGGTAATATTACTAAAATCTGGTAAAATTGGTAATATTGGATAAAATTAGAGTTTCGGGTACAAAACGATAATGCATTTAAGAGCTACTTCTCTGCCTATTATGAGTGTATACGACTAATACGATTTTCCATGTTCTTTCATAAGATATTTGACTATATTCTCTTGATAATATCATAAGTCATCTTTTATTACCTTCACATAGGCCTAAAACAGTTTTTGTGTTAACTTTATAAGATCCAGTTTAAAATACAAAATGTACACTCGGCCAAACAAAAATTGAACGTTGACCAAATTTGAATGACTGCTGGTCATGTCCCATAACCAATCAAAGCTTGTTATTATCATTGATATGTGAGGTCACCTACTAGAGTGAGACAATGAGATCGCTTAGACTGACTTCTGATGGGGCGATTTTACATTTATCAGCCTATCAGATTTATTGAACGTTCAATTTTTGTTTGGCCAAGTGTACCTAGTAGTAGATATTAAACAGCAAAAAAAACGGTAATATTACCGTAAAATTGATTGGTAATATTACCGTAATATTACCGGAAATGTTAATATTACCACGGTAATATTACCGATTTACATCTCTAGTCTTCAACAACATCTAAACTTTCATAAAATATGTATTATTCTAAAATCTAACTTCCCTATTGCACCTATTCCCTGCTCAAATGCAGTCCACCTTCCACCATGAACGCGTGTCCACATCTCTGCTAGGAGAACGCGATCAACAGGTGATGAAGCACTCGGATCATGATTGTGTACAAAGTCAACAAGCGCGCCGATAATGTATTGGCAACACGATGCAGTGTCAACAGGGAATGTATCAACCCAATCATAGAAGAACTTGACGATGCCGTTTCCTTAGAGCGTGACGTCATAAACGCGTGGCATCATATCGCAAGTAATGTCAAGGCCGCGTTGTTCAATCAAGAGATTTCACATTTTGCACGCACATTTTATGATTTATGACACAGGTTTGATCAAATCAAATCAAAGGTTTGATTCAGGGGTCGGGAACCTTTCTTGGTGAAGGAGCCAATTTCCCCAAAAATAATAAATTAGATCATAATGGGAGCCGCAGTAGAGGCAATCAAATATACCTAATTCACCGAAAATAATAAATCTTTTTTGTATTTTCCCCGCCGGGCGTTTTTTTTTTTTTTTTTTTTTTTTAAATTTCAAGAATAAAAGTGATTCTGGGACTCTAAAATGAACAAACTGAATCAAATAATCTTCCAATTGTTGCCCCGCGGGGCGTATTTTTAGAATTTCAACAATTTAAACGTGATTCAGGGACTCTAAATTGAACCAACTTGATCAAATAACATTCTAATTGTGACCCGCAATGCGTTTTGTTTTCGAATTACGCCCAGGTGATCCCGTGACAAAGTTAGAAGGATAAGGAAACTGGACGGTCTGATCCAAATACGGTTCTTGGCTGATGAAACGTTGGGGATCTACTAACTATAGGTAGTTTGTTAATAAGATGCATTTTTTAATAATGATACGTTATGGTTACGCTAGAGAACAGAACAAAAGACATGATGACAACATTTGGGCCACTTCTCTGTCATCACGCATAGGGTAGGAATTATCAGAACATCTCTGACATACATGTCGTATCGACTAACAAGTGATTATCGAGATAATACAGAAGTGACGCAAACGCTATAGTGTTTTCCTTGGAAATAGTCCAATAACAATTGGTATAGGGTAGTTGCATCGCCCTGGTTGCTATGGTAACATACCTCAATCATTTTGTTTATTTTGTTGAGGGGCAATCAATTTTCAATGAGTTAATCGTATTTGAAGCAGTTGATCAAGAAAGACAATAAAAAAGAAAGGGAGAAATAGTATCAAATTAAATGAGAAAACTGAATCAAAAAAGTTAATTATTACTTATTTACTGAAAGCATCTGTCCCCCAGTTAAATTTTGGTCAGCTGTGACGTCAGATAAAATTGCCTTATAGTTTTCGGTGTTTTATGGCGCATTTGTTGTGGTGCTAACGTGATTCGAGCGATACCACGTGACTAAAAATATAAATCACGTTATTGGCGAAACTACTGCACTTAAAGAGTCGGGCGGGAGGGCATTTTTCTCATTCAGTAAGTGATTCTACAACTCACTTTATCAATTTTGACACATTATTGTTGTACCGTAAAATGTTGACTTTTTTATTTTTGAAAATAAACATATTTACTACGGCCACGATTCAAGCCCCACCATTTACACTACAGACTTCAACGAGGGCTCATTTTGTTCACAAAGAATAGGCGGATGTCATGACGGCCTCCAAATTTCGATAACTTCATTCCTATTTCGCCAAATCAGTAATATTTGACTCTATAATCCGGTAGTACGTTACCCATAAAAAACACTCCGTGTAAAAATGCCAGCCAAGTCTCTTAACTATAAAAAAAATAGAAGAAATCTAAAAATTCAGCACTGAAAAGTAGTGATATCAAAAAAAGGGCCAAGTCAAAACTTCATTTTAAAAACCAAAATATACTTGGCGCATCGTGTATATAGTAGTATAGTATATGCCAGAAATTAAATGTGCCTATACCTATAATGCCCTTAAAAACGATGCGCCAAGTATATTTTGGTTTTTAAAATGAAGTTTTGACTTGGCCCTTTTTTTGATATCACTACTTTTCAGTGCTGAATTTTTAGATTTCTTCTATTTTTTTTATAGTTAAGAGACTTGGCTGGCATTTTTACACGGAGTGTTTTTTATGGGGATATCAATAATTTTTTTAGTTTATTTACACAACTTGTTCCTAACTTGTGACTTATTCCTTTAAAAAAATAGGCAATTTCCGAATTGGGTACTACGAAAAATTGTGTTTGGTACTAAATATAAGCTTAAAATGATATTCCATGAAGAATTGCGAAAGCATCGTTCCAATAGGTCCAACCGTTTTCGAGCTATGGTATCACTTCCTTTTTTAAAAATGGCGGCTGAAATTACTGCCACCTAGAATTTATTTTTATAAATGTTAAGTATCATTATAAGCTTTCTGAATATGTAGTTATTGTAGTAAGAGGTGATTCAAGTCTGATTCTTCATTTTTATGACGTCATTTCCGGTTTCGGTAATAGTAAATGTATATTTTGACTATTGATATTCCTTAAAGATGACCGTCTGAATCATTTGGCGATAGTTTTATTCCGATCGGTGTAGCCGTTTTCGAGATATGACGTCACTTCCGGTTTCAAAATGGCGGCTTCCGGTTGGTTTTATAAAAAGGCACCTCAGACGCCAAAAGTGCACATGTGGTAAAAATTTCAAGTCAATCGGTTTAGCCGTTTAGGCTGTGGCGGTGATAGCGGTGTTTCGTGATATCATCAGATAGGTTTTAAAAGGGGTGTAATTTCACTGTTTTCACGGCCCTCTAGCTCGCAAATGGCATAACCTGTTGTTCCCAAATTTGTTATATGGGGTGGGGTGGGCCATAGCTCGAAATTAAGATATATCGCAACAATGTGAGATTTTTCAATTTTGAGATCCAGTAGGCCGAAAATGCTATGTTGTTGCTTACAGTAAAAGTGTTTGGTCTGCTCCTCAGTTTATTAGGCATTTACGGTATGTTGAGTGAGTGTGAGTGTACGGTACGACTTGGCTGGGTGGAGCGACCGCTCCACTAGATATATTTTTTTTGTAAAAATTGAAACAAAAAATTAGAAATGGGGGCCGTCAGCCTATAACTAGATATCTATAATGAATATTCTCTGCAAGTTTCGTGTCATTCAATTAAACTGTTTTGTATATTCTTGGTCCACAGTAACGTGCATTTTTTAAGTTTGAATACGTCCCGGATTTTTTTTGTGGTGCCCAAAAACGACTAGTGACACTTGAAATCATATGTTCTAGCTCCCTCTTACGAAATATGAAGAAAAAAATAATTAATACATATCTATCGTCTCATATATTCTCATATTCTGTTCTGCAAATGGGCTATAATGGCGATGGATGAATGAGTATGATGAATGATGATGAGGCAGATGATTGTGATGAATAGGTAAGGTTGGAAGCTATAATTATAAATAATTATTATAATTATAGAATTGATAAACATTAATGCATAATGTGTATCGGATTCCAACCTGTCGCCAAGTATTCCATTAATGCCAAGGTCTCAGCAATTTCCATTACGAATCTTTTCAAAGTTACATCAAGTTAGTGGCCATATTACCATTAGTTTAATCTTCAGTTTAGTTAAGCTCCACTGCGGTCAATGTAGCCTGAGGTTAATTTAAACTGAGGAAATAAGCTCAGGAGTTAAATTGCAGTATGATGGTAATACACCGAGTTTTCTGAAGTCGAGTTTAAGCTAACTTTAGCTTAAACTAATGGTAAAACCGGCCCTTAGCTAGATTTAAAAGTCTGAATTACACAGATAAATGTTTTAAATATGACAAAACCAAGACTCGAGTTTAAATTTTAACTAATTTGGTGCGTTTTCACGCGATTTGTCAACTATATTTTTAACCTTTTGAAAAAAATGTGACAAAATCATAGCAGCCGGTATATTGTGGAGGGGGGGGGGGGGGGGGGGGGGGTGTTCTATACTTACAACTTTAATTTGTTATTTTTTAATGAATTCACTTATTTCAAGATTATAGAATATAATGTCATTAAAATGGCAATAACGTTAGAAAAAAACGACAGATCAGTCTTAAAATAGGCAAAAATACCTCAAATGTCGGTCCCAATGACCATGCGAGTTGATCGGTCAATCGGTTAGTTTAAATGTCAAAAATCACAGAAAAGTCGGGTTTACATTTTAACCAATGGGAGGATTTGGCTGAAACTTTGTAAGATTGGGGACAATATTGGTCGCAATGACATTGCAAAATTTCAAATTGATCGAATGAACCAAGCGAAATAATAATAAAAAAAAAATGAACCAATCTCAGGGTCCCGTTCAAAAAACGATCCCAGAGACCACTTAGATTAACGTTAGTATGTGTGCAAAATTTCAGATCGATTTGTTGTGCGGTTTGACCTGGGCAGTGCAGGCAATAAATGGAAGGTGCCATAAGAGTATACCGTGGTGACGCTCGCTCAATAACAAGTCCCAATGAATGTCAACAAATACTGTTTGACCATTGAACGCCCTGATAGGTGACACCAGGTTGGGGAGGATTGTCTGGTCATTTGTTCGGCTTCTTGCATCGCCCTTGACCGCTCTCGATGACCCATGTCGACCACTGCGGTCGATATCGATATCGATGTTCGTCACGCGATCGGTGACAGTGACAGTGATATCTCACACGATAACGCACAGCACGCGTGATGCGGTGTTTCAAGGGGAAGAAGTACATTCCATATCCTGCATGTTGCATGCAGTCAGTTATGTTGGTATATTATGAAAGTGCTACGTACCTATACCAATAGTAAGTGAGTTTTAATAATATCTTTGCCAATAGTAAAACTATCTTCTTATGGTTGCATTGAATAATTATCATTTATTTTAGCAAAGTATTCTAGTACTAGTGTTAACAGTAATGAAATGACGCTAAATTACGTATATTTTAATGATATTTTTCGACCCGTACATTCATATCCCCATAAAAAACACTCCGTGTAAAAAACCCAGCCAAGTCTCTTCAACTATGAAACAATAGAAAAAATCTAAAAATTCAGCACTGAAAAGTAGTGATATCAAAAAATGGGCCAAGTCAAAACTTAATTTTAAAAACCAAAATATACTTGGCGCATCGTGTATATAAATAATATAGAAGCTTATGCCAAAAACTAAATATACCTAAATATATATAATATACCTATAATGCCCTTAAAAACGATGCGCCAAGTATATTTTGGCTTTTAAAATTAAGTTTTGACTTGGCCCATTTTTTGATATCACTACTTTTCAGTGCTGAATTTTTAGATTTTTTTCTATTGTTTCATAGTTGAAGAGACTTGGCTGGGTTTTTTACACGGAGTGTTTTTTATGGGGATATCACTAATTTTTTTAGTTTTTTTACCAAACTTGTAACACATATCGGAGCAACAATGACTAATTCCTTTAAAAAAATACGCCATTTCTGAATTGGTTACTACGAAAAATTGTGTTGTGTGCTAAATACAAGCTTAAAGTGATATACCATGAAGAATTGCGAAAGCATCGTTCCTATCGGTCCAGCCGTTTTCGAGTTATGGCATCACTCCAGGTTTTCAAAATGGCGACTGAAATTACTGCCACCTAGAATTTATTTCTATAAATGTTATGTATCATTATAAGCCTTCTGAATATGTAGTTATAGTAGTAAGAAGTCATTAAAGTATGATTATTCATATTTATGACGTCATTTCCGGTTTCGGTAATAGTACATTTCTACTTCAGCTATTGGTATTCCATAAAGATGACCGTCTGAATCATTTGGCGCTAGATTCATTCCGATCGGTCAAGCCGTTTTTGAGATATGACGTCACTTCTGGTTTCAAAATGGTGGCTGCCGGTTGGTTTTATAAAAAGGCACCTCAGACGCCAAAAGTGCACATGTGGTAAAAATTTCAGATCGACCGGTTCCGCCGTTTAGGCTGTGGCGGTGACAGCGACGTTTCCTGATATCATCATCATCATCATCATCATCAGATGGAGATAGGTTTTAAAAGGGGTGCAATTTCACTGTTTTTATGGCCCTCTAGCTCACAAATGTAATAACCTGTTGTTCCCAAATTTGATATATGGGGTGGGGTGGGCCATAGCTCGAAATTAAGATATTTCGCAACAATGTGATATTTTCCATTTTTAAGATCCAGTAGGCCGAAAATGCCATGTTGTTGCTTACAGTAAAAGTGTTTGGTCTGCTCCCGGCATTTACGGTTTGTGGAGTGAGTGTGAGTGTATAGTACGACTTGGCTGGGTGGAGCGACCGCTCCACTAGATTCTAAATTGTAAAAAATAAATGTGGTTTTGAAAATAACATGGAGAAATTTTCAAAAATAGTGATGGTATTGAATATTTTTTATTTTTTGTGCTATTTGAAGTGTCACAATAAAAAATTAAATGAATGTAGAAACATTACAATTTATACAACCTATTAGTTTGTTTAGTTTAATAAAACAATATCTATAGTGTATCGTTTATTGTGTCATTTCGAACAAATCGTTATGATGCTTTTTATATCGTCTTAAATTTGGTTTGTTTTTGAAATCAATTGAAATCTTAATGACGATTTGTTGATTTATTACTGATTTCGCCTTCTTCTTGTGATTCCGCTTTGATTCGGTCGAATGCAAGTGTTTGCTAATCTCCTGCACAATGCACACACCTGCCATGTTCAACCCTGGCTCGACAGCCCGGGTTCGATGCTCGGCCGCGCTCTATCGCAACACTTCATGCCTGACATCTTCCGTCAGGCACCGTCAGCAGGGGTTCATTTGTAAAATAATTAGAAGGCCTCTCTTTCAAAGTAAAAATTTAAAATAAAGATTGCACTGCAGGCGCATTGAATTTGCACCGACCATGTAGACTTCTTCTATCTTCTTCCTACTGTATATCTATCTTCGGCTCCTTTATCGGCATTCATCTTTCTTTCGTCGTCTCCTTCTTCATAATCTTATTCTTATGCTGCATTCTTCTTGACACAATGAGCCCAGCTTTCGTTTTTTTATTGTAATTATTTTAAAGTTGTGTTTTAAATTACTTAAAAACATTTATTTTGCTTAAAAAAAAACGAATTTTTAAATTTAGAAGAATTTGTATTTATCGTTTTTAATTTTTAAAATATTGTTAAAGTTTGCAATAAAACCTTTTTTTAAAAATACATTTTAAAGAATTTTTAAATTTCGAAGAATTTGTATTTATCGCTTTTAATTTTTATAATATTGTTAAAGTTTACATTGATGGTTCACATCGATTTTTTTCTTCAAATTTGGGCACAACGTTAGATTTATAGTGGTGTGCTTGGCGGCAGTAACTGGGCGAAATGATTTCTCATGAAATGAATTTTAAGTGCGAAAAAGTTTTAAAAAAATATATTATTTCTTGGCCCGCTTCTAGATTTCAATCCTTTTAGGTGGGAAGGTGCTTTGACAGTATCTTTGCATTTTTTTGTTTTTGTACAACATATCCATACTGACAGCCAGGGACGGTTTGGCGCCCCTAGGCTAATTCACATGAGCCCCCGCCCCCCTAAAAATCACTTGTAATCACAGAAACTTCCTAAAATCTTATGACTAACCCGCGAGAATGAAGGGGTAGACGCAAGGCAGGGCGAGCGCAGGGCTTATTTTTAGAATTTATACACTTTTTGATTGAACCTGGGGCGAGGAAATAGCGCCGTTTTTCATAAATCATTGTAATACACCTCAAGCTAGAAACCCTACCTCTTGCCAAGTGGGGGGGGGTCTCCATATCCTACATTCTATTAAAAAGACTACAGTAATTATTGTCTTGACACAAGTTATACCACATTTTCATAATAATTACTTCTTGTTTATGATTTGGTATTTTTTTTATCATAATTTGGCATTTATTTGACGCCGCGGCGCCCCCTTGAAGATGGCGCCCCTAGGCTATAGCCTAACTAGCCTAATGGGTAACTGCCCCTGCTGACAGCACAACTAATCGGCTACTACTAATGGATGTAGCTGTGCATTTGATGATATGTGAGTTTCTGACTGACTGCTTATCGCGAGTACCTCCGCATCGGAAACAAGAGTGCGGTTTGAGAGCGATAAGTTACTTGCAGTGTCAACACATGCTGATAGTGATAGAGTTGAATATGTTTGTGAGAGGGTAAACTAGGGATGGAGCGAACCTGGATTTTGATATCGACTATCGATATCATTTATATATCGATATATATCGATATATCGATATCGCGATATATCGATATATTGAAATATCGAAATATCGATATATTGAAGTATCGATATATTGAAATATCGATATATTGAAATATTGAAATATCGAAATATCGATATATTGAAATATCGAAATATCGAAATATTGAAATATCGAAATATCGAAATATTGAAATATCGAAATATCGATATATTGAAATATCGAAATATTGATATATGACAATATTATATTTCGATGTAGGTATGGAAATATTGATATATCGCATAAATGCCTTAAATGCCTTAAATTGCTCCTAAAAATGATAGGAAATTCAAAAGAAAATTTAAATAGAAATAACACAGCCGTTCCAAAATATAGGGTCACCGGCCAGATAAGAAAGAAATGTGAATAATCTGAGAAATTGTTCTAAAATCTGATAAACGCTGCACTGCAAATATGAATTATTTTGCCATAGTAGGTATAAACTTCAATTAAGAATATAGTTGTATCATACGGTAAAGCTTCGATATATCGATATTTCAATATATCGATATTTCAATATTTCAATATTTCGATATTTCGATATTTCAATATTTCAATATTTCAATATATCGATATTTCAATATTTCGATATTTCGATATTTCAATATTTCAATATTTCAATATATCGATAATTCAATATTTCGATATATCGATATTTCAATATATCGATATTCAATATATTCAGGTATCGATATTTCGATATTTTTTTGATATCGATATATATCGATATATCGATATTTTCTCCATCCCTAGGGTAAACCATCGGGTTCTTTTAGAGTCCCTCAGGGAGGGGGCCGACAATGTCTTGTCAAATACAACACAGTAAGTCCATTGATACCAGATCGACAACAGTGTCTTGGATTCTGCCTGTAATCTTCCTTCGGGAAGTCAACGATGTATCTGACTGTGCTATTACTTTGCACATCGAATAGTCATGTGTCATGCCTGACATTAGTAGTTTATTGCGAGGTTTATTGTTTGCAGCGCTGCTCAGCTAATGCAAGTAAATACACTATGAAATGATAATGTTCATATAGATACGTGATTATACATAATCCATCAAATACCTCAGCAGTTACAACATAACATCTATGACTGTTTTACTCTTACAGAACCAGTTGTTATTGTGATTTGGTACGCGGTGTATCCAGGCGCGTAGGAACTTTATTTTGAGTGGGGGGGGGGGGGGGGGGGGGTCAAAATTATCAGGGATCGATGAATGTGAGGAAAAAGTAGTTCGTCGTTACAAGGGAGTCTGGGGGTCTCGCCCCCCAAGCTTGCCCCGCAGGGCCTTTTTTGAATTTTTGATACAAAAGAATCGAATTCGAAGCTATTTTGGCATTCTTATGAAAGAAATTAACCATGTGTGATATGCAATAATCTGTAACTATACTAGGTTAATCCCATGGTATAAGTATCTATTATTGCATCATGGGTTAATCCCCATTGGCCCCGCAGGGAAATTTTTGAGTTTTTGATACAAAAGAATCGAATTTGAAGCTATTTTGGCATCATTTTCAAAGAAATTTAAAAGGTGTGATATATGAAATATTCTCCGGAAAACTTTAGACAAAATGCATTATAATCTGTAAATTTTTATTTGTTAAAATCCCTAATAGGCCCACCGGGTATTTTTTAGTTTTTGATAGAAAAGAATCAAATTTGAAGCATTTTTGGCATTCTTGACAAAAAAAAAATTGTGATATTCAATATTCTTGGAAAAACTTTCGACACAATGCATTATAATCTGTTCATCTTTTTATTTGATAAAATCCCCAATGGCCCCCGCAGGGAATTTTTTGAATTTGTAGTACCTAAAAGAGAGTCGATGAATCGATTTTGTAATTCCTTTGAAAAAGGTTGCAATAAGCAACAGCAATAAGCAATAATACACATCTGTATGTGTTTTGGTATCATATTTTAACTTGTCATATTACATTTTATTCATGAGGATGACACGTTGTACAAATTATTATCATATGAGAGTTATTGTCTCATTGGTTGGAAATAGGTACCTCTGTTCAATTAGTTTTGCAAAACTTGGGAAAATTTTGAGAATTCAACCTCATAATGGAGCAAATCTGTGCATTTTTGGATCTCTATCAAATTTTTTGTATATCTGGGGGTGATATCTGGGGGTGTCAAGATGAAAAGTGGGGGGCTCATTGACCCCAACTCCCCCCCCCCCCTTCCTACGCGCCTGGGTGTATCAATTCAAACAAACACTTGTAAGGTGCTGCAAGCGCGAGCGATTTTGCCGCTTGTTGCAGGCACTTTTTTTAAATACGGTTGGAAACAAAATGGGTTGACGAAATGATTTGAAATTTTAACCATGAATGGATAAAAGACAAACTTAGGGTTATCACTTGGTAAATTTTTAATTTTTTGCTTCGTTAATTAGTTGATTTTTGGTGAAAATGTTCAATATTCCTGTCTCTTCACGGGTGCCGTATGAAATTGAATTTTAAAAATGGGCCTAGTGTTAGCTCTAAGTTTGTCTTTTGTCTAATCATGATTAAAATTTGAGATCAGTTTGTTTACGGGTATGGTCTCCAATCGTATCGGAAATTTCGTAGTTTTGAGCGGTTTTGTTGAAAACCCGGCGCCTTATTAACAATGCACGAAGCAAAAATTAAAAAGTGCTACTAATATACAATCAGACTGATCATGTGAACATCCTTTCAAAGTTACACACACTTATGAAATAATATTTCTTTCTCAATTTTCTAAAACCTAGTATCACCTTAAGTCTAATATCTTTTACAATTTCTTTTATTATATTAAATCCCGTTTTAGTTTGATAAGTGCACAAAACCAAAGAGAGCTTATCTATTACGCTACCAATTAAATTCGCATACGATTTGATTGGTTTCGTATCTGATACATTATATTGTATTGACGCTTACATATCTAATGTCTGTCATGTCAGATAATGCTTGTATTTTACTTTTCACCAGCTAGAATTATTCGCAAAGTGTGGAGATGTGAAAATATAATTAAGTTGACACGCTAGCATATAATCTGCGTTTTTAATTAAATAGTCTTGTGACAATAATAAGTGGAATGTCCTTCCCACACTCGACACCTCACATTAACGTGATTTCTGAGTGGAAACAGCGATGATGCAATCGCATCTAATTGCCCGTGCGATGTGAGGTGTCTTGTTCAATTTGTTCAGGTAGCAGCTTCTTTGACACTTGCAGCTAGCAACTATACTCCATTCGGCGCGGACCTTTCAGCGCCTGAGGGCAAATGCCAAAATACAATCGCCAATTAAATGCTGTATATGCACCTCAGAAATGTGGATTTTCTTTCCTCCTCTATTGTTATGAGGTGAGGTGGAGATAGTGCTAGAAAAATAGCCACAATTAGCGTGGAAAATAGGTATTTCAAACAGAAAATAGTTTTTTCGCTGTTGCAAATTCCGTGACGAACGTACTATATGCCGAGCTTGCTCAACATTTCCATTTTACTCGTTTTCAGAGATAAACTAAAGTTCATTCACGATTAGAATTGCAAGCCGTAATGGCGGCCGTGTAGATACTACTGTAGTCAAATGAACAATTGTATACCTACATATGAAAATATCAATAGAATAATCCAAAACTATGTATAATACGACTGTAGATGGAAATAAATCAATTTGATTGAATTTTTCTAATATTTTCTAATAATAAAAATAGTGTATTTGACATAATTTATACAATTTCAATAATACAAAGAAGAAAGTCTTGCCATTGACAGGGCAGTGTTCAAGTGACTGACCAATGAACGACGTGATCGACTAAAACGTCAGTGAAATTCTTATCGTGAACGAACTTTACTACTGTTTGCTTACTATTTTTCCATCTTCATTGAAAAAGTTCGATTAGATTATCACATTTTAACGGCGCGTCAACGACGAGGTTATCTTGCGCACATTAATTTGTACGTTTAACTTTGTTGATCATAAGTGGAGGATATGGGGAGGGGTCGACCTAACGGGCCCGATCGGGGGGAGTCTGAAACTGGTGGGAAAGCCAGTTCAGAATCGGGACATACCGGGAGGGAAGGGAAACTTCGGGCCGGTGGGACCCGATTTCAGGGGATCACCATTTCGAGGGGGGAGGCCGGCCCGAGGGGCCCGCGAATTTGGGGAGGGCATGGGACTAGGTCGACCCTGGACTGCACTTGGTTGGGACCAACTCGTAATGTGAGGACTGAGGAGACCTCTTAAGCCCGACATCCGTGTCAAGGTGAGGAAAGTTCGTTATGATGGCCACCAATGGGGTCAAATTTGAACAAAATGACTGGCCTTGATAGAACATTTTCTCGGGGGCATCGCCGCCAAACCCTCTTTTTACACAACGTCTCAATTAGAATACATAGTGTGATTTTAAATTTGACACATATTTCACAGATTATTTGTTTAAACTTTCAACGTTTAATATATCGAATCAATTGATTTGATTTGTGTCTTGAGCAATCGCTGCCTTCCTCATTGGTATAGTCCCCAGCGTACCTACTCCTATTCCTGAAAAAAATGAGAGTGAGTATGAGAAAAATATAGTGAGAAAATCGTTGTCACACACTGGATTTCAGCAGGCTTGGATTCTAATTGGCTGATATCGATTTTGTTACTACTTTTGCTCATATTCACTTATCACTTCAGGAATAGGTCCCCTGGGGTGCGATCACATAAACTGACAACTTTCTTGTCGCATGACCATTTTCTCATCTCAATGTTATTCACGACCTCCTCGGGTGAGATGAGAAGATTGTCACCGTGACAAGTGATTGTTGTCATGTTACATAATCGCACCCAGCATCCACGAGTCTAATTGGTTGGCCTGTGTCGAGAAATGGAGCCCGTTTGTGTGGATTCTGTTCCTTCTTCACTGAGCTTCCATTGTACTGATCTGTCTGCGGTATGTGCAGAGGCTTTGAGAATGTGAACAACGATAAGACGATTGTACATAAAGGAGTGCTAGCTACTTTTGCTGGGCGTTTATTTTGTAGTGTCATATGCAGCATTGTGTACCTGTACTAATACAGGGGTCGGCAACCTTTTTTGGGGAAGGAGCCAATATCCCAAATATTAATAATTTAGAAGATACTTGGAGCCGCAGTAGAGGCAATCAAAATACACCGAAAATAATAAATGTATTTACTAGTTCATTATGGCATTTTGACGGAGCCCCCCCAGTTGTTGCCCCGCAGGGCGTTTTTTTCGAATTTTCAAATTTTGCGATTCCATATTATTTAAATTATAACGAGCCATTCAAGAACCACCAAGGAGCCGCAGGTTGCCGACCCCTGTCCTAATAGGTACACTCACTGAATAATAAACGGTATTCGAAAGAAAGTGATTGGCTGATAAAAGTTTGTGGCATCATATCCCATGAAGTCTGTGCTAACTAGTAATCTAACTTACTGATTTCATTGATAAACATTGATTGAATGTCGAGGAACCTGACCAGCAGCCAATCCGTTTCGTTCAAATACCGCTTTTAATTTGGCCAAGTGTACGTATTATAACCAAATTTCATAAAATTTACAAATTGTATACACATCCTATACTGATAAGTCAAGTTTGAAGTCAACTTTGTGTGCGTAACAAATGTTTTTGCATAGTATTATTGTGTGATTAATAAAATAAAACTACATTTGTAAGAGATATTATAAACTCATTGGAAAAGGTCGTCAAGGCCACTTGTCGTCTTGCATTGATTATTCGTTCGGAGTCGGACACATTGCAGGCTATTAGGTCAGCTGTTTGATAAACATTATGGAAATCAAGGCCGATTATGTAACTTCAATCATTCATTACGTAGTTAAATAATAGTAATGTTTCCAAAAGACTTATCGATGTGTAAGAGACAATCATTTTACCTGACATCACTCGTTGCCCAATTTACACATACTGGGGTTGAATATTAAATTGAAGTAAAATGGTCTGTGGAAGGGAGAGTAGAAATATAGGAAGAAGTAGAGAAGAGAAGTACCTTCTGAGAGAAATGGGGGAAATATGAAGCGTCAAATCCGTCAACTTGGACAGTGTGCCCTTTGATAATTTTTTTGTTTTAGAATTAATATTTGTACCAAACAATAATAATTGTCGATTTTTTTTTTTTATTATCACATATTTATTTACATTTATAAACACTTAATTCCACACTAGGTAGAGTAAAAATTTCTTATAGGCTAAATACATTTAGTAATGCCGGCTAGCCAGGCCTGTCACATTTGTCTTCCTTCTCATCCTCCTCCCCTCCTTCCTTTTTTCTTCTTGTTCTTCTTCTCCTTCTTCTTATTCTTCTTCTTCTCCTCCGTCTTTTTCTTCTTCATCCTCATCCTCCTCTACTACCTCCACTTTAGTAACTATTTGTTCCCATAATTCTTGATTTTCCCACAAATGTTTCCTTTCAACTTCTTCCCATCTTTCACCTCGTTCCTCAACATCTCTTTTCACCTGTTCAATCCATCTATCTCTTGGCCTCCCAACTTTTCTTTTACCTTCCACATACTTTCCAAATTCACTTTTGGCTCTTCTACTGTCTTTCATTCTCTTAAGTTTACCAAACCACCTCAGTCTTTCTCGCCCAATTTTGAACCCAACACTCTCCACACCCATCTTCTTCCTTATCACCATACTTCTTACATGTTCCTTCATCGATATATTTGCCATTCCTCTCACGAACTTCATCTCTTCTGCTTGTACCATACTCTCCTCCTTCCATCCCAAATTCCACGTCACCGCCCCATAACATAATATCGGTAAAAAATATTGCTTGTATAATACTAATTTAAATTTAAGTGGTAAATCCCTATTCCATACTAATTTTCTAACTTTTTGATAAAACCCGTCTGCTTTCTGTATTCTTCTTTTAACTTCTTTCGAACACTTTCCGTCTTTTGTAACCAAACTTCCTAGATAACTAAAATCTTCTACTTGTTTAATATCTTTTCCATCCAATTTCAAACCATTTCTTACAAGCCCATTTTTCTTCTTCTCCAAAACCAAATATTCACTCTTCTCACTACTAATCTTCATTCCATATCTTTTTATCACTTCGTTCCACACATCCACTTTCTTCTGTACCAACTCTTCAGTCTCTCCCCAAATTACAACATCATCCGCATATACCCCAGTTTGCGAATCTAGATCTCATTCCTTTCCACCTCCCGAATTATATCATCCATTACCATAATGAACAGCAAAGGTGACAACACACTGCCTTGCCTTACTCCTGATCTCACACTAAACCAGCCCGTTCTTCCTCCCACTGTTTCCACACAACTCTCACATCCAACATACAAACTCTGTACTCTTTCAATCAACTTCTTGTCTATTTCCCTTGAAAAAAAATAAAAATAAAACAGTTACCTACTTATTATTATATGACGTTTTAGCAATCTGATTAGATATCAATGCAAAAAAATATGAAAATATATTTCTAAAGCATTTGGTTACGAAAGTACTTGTTTGTGGACACATCATGTATTTAAATATTGTTTTTACTGATTTTTACCGAGTTTTTGCCTCGGTAGCTCAGCTGGTAGACCATCTGACTGGATATCAGAAGGTCGTGGGTTCGAGTCCCACTCAAGGAAAATCTTTTCACATTGCAGTTGGTATTTATTAACACCGTGTATTTGTTTACAAAAGAGTTGGAGAACTAAACAAACCATCGCAAATCTTGCTCCGTTTTCCCATCTTGTTGACACATCAGAAATGCAGCGTTTTAGCTTACGTCTTACCTGCGCAGTCAAAAATGTAAACCCCTATTTTTCCCGGACTTTGTGATCGAAATCAGCACCAGATCTCACTTTTATAATTGTTTACAAACAATAAGTCTAAGTTGACTTAATAAGTCAATAAGTCTTTTTGCGATAAGACTCTGGAGTTGTTATCTCGCATTGAGACGTGATTCTTTGTCCGCAGTGAGTGCCTTCTA
The DNA here is from genome assembly GCA_934045905.1 of Leuctra nigra. Taxonomy (NCBI): domain Eukaryota; kingdom Metazoa; phylum Arthropoda; class Insecta; order Plecoptera; family Leuctridae; genus Leuctra; species Leuctra nigra. The sequence continues at coordinate 16,727,126 of OW203769.1, forward strand.
CTCGTCCGTGGCGTGCGCAGCGAGCATGCTGGACCAGCACTGACGGCACCGCCAGCACCGACGGCACCGCCAACATGGACGCCGGCAAGAAGACCGAGTACAGGAAGCACCCGCGCGCCACGTCGAACTTCGTGTCGTCGCTCACGTTCTGGTGAGGAACGACCAGTTTATTGATTTATGATCTTGGCAAATGATTTTTGTGATTTTTGTGACTTGGTTTTTGAGTGATTTTTTTTGTTGCGTGATTTGTTTTTATTTTTTGATATTGACATGATTCTTTTTATTTTTGTTATTTTTATAGGTATATATATATTTTATCTTGGATTTTTGTATTTCTCTTTGCTTTTTAAATTTCGTGAAGTGATTTATTTTTGGTTTTTAATATGATTTTTTAAATGTTTTTTTTACTTTTTTATTTATGTTATTTTTTTTTAAAATGTACACTGATATTTTTAGTTTTTCACCCCTCGGGTAGAACGCCCCAAGTACATTTGGCTCGATTTGGCGTTGCACACTTTTCACAATCAATATATCAATTGCTTTGACTGACATTGTCTTGAAGCGTACTATTACTGGTATGAGCTCAACTCGAAAATCATTGAAATGGACATCGGGCCTTCTGCTTCTGCGGTACAGATTACAATCAGCAGATTTGCATTATTTCAAATAGAATATATTGAATAACTAACGTCAGTTCAAGAGTATCATTAGAATCTACAGTGTAACAACTCCCATGTCTATTGTGCATAACCGACCACGGAAATTACATATCAACAGGGTGGGAATTTATTTCGAATTTCAGGAATGAATTTAACAGGTTTGATACGCTATTTGACCTCTATTTTAATCCTAATTTTTATATTGAGAAAAGCATCTGAAAGGGTTTTCGCCTCCCCCCCTTCCCCTCATGTATGTAGTCACGCAAGAGGTATCTACTAAGTAATATTGATGTAATTACCCACTAATCACACTTGTATACATGTAAACGATAATGTATACAACGTATGGAAACCAGATGCGATGTAATTGTGTTCTGATATCATTTAGCTGGCAATACAATGCCATTCTCTTCTGTCAATTGCGTCAACAGATGTCTCAATTGACAGTTCCTTGTCTGTCTTGATAGCTGAAGCGAGGGCTGACAACTACAAAAATCAGTGTTCACATTTAAAAAAATCAGTGTTCACCATAAAAAAAAACTCGCAACAAAATCAAAAATCAAAAAAAAAAAAAGATACTAAGAAACAAAAAAAATAAAAAAGGTAATAACAATAATAAAAAATTCAAAAAAATTTAAAAAATCGTATTAAACTAAAAAATTAAAAACATTAAAAATAATCAAAACAATAAAAAAAAATTAAAATAAAAAAATCAGATGTACGAAAAAGTCGCGTTTTAACCCCTCATTTAAATTGGACAGAAGATGACCGCGTTGCTATGTAGCCACTCTTCTTCAGTAGGCATAATATACTCCGGTGACATAACCCGGCGTCATCTTGCCAAGTTGTTGTTCGTAGCGTGTTTAATGAAGGTAATAGTATTTAATGAAACACAATCGGGAGGCAATGAACTTGACAATCAACTTAAAGGTAATTAATATTACCTGTTATTCCTTCCCACCTGGTGCCGTGCTATTGAAATAGTGGCACGTGTTATGAACTATGACTTGGTGGAAGACACACATGTCAACCAAGGAGGTTCGGCCGAACTAACTGACATTTTATTTCTTCATACATTAATTAATAACACAATCGACTGTCCTCAACTTCTGTCTCAAATCAATTTTTCAGTTCTGTCCCGCCTCACTCGCCAAAAATCATCATTTAGATCTCATAAATGCATGGATAAATATTTTAAAACAGTCTTGGTTTAGAATTATGTATACTTTTGATAATTTAACTTCCAAATTGATAACACTTGAGAACAATTCTATTGAAAACATTGAGTCCACTTTTAACAAATAAAGTGGTATGTTAACAAACATACCGGTGCTCGCTTATCAACGCGTTACATCGAGCTTGTTCCTTGTGGTAGATAATGGTTGTGAGATGATGATGATGAAGAAAAATAGGTATGGGTAGACGGCGGGCAGGAGGCAGTCCCCAACATTTGCCTTGCGACCGAGGGAAACCACAAAACAACTCAGTCATAAAGGACGACATTTAGAAAAGTTCAATAGTGTAGCATCAATGACGTATACAATTACAGTTCAGAAGCCAAATGCACAATTCAAGTGACACGACGATGCGAATGGGATAGAATTCAGCAAATCCAAGTTTTTACGTTCGCTTCAATTGTTCAATCCGTTGCTTGAAACATTTACAACTATATTAATCAAATATACCTAATTATTGTCGGTTTGGTTCACAACTGTACTACATTGGAAATAGAATTTAAGTGAATTACAATTAGTCACTTACTTCAGTCCTGCTTCCCAATGGCCTGTATTTCGCAAGGTTACGTATGTCTTGTCAAATCCAATCGCATTCACAACTTCACTTCATAGGCGTGCGCACGGGGGGGGGGGGGGGGGGCCGGGAAGGCCTTGGCCCCCCCTAATGGCTCAGCCTCAACTAAAAAATTATAAAATGTGGTCCTCATAGTGTCAAAAGTTTAAACAAAAAAATCTCCCTGCGGGGCATACTGGAGTTGCTCAAATCACTGGAATCAAGTACTAGGTTGATCAAAAACACAATATTTTGGAAAACAATGTCTATAAAGTATCTTCCAAAAACACGATTTTTTCATGAATTTCTAGGTTTTTCCCCTAAAAATTTCTTTTAAATATGTTTTGGGGCATGCACCCCTCACCTTATTGTAGTGAAAAGGTGTGTTAAATTAAAAAAAAAAATTGTAAAGAAAATGCTCGTCAGAACGTCTCAAAATTGATCTCAAAGTGTCAAAAAACCAAAAAATTCCCTGCGGGGCAAGGTGGGGGCCGTGCCCCCCACACCCCCCTTAACCCGTGGCATTTTTTCCCGTAGACTTTCCCCACCCTGTCATTAATCCCTGCCGGCGTCCATGTTGGCCCCCCCTAATGATTTCTCCTGCGCACGCCTATGCTTCACTTTATTATATTATAACAAGAGCAACACATAGTTTTCATGATTCTGTCACATTTACACTTCATTCATATTTATGACGTTTTCAGTTCATAAACACACGTCTTTTAGTGAAAATTCACGTGAAATGTCACTGGAAACACTGATGACAGTTCTGCTTTGTTTACATCGGCGCCATCTTGGACATCGGCCTGGTGGATGTCAGTCAGCTGAACATTCAGTACACGACCGTCATGTAGGAGGCAGTGAAATCGGAACGCCGCGCGGCAATGAGTAGATGAGACGGTCGGCATACCCGCGGTATGCCGAGAAACATCAGTTGTCTGAAATACTACTCTTCCAGATAACATCAGGCTTCGAGCGGCAATTTTGAAATTTCGAATAATATTATAAATCCCAAATAAAACTCAGAGTGCACACATTGATATTGATAAGCGATCAACCGAATTACAAGGAAGGAGCCTCTTCTTTCGGGTCATTTGCAGTAGCATGGTACTCTGTTTTTGTTTGTTTGTTTGTTTGTTTGTTCGTTTGTTTGTTTGTTTCCCTGTTGATGCTACGATTCAGGTCGCAAAAATAAGGTTTCCGCCTACACGAAAACTTTCATTTCGTTCTGAAATAATTTCTGATCAATGCAATTTTAATGGCATGAAATAATTTTAGACGGCAATGATTTTGATCGTTATAGAATATGACCCACGTAGTGAGCAGTGTTGTGATTAGATAATTCTATTTTTATCTAGATAAAGATAAAGAAAACCTGTCAAAAATTTATCTAGATAAGATAAAAGATAAATTTCTATGAAATCATCTAGATAATAGGTAAAGATAAAAAATAAATATCTGTTATAATAGATATTTTTTAATAATAATAATAATAATAATAGAATTAGATAATAGACACACAAATGCATTTTGAATTTAAATTTTTTATCTAGATAATTGCCAATAAATAAATATCTTTATATAGATAAAGATAAAGATAACCAATTATTTAATTATCTTGATAAGAATTCATAAAAAATAATTATCTAGATAATTTTATCTAGATTAGTCACATCACTGGGGGCCAATTCTTGAGTTTTCATGTTTTGAAACCATGTGTGGTTTCATTGTTTAAAACTTAAAAAAGTTGAAGGCTAAGCAATAGTTGTCAACTTTTTTACGTTTTAAACAATGAAACCACACATGGTTTCAAAACATGAAAACTCAAGAATTGGCCTCCTGGTAGTGAGTGACGAGCTGATGCCTTGACGTGTTTGCTCCTAGGTGGGTGATCGACATCTTCTGGCAGGGCTACAAGAAGGACTTGGAGGTGGAGGATCTGTATCTGCCGCTGCACGAACACAAGTCCGATGTCCTCGGCGACAAGTTTGAGAAGTGAGTAGCGCCTCGCGTTGCGGCGGGAATGTCTTACTCTTGTGAACCATCGTAAAAGTTACGTTTACCTGGCCAGTTATTCTATAACTTTGAAATTCTGGATTCGGTGCATTGTTAATCCGTATGGCCGTGAATCGAATTCGGGCCGAATCTGGAATTTTAAAGTAATAGATTAACTGCCCTGTTCTGCCGTGTTGTGCAAATAATCGACAATGAAGATACAAGTTAATTGAAGAATTCAGTTGTGCCGGGGTTGGGGGATTGTGTGAACCTTTTTTGAATTAAAACTGAATCTCTCTTGGTTTTCCAAGTTAGTCCTAATGGAAAATCACAGTAATTTGCTTTGCATAGTTCAGATGTTAACTGTCTGTTTCTACTGATAGATTCTAGCCAAATTCTAATATTGTGTGCATTTATTCATGATGGTTTTATTTATTAAGATTTTATATCCACTTACCAAGATGTTTTAAAAAGTTATACACGCAATTCTAAGTAATATTCATTGAGTACAATAATAACGAGATATTTGACTGATTGCCAGATTGTGGAATGCTGAGCTGCGGTTGGCCGAGAGCAAGAAGCGTCCTCCGAGTCTGATGCGCGTGATTGGCCGATGCTTCGGTCTGCCGCTCATGTGCTACGGTCTCATCCTATTGGCCATGGAGCTGCTGCTCAAGTGAGTCTCGGAACTTTGATCCATCTCTTAAGCGACATCGAAGACACTTGGCCAAAGTAAAAACAAAAAGGGATTGACTGCTGGTCAGGTTCCTTGACAATCAAGCCTTGTTATTATCAATGAAATCAGAGCTCACCTACTACTTAGAGCTAGATGATGAGCTACCATAGATTTCATCGAATTATGCCATCAAATCTATGTTAGCCAATCCATTTCTTTCGAATTCCGTTTTAGCTTTAGCCATGTGTACCTAAAATATGTTCAACGACTTGACAATAGTATGAATTATGTATATTGATCCTAGGTCATCATTTAGTTTTAAATAGAGGCGGTTCTTAAAGGCTCCACTTCGTATAACTTTTTAATTACCTACTTTCAGGGGTGGGCCAAATACTCTAATGAAGTATGTATTTGAAATACAAGTACAAAATTATTAACATGGATATTTATTTTAAAGCTTAAATTAAAGTTCACGCAGGTACTCACTTTCGCAGTAGAAAACCATGCTTAAACTAAAAATAATAGACTAAAAGATGCAAAGAAAGTAGTGTCTCACACCTTCAATGCAATGATCTCTAATTGCCGTGAAATGTATTTAAACTTCTTTTGCAATGAGACGAATGATGATCAGCTGTAACGGAGTGTGCTCGGTTGCAGAGTGTCGCAGCCGCTGTTCCTGGGCCGCCTGATCCGCTACTTCAGCAGCTCGAACGACGGGGAGATCACCAAGGAGTGGGCGTATGCGTACGCGGGCGGCGTGGTCGCGTGCTCGGGCCTCAGCGTCTTCTGCATCCACCCGTACATGATGGCGGTGTTCCACATCGGCATGAAGATGCGCGTCGCCTGCTGCTCGCTCATCTACAGGAAGGTTAGCGGTTCTCCGTCACGTGCGGTCGTTTCTCTTCATGCGAAGAAAATAGGGAACATGCAAAGATTTTTTATGCCATTAAAATCCAATATTTCAAAATAACAACATATTTGTTTGTTAATTACACTATTTTCACACTAAGAAGCATACATTTCCATTCGTAAATATGATATAAAAAATTAGTGTAAATTTTGGCGGGAAAACGCCATCCCAGCGAGTGGTGTCATATTTTATTGTAACCATGGCAACATCATTGTTGGTTGATATAAATGACATCACTGGCCGTGGATGGTATTTACCGCCAAAATTTACTCTGATTTTAAATTTCATAATGAATGAAAATTTACACTTTTTAATGTGAAAATGGTGTGATTTACCAACAAATAAGTTATTTTGAATTATAGTTTTTAATAAATTCATGCATATTATTCCCGTTTGTAAAAATTCAGAGTAAATCACATGTCAAACCTACTAAACTAAATAATGATACACACTGGACTAGTTTGTCCCCTTTCTCTTCTCTTCTATTTCCTCTCAAAGCTTACCTAAATCATGTTCCTTATTGCATGGCCTCCTTCCACATTTTCCTCGGTCTTCACACATTTCTATAACCAACCCGTCTACCGACTTTTTTGCTCTCTTCACAATTCTGTCTCTATCTATTCCTCGGCCTCCCCATACTCATTTTATTGATGTCATTGTCTAGCCTTGTTTTACCTGCAATTCTCCGTTAAGTTTTCATTTCACTAACATATGACAAGTGATAAATACAATTATTTTACAACTACAACTAATGTAATCGTACCAGAGATTGTAATGCACTCCAGTGTGGGGCATTATTGTATAGTAGTTAGGCATTGTTTAGCTTCAAATGTACTTTACTGCTTGATTTTTTAAACATTTTTAAGTGTGAAGACAAAACTCAAAAAACAAAGAAACGCGCTCGTCTACCTTTATGATTATGCTTAAAATGCAAATTGAACCTAAACCGGTGTTTCCCCGCAGTCTCTCCGCCTGAGCAAGACAGCCCTGGGGCAGACGACGGTGGGCCAAGTGGTCAACCTGCTCTCCAACGACGTGAACAGGTTCGACGTGGCGGTCATCTTCGTCCACTACCTGTGGATCGGCCCGCTGGAGACCATCCTCGTCACCTACTTCATGTGGAGGGAGGTGGGCGTGTCGGCGGTCATCGGAGTGGCCTCGCTCCTGCTCTTCATTCCGCTACAAGGTCCGTGCCCGAGGCAAACGCTTGGTGCAGCAGAGTCTCGGCTATATGCAGGGCCGACGTGTTCCCTCACTCTTTTTTCAGGGTGGACGCCGTCTGCCCACTTATTTTTCATAGACGTAAAAATTGGCTTAAAATTGTGTACAAAACGCGTAAAAAGGCACCAAATTTGGTCATGAAATTCAAATTTCTCCGGGGCTATGCGCCCAGGACCTGCATTATGTTCGGGGGAGCCACCCCCCCCAAACCCCCCATTGTTTTCTTAAGCACATGTTTCCCCTGACATCGCCGAGTGTCCGCCCACTTATAATTTTACAAATTAACCACTTGGGTTTTATGGTTATATTTCATCTGAAATTTCACTCTTCAATTTAAACATTTCAATATTATTTGAACGGTGACATTAGAAATAAGGAGTTTGACGTTCAAGAATAATTAAGTTTATTGTAGTACCTATTGATATTGAAGAAGTATCCCATCATAATCATAAGTATGCTTCAGACAGCCTAAGTGCACGAAAACGAAGAATGGTATAATTTTTTCAGTGTAGAACATACAAAAATTGTTATTTTCATCTAAAATATGACTAATTATTTACTTTAGTAGTTAAAGTAAACTAAATCCCCATAAAAAACACTCCGTGTAAAAATACCAGCCAAGTCTCTTCAACTATAAAAAATAGAAGAAATCTAAAAATTCAGCACTGAAATGTAGTGATATCAAAAAATGAGCCAAGTCAAAACTTAATTTTAAAAACCAAAATATACTTGGCGCATCGTGTATATAAATAGTATAGAAGCATATGCCAAAAATCAAATATAACAAAATATATAAAATATACCTATAATGCCCTTAAAAACGATGCGCCAAGTATATTTTGGTTTTTAAAATTAAGTTTTGACTTGGCTCATTTTTTGATATCACTACATTTCAGTGCTGAATTTTTAGATTTCTTATATTTTTTATAGTTGAAGAGACTTGGCTGGTATTTTTACACGGAGTGTTTTTTATGGGGATATCACTTATTTTTTTAGTTTATTTACACAACTTGTAACACACATCGGAGCAACAATGACTAAATACTTTTAAAAAATACGCCATTTCCGAATTGGTTAATACGAAATATTGTGTTTGGTGCTCAATATATACCTAAGCTTAAAGTGATATTCCATGAAGAATTGCGAAAGCTTCGTTCCAATCAGTCCAGCCGTTTTCGAGATATGGTATCACTTCCGGTTTTCAAAATGGCGACTGAAATAACTGCCACCTAGAATTTATTTCTATAAATGTTATGTATCATTATAAGCCTTCTGAATGTGTACCTAGTTATTGTAGTAAGAGGTCATTAAAATCTAGTTCTTCATTTTCATGACGTCATTTCCGGTTTTGGTAATAGTACATCTCTACTTTAACTATTGATATTCCATATAGATGACCGTCTGAATCATTTGGCGCTGGTTTAATTCCTAACGGTCTAGCCGTTTTCGAGATATGACGTGACTTCCGGTTTCAAAATGGCGGCTTCCTGTTGGTTTTATAAAAAGGCACCTCAGACGCCAAAAGTGCACATGTGGTGAAAATTTCAGATCGATCGGCTCAGCCGTTTAGGCTGTGGCGGTGATTGCGGTGTTTCCTGATATCATCATCATCATCATCATCATCATATCAAGATAGGTTTTAAAAGGGGTGTAATTTCACGTTTTTCACGGCCCTCTAGCTCGCAAACGGCATAACATAATGTTCCCTAATTTGGTATATGTAGTAGGGTGGGCCATAGCTCGAAATTAAGATATATCGCAACAATGTGAGATTTTCCAATTTTAAGATCCAGTAGGCCGAAAATGCCATTTTGTTGCTTACAGTAAAAGTGGTTGGTCTGCTCCTCAGTTTATTTACGGTTTGTTGAGTGAGTGTGAGTGTACGGTACGACTTGGCTGGGTGGAGCGACCGCTCCACTAGATAACTTTAGTTAGTTATTTAGTAATTGACACACATTTATTTCGCTTCTAGTACCATCAATTCACAAACATATTGTAAGGCAACAGCAAACTCCTTACAATTCACCTATTTCTGTAAAATTTGAATTATACATCAAATTAATCTTAGTTTAATTTTAATTTTAGTTTTTGTTTATTTGGTATGGTTTAATTAGAAATTCCTTAATTATTCCTAACAATTAATAAGTGATGTGTTATTAGAATGTTGTTACTAACCCCCGCTCTCTGGCTCCAGGCTACCTGGGCAAGAAGACGTCTGTGCTGCGGCTGAAGACGGCGATCCGCACGGACGAGCGCGTGCGCCTGATGAGCGAGATCATCGCCGGCATGCAGGTCATCAAGATGTACACGTGGGAGGAGCCGTTCGCGCGGCTCGTCTCCGAGGCGCGGCGGCAGGAGATCAAGAACATCCGCTACACGTCGTACATACGCGGCGTCATCCTCTCCTTCATCATGTTCACCACCAGGATATCCATCTTCGTCAGCGTGCTGGCGTACGTGTTGCTAGGCAACCACATCACGGCAGAGAAGGTAACCTTTGGCGTTTCCTCTTTCTCCAAATTTTTTTGGTGGCGTTTGACATCTTTTGATATTTACCTACTATTTTATATAGGTATTATTGTATAGACAAACTGAAATATCTCAGGGCCGGTTTTTGTACCCTAAAGTTAGCTACCGGAAAAAGTTCTTGATAGCGTTATCTTTAAACGTCTTAATAGCAGGGGCGCCGGAACCGGGGGGGCAGAGGGGGCACGTGTCCCCCCTAGATGTCTGAAGGGGGGGCAAGAGTATCAATCTGCCCCCCCTGGCAACGCATAATATCTTTAAAAAATTACTCGATACGGGCTGGATTTCAAAAGAATTCGCTGCGCGGCATTGTTATGTGAGAACCTTCTGACATAATTCAATTGATATTGTTATTTTATATCAAAATCATTTTAAACCTGCCTTTAAGAGTATTAAAAGTTTGCGGGACGTATTTATATGAACTTTCCTGATAAGAGTGATTGATTAACTTTTGTTTTCTTACAAATTAAATGCACCAAAATCATTTGAACCCTGCCTGTGGGCAGAAATTTAAAAAATTCTTCTGCGCGGCATTTTAATGTATATGACACTTTTCCACACACATTTTAGTTACTTTTAATACATTTTTTGGCAGTCCTCGGATTCAATTTATCTTACCTACCAATGATGTTGTACATTTATTTGTTCAGAAAGATAGGATTAAACAGTGTAAAATCACGTAGAAATGCCTTAAATTCAATCCTGAAATTCAAAATTTTACCGGGGCTATGCGCCCCGGACCCGCATGGTGCTGGGGGGCCCTCCCCCCAGACCCCCCATAGTTTCTCTTGGCAATCGTGTTCCCACGCACATTGTAATTTACTGTAGTATTTTCTCCCTTACAAATTTAGTCCCTACCCTACCTAGATCCTAAGCAAAATGTGCCCCCCCTGAGAAAATAGACTTCCAGCGCCTCTGCTTAATAGTGTTAGCTAGATGATGAAATCAATGTAAAATTATGTGCTTGCTAACTTTATCCGTTAGCTATAGCTATCAAGAACTTTAGCAAGAGATACAAAGACCGGCCCTTAGCAATCTCAAATTGTACTTAGATGTACGTGCCTACGTGAGTGCTTCTACTTCGATCTGCATTTCATGTCTAGATTTAATAAGATAATTGAATACTTTTAAACTTTCTAGGTCCATTGAGTTCTTTCATATCCCCTTGAATTCAAAGAACATTCCATTTGAGCCAAATTTAGTGTAAAACTTTGAAATTTTTGCTTTTGGTCCTCTCTTTACCCCAGAAACATAATTCCACAGGGCAAGCTTAAGATTTCTCGAATTTTTATCCAAAACATTCATCCATGGGATTCAGATTTTGAATGCCTTTTCGAGTTCATGAGGGCAACTTCATACAAATAGTTTCATTCACATAAATCTATTAGCCATAAGATTAGAAATGCATTTCCAATGCACTGTGATGTTGCGCAGGTGTTCGTGTTGACGTCGTTCTACAACATCCTGCGGCAGACAATGACGGTGTTCTTCCCGCAAGGGATCGCGCAGGTTGCCGAGGGGATGGTCTCTGTGCGGCGGTTGCAGGTGCGTTCCATTGCCTCGGCTGTGCATTCCTTGTGATGTCTTCAGGTTAAGTCTATTAGCCAGTGATTCCTTAGAATAGTACGTATTCAAATTGTATAGTAAAGCACCAAATTCATTTCAGAAACTAGTAGCACTTTTTCATTTTTGCTTCGTACCACATTAATTAGGCACCGGTTGTTCAACAAAACTATTCAACAAAAAAAATTGTAAAAAAATATGAAATTTCCGATACGATTGGAGACCAAACCCGTTAACCAATTGATCTCAAATTTTAATCATGATTAGATAAAAAAAATACAAACTTAGGGTTATCTTTTGGCACATTTTTTAAATTAAATTTCATGTGGCACCCATTCCAGTGAAACAAGAAATTAGACCATTTTTCATTAAAAATCAACTAATTATTACTAATTAAGAAAGCAAAAAATTAAAAATGTACCATGAGATAACCCTAAGTTTGTCTTTTATCTAATCATGATTAAAATTTCAAATAATTTCGTCAACCCATTTTGTCTCCAATCGTATCCAAAATAGTGCCTGCAGCAAGCGGCAAAATCGCTCGCGCTCGCACCACCTTAATATTAGTGATAGAATGTGAGAGATATGAAAACTAGTTTCCGTCCGCCAGAACTTCATGATGTACGACGAGCTGCAGCAGGCTCCGCTGCCGGCCAACGGCGTGAAGCAACGGAAGCGCGGCTCGTCGGCCAGCGAGGATCGGACCGTCAGCACGGAGCTGAGTCGCGACCCGTCCGACCTGCTGGGCCCCGAGCTGCCGCGCGACCCCGCGCAGACCGACATCGGCGTGACAATCACGCGGGGCCACGCCCGCTGGATAGCCGACGCCGGCGACGACACGCTGCACGACATCAATATCAGCATCACGCCCGGAAGGCTGGCGGCCGTCATCGGACCGGTGGCGTCGGGCAAGGTACGGAGCAAGACCGGTGTGTCGAGGAAGACTGTTTGGAGAGAGTTCAATTTTTTTAAGGGGTCTTGTTGATTTTGATAAAGACATCGACCTCAATGCAAATCAATACTACGGTCGGGGACAGGCAAAGATGAACCCAGTTTACCATGGCCAGGTATGGGCCGGCCCATGCTAGAGCGGGTTCATCTTTGCCTGTCACCGACCTTATCTTTGCCTGTCACCGACCTTAAATGTAGAAGAGATTACATAGTTCAAATTTCGAGTTTTACATAGTTTTGTGGATATAATTAATGTTGAAATTATTTGAGAGATGTTCGTCATGAAAATATAATGAATTTTGACAGGCAATACCAGAAAATGAGTACCTATACAAGATGAATATCTTTTTCATAAATTCAGCTCAGTCTTATTTTATTGACAAAATACAAAATTGTGTTCCTTAATTATGTAGGACCCTACCTATTCTACCTTCGTTTTAGTTTTTGGTAAAATTTTCACAGGAGGAATATATTTTTCATTGAGGGGAAAAAAGGAAGTGCTCATTTTTTATCACTTCCAAGAGTAAAGAAGTGTAGGACCCTTGAAAACCCTCTATACTCAAAGGTAGGACATTAGTATAACTTCAACTGTGAATATCACAGAACTTTGTTCAGGTACCCAATCTAATTTTTTTATATTTTTGAAGATAATACAAATAACGAACCAAAATTTCTTTAGTTTGTTAACCTGAGATTTTGTACAAAGATCGAGGTTTTGGTTTCACTGGAAAATTGATTTATAGTTAACACTCTGCTTTACTGCTGGATAATCTGAGCGGGAAGTGTTCAAGGTCATTCATGCATTTCCAAGGCTCTTACCAACGCGTTCACTCTGCGTAGTCCTGGTGCATAATCAATCGCGTGTTGCGTAGACGTCGCTGCTGCACGTGATCCTGCGCGAGCTGCCCCTCACGCGCGGCACGCTGTCGGTGCGCGGTCACGTGAGCTACGCGTCGCAGGAGCCGTGGATGTTCGCCGGCAGCGTGCGCCAGAACATCCTCTTCGGGGAGCCGTACGAGCGCCGGCGCTACTCTGAGGTGGTGCGCGTGTGCGCGCTGGAGAGGGACCTCGAGATGATGCCCTACGGTGACAAGACGGTGGTGGGGGAGAGGGGGATATCGCTCAGCGGGGGGCAGAGGGCCAGGGTCAACCTCGCCAGGTGGGTGTTTTGAAGATAATACACATTATTTAATGTACACTTGACCAAACAAAAACGGTAGATGAAAGAAATGGATTGGGTGATAATGATAGATTTGATGGCATCATCCGATGACTTCTGATGACTTCTGATTTTGCGATCGAACATTTTTCAGTCAATCAGATTTATTGAACGATCAATTTTAGTTCTGCCAAGTGTACCAACTAAAAAACTTTAAATTAGGTATTATACTGGTTGTAAAAGATCCACAATGTGCTCAACGTAATTTATTTCCTCTGTAAGCTATTTGAGATTTGTTTAATTTTGATTGAGATATGAGGAATTGGTTGGCTTATCTTAGCTTGAAATTTGATGGAAGATGTGATAATATTAGTAGATAGATACATACATTTAATATTTTTGACTGTGGGCAATCTACAAATTATAAATAAAATTTCTCTTACACAAAATCCATGATGTGTTTGCCCTACAACTTGTAATAAGATGGTGCAACTGCAATATTTATTATTATCCATTATTTACGACTTCTACGAGGCGGTCTTCGCCCTGACCACAGTCGACCGCACTCTGTTTGAGGTCCGATACCTGACCGCTGTGTCTGTTGCAGAGCGGTGTACAAGCAAGCGGACATCTACCTGCTGGACGACCCTCTCTCGGCCGTGGACACTCACGTGGGCAAGCACCTGTTCGAGGATTGCATCTCGGGATATCTCAAGCACAAGACCTGCATTCTCATCACGCATCAGCTGCAGTATCTCAAGCACGTCGACCAGATCTTCATTCTCAAAGACGTAAGACATTCGTTCCCGTCCGCCACCTTCGCCTGCCCTTAGGGGGGGGGGGGGGAGGGGGGCGAACCTCATATTTTTTAACCGAAACGAACCTCAAACCAAACTTAAAATATTTGACCGAACCTCCGAACCGAACCACTGGCCTTTCTTACCTGCAGTTTTTTTAAATTGCATTTCATAAGGCACCTATTGAGACAAGAAAATAGACCGTTTTTAACCAAAAATCAACTAATTACTACTAATGAACAAATTCAAAATGTCAAAATGTACCAAGTTTGTCTCTTATCCAATCACGGTAAAAATTTCAAAGCATTTTGTCAACCCATTTTGTCTCCAATCGTATCCAAAAAAATGCCTGCAGCAAGCGGCAAAATCGCTCGCGCTTGCACCACCTTAAGGTGCTGCAAGCGCGAGCAATTTTTCTGCTTTTTGTAGACACTTTTTGCGATACGATTGGAGACAAAATGGGTAGGCCAAATTATTTGAAATTTTAATTGTGATTAGATAAAAGACAAACTTAGGGTTATCCCTTGGTACATTTTTAATTTTTTGTTTCGTTAATTAGTAATAATTAGTGGATTTTTGGTGAAAAATTAGCTATTTTCTCGTCTCCCTGGGCGCCGTATAAAATTAAATTTCAAAAATGTGCCAAGGGATAACCCTAAGTTTGTCTTTCATCTAATCATGATTAAAATTTGAGATCAATTGGTTCACGGGTTTGGTCTCCAATCGTATCGCAAATTTCATCGTTTTGCGCGGTTTTGTTGAATAACCGGCGCCTAATTAACGATTCAATAAGCAAAAATTCAAAAGTGCTACTAATATTCAATCAGACTGATCATGTGAACATGCTATAAAAGTTACACTCACTTATGAAACAATTTTTCTCTCTCAATTTTCTAAAACGGCCGAGCGGTAGTATCACCTTAATGTTCGTACCCTCGGCAATATTTTTCAAACTCAATTCCCTCGTGTTCTCTTCTCTTCCGAACTGCGTCTGACATTGTTTCCGTGCTCCAGGGCAGGATCCAGAAGGAGGGGACGTACCACGAGCTCCAGGAGTCCGGCCTGGACTTCGCCCAGCTCCTGGAGCCTGGTGAGGGCGACGTGGACGATGACACAAGCATCGAGGACGGCGTCATCGTGCGGCGGTCGAGGTCGCGCCAGGGGTCACTCAAGCTCGCTTCCGTGGGGGTGAGAACCGTTTGATTGATCAACTTAAAACTTTGCATGGTCATTGGGATCAACATTTTAAGTATTTTTGAACATTTTCAGAAGTTTTTGATTTTTTACTATCATTTTATTATACTGTTACTTTGACACTTTTCGTTTCGGCTCTTTCCAAGGCCTGGAGAGCAGAAACTGCAAACGCATCAATGCGCATGCAATACGAAGGCTACGCTGAGCGTTTTCCAGTTTAGATTATCTGCTTATTTTGATTGTGATCTGTTGTCTTCAGAGCCAGATCTCGGTGGACGAGACGAACCAGGCGGAGCCGGCCGAGGTGGCGGAGATGCGCACGCGGGGACACGTGTCGTCGGGCGTGTACGGCGCGTACTTCAGCGCCGGCGGACACTGGTGCACGATCCTGTTCATGGTGATGCTCTGCATCATCAGTCAGCTGCTCGCCAGTGGCAGCGACTACTGGATCACGTACTGGTCAGTCGAACTTTCAATACCATGTCACATGCTGAAAGTGGTTAGTTGTGCTAGAAAGATGTTACAACCAAAGAGAAACCCGTTACAGTATTTTTTAAGTGTCAATTACACGCTAAGTGACATTTTCTACAATTGTCTTTAGATTTTTGAGTTTGCATCTTCGTACATAGTTGTTTCCTAATTGTGGGTACACATTATTAAATAAGCTTTTAAACAATACTCTGGAAAATTATAACAAGATAATTTTCGTAATACTCTTATCAAGAGAGAACACAACTATCGAGAGTCAAGTTTTTTAACAGTCAAATTATTTTACATGTATTGTAAAAACAACTAGAAATAAACTGAAACAGAGGTTTTCTAAAACAATTAGGTAAATCTAAAATATATAATTTGATAGTCAAACAGTGATCAAACTCACTTAGGTACCTATCCTCTCGATTCATACAAGATTTTACATTACACCTAAAAACATTGAGTAGCTACTATAAAATATTTTTACAGAAAGCATTTCAAGAGAAATCACTTTAATTGCTAGCTTTTCCTCCAACTTGAATCAACTTTCAATAGACTATGCACTTACCTATTTTTTTTAACAAAATGTCCCTGGAGGCCTTCTCCTCTTACACATTCAGTTCGGTAGTCTTGCGCTAAGGAATCTGGTTTATTGTGTAGGACCAACTTAGAGGAACGTCGCTCAGCTCCCCCCGAGCCGACCGCCTTCAACTCCAGCTTCCCCTCCAACGTCTCGTCGCATTACGAGCCGCCCTCCCACTTCTACCGCCCCCTGTCGCTCTACGACGAGGACGGAGAGCTCTCTACCGAGGCCAACATCTACATCTACACGGCGCTGACGGTGGCGCTGATCGCGTTCACGCTCGGGCGCTCGTTCGCGTTCTTCTCCGTGGCGATGCAGGCGTCCATCACGTTGCACGACCGCATGTTCACCGGCATCACGCGCGCGACCATGTACTTCTTCAACACCAACACCGCCGGTACGTGAGATAGTGGGCTATTTGTTACCAACTTTGTTGTCCCTTGGGCTCCCAACAAGTAATTTTTAGTATACTATTTAAAAAATTTTCACTTATTAATTGTTTTTCATGACATTTGACGTAGATTTACTGGGTGCAATTATTTAGTAATTTAAATTAAAATAAAAAAATATACATTGAAGTCTTCCTAAACACATCGAAGTCATTATTTGGTATTTTGTACTTTCTATAAGTCACTAAAACTCACTTATTGAAAAGGTTGAAATTGTTGGGTCTCTTGTTCTTTTTCCAAAGATTTTTCTATGAGCACGAGCACATAATTAAAACCTTTAGTATAATTTTTCAAAATATTATTTTCTAAAAATACTAAAAAGATTTTCTAAATAGTTAAAAAATTATGGTAAACTACCTACCTACTTATCCTAATGCAGGGTTTCATCTTATTTTCCTTGAATTTAAAGCAGAGAATGTAACAAAATTGAAAGAGGTGGAGCAATACGAACTGTAGACTATAGTGTTATTACTCTTAGAAGCTAATCCTTAGTTTCCGACTCTGTAAAACTAATGCCTGCTTCGTATTATTCCAGGTCGCATATTGAACAGGTTTTCCAAGGACATGGGCTCTATTGATGAAATGCTGCCTGCCGCCATGATCGACTGCGTACAGGTAAGTTGAACATCTCGCTGGATTCAAGTGTTTCGTGGGACTCCAGTATAGAGGTCGGATTCGGGTACATTTTTTGTACCCTGGTAATATAAGTGGCTTATTTTTTTATATTTTTTATAAAGCTTTGAAATTTTTGGCACTCAACCTGCCACCCTATCCGTGTCCTTGGTGTCCATACATTGGTATAGGTTGAAAACGAGGTATATCTTGCCTGCATCCCTTCCCATCAGTACTCCACCCACCTCCCCATCAATAATCCATCCCTCAACTCACCAGCACATGCATTTCTGATGAAATTACAAACAAATTTACAAACCAATTGTTGGTTGGGATTGTTGAGCTTACAGCTTATGTAAGAAAAAATTAAAATAAACATTAATACTAATTTTTTTAATTTTTTTTTATTCTTGAGTACATCACAATTTTACCCGGGTACCTGATTTGTGCCCGGGTACCTTAACTGACCTCTTCTCCACTGGTACTGATTGGAATGTGTGGGCAGATCGGACTGGCACTGCTGGGAATCATCATCGTCGTGGCGATCGTCAACTTCTGGCTGCTGATCCCCACATTCGTGGTCGGCATCATCTTCTTCCTCCTCCGCATCGTTTACCTCGAGACTTCGCGCTCCGTCAAGAGGCTGGAGGGCATCAGTGAGTAGCTACTCCGAACTGCATCAGAACTGCATTTTCCATCTCTACTTACATGAAATCAATTGTGAAACTTGCTCTTGAATAATGCATTTTTTAGAGTTTTAATGCAACAACAAGAAATATTTCACTGAAGTTAGGGTTGGGCGAACCTCATTTTTTTTCGAACCGAACCTCGAACCTTAAACGAACCGAACCTTTTTTTTCAGAAAATGATATTTTCCAGATATGTAGTAAAGATAAGCACATGAGCACCATTCTCCCCCTCCCCTCGCAAGTCAAGTGGTTAGAAACTTGAAAACAGCTGTTTGATGGGGTTTTTGTTTACGCCGATATTATTTCTATTTGTATACAGGGACATTGACATAATACCAAATATAATCGGAACAAAAACGCGAAATATATTGCTCGAAATTTTAATGCATTTCATTTTATTCCAAATGATAATTGAGCAGTTGTTTTTCACTATACTTCCTCTCTTCAACGCCGCAATTGGAATTTCATTTCGAAAATACTTGCTCAAGTTGAGAGATGGTATTCCTGTGATTGTATACTCTACAAATAAATTGCACTTTTACGCGAAAATAGTTCAATATTCTTCAAAAATTATTTCGCCAATCGTCATACTGTTTTTGATTTTGCATTGGGTTACAATGAAGTTTGGAAAGTTCAAATATACACCATTATTTTTTATCTTTTGCGTGATAATCTTCCCTTCATTAGATCGCGAATGGTTTTGAAATGACCACTATTATTTATTCAATAACCATAAACATACAATATCATCAAAATAAAATCAAACATGTTGTCAAGTCAAGTTATTTGTCATCTGATTACTGCGAGAAAGCTGTGAGTTCACAGACCTTTCAACAGAGACAAACAAAAGAATCCTCCCTTCAGCAAGGGTCAGGTACCTGCTGGCCAGCAGCTGTAGGACCCAAAACTACACTCTGTTCCAAAAGTACAGCACAGTTTATATCGCAACAATCATTATTTCATTTTTATACTTCGAAAATTTTACTCAACAAGGAAATTACTTCGACTTCTAAACTGAAATCAATGCTACTTTTCTACTTGGGACCAAATAGCACTTCGAATTACGTCTTATTAAAAATTCGGTTCAAGATTTATTTTAACATGGAACACCCTATAGTGTGGCAGGATTTGAGTTTACTTTCATTTATGATGGATTTCGGCTTACAGGGGTTGGATTTACCCAGGTTTTACCATTTTACTGCACCACTAAAGACAAGAGGCCAACATTATAGTCCAGTCAAATCAAGCTTAAAAATGGCCAAACCCAAAACAAATTGCAACATTTGGTTTTTTGGTGTCATTCTCTTCAGAAAAATGCCCTCTACAACATATCCAAAATCCGCCAAAATCCGCGCACCGGAAGTACTTTTTAATCACTGTTTAATTTAATTTCCCATGTTAATTTCATCTTGCAAAGAAAACTTTTTTTCATGTTACTCCGATTTTGACGAAACTTGGCAGAATTGTTCACCATCATAAATGAAACAAATAGCTTTCTGAGCGTTTTTCTCTAAATCTTATCGTTTGGGAAATATGGACCTCGCAAAACGTCAAATTACACTCAAAGTGA
This sequence comes from Leuctra nigra, assembly GCA_934045905.1. Lineage (NCBI taxonomy): Eukaryota > Metazoa > Arthropoda > Insecta > Plecoptera > Leuctridae > Leuctra > Leuctra nigra. The sequence goes on from OW203769.1 coordinate 16,746,942, forward strand.
CCGAAATCGTCGAAAACGGACTAAAATATTACTTTTCGATGTGCCATATTTCCCAAACGATAAGATTTAGAGAAAAACGCTCAGAGAGCGTTTTGTGTTCATTTAGGATGGTGAACAATTCTGCCAAGTTTCGTCAAAATCGGAGTTACATGAAAAAAATTTTTTTTGCAAGATGAAATTAACATGGAAAATTAAATAAAACAGTGATTAAAAAGTACTTCCGGTGCGCAGCTTTTGGCGGATTTTGGATATGTTGTAGAGGGCATTTTTCTGAAGAGAATGACACCAAAAAACCAAATGTTGCAATTTGTTTTGGGTAAATCTCTCATTTGACTGGACTATTAGACAAATAAGAGACAAGATATTGGTCGCATTGTTTGAATGAAAAAAGGCGGGAAAAAAAGGCGGGAGGTTCGAAAAAGGTTCGAAAACGAACCTCTCGAACCTAGCTAGCCGGTTCGGTTCGGTTCGAAAACGAACCGGTTCGCCCAACCCTAACTGAAGTTTGAACAATAGTATGAAATCATAGGTACCTCAGAAAGAAGGACAATGTCAATTTTATTGATTTTGTATTGAATATATTTGCCATCATGTAAATTTGTAATCAAGTCCGTCAATTGCAAATTGCGTCAAATTGTAGGTATCAATTGCAAATTGACTGAAGTCCACTTTAATCCAGGAATTATGTTTCATTTTGACTAGTGTCAATATTTCTTGTAACTAATAATATTGGATGATGGCAGAATTACTTGTTTTTGAGCTCACGAAATGGACTTTGGCCTTCTGCTTCTCACATACAGAAATATTAGTCATTGTAATGCACAAGTTCAAAACGTCATTTCTACATTGTGAAATTAATACACTTGACCTGTTTCCATTGGTTATTTATATTATATGTTAGAGTTGTGTCCCATTGATCAGTTCAACCTCGCCGTCACGTTACAGCGCGCAGCCCGGTGTTCGCGCACCTCAACGCGTCGCTGCAAGGCCTGACGACGATCCGAGCGTTCGAGGCGCAGGGCATCCTGGAGAGGGAGTTCGACCACCACCAAGACCTGCACTCGTCGGCGTGGTACATCTTCATAGCGTCGAGCAGAGCGTTCGGATTCTGGCTCGACATTGTCTGTCTTGTCTACATAACCATCGTAACCATGAGCTTCCTCTGGATGGACAACGGTAAGTCTTTGGAGAGTAGGGAGAATCGTTATTATAGGCATGCCAAGCTACGACGATATGTCATCTGCCTTACGCATCAAAAACAGTTTGTGGCCAAGATCGTTGTCATGTCTTTTGTTTCTTCTCTCTTTTTAAGATGTCAACAATAATCTGCTGGGGGGTTATTCCAGTACGCATTTTTACTCTCTTATCCTAAATTTTAAGACATTAGCAGCCACCATTGTTATGGACGTTAACATAGAGTAAAAAAAAAATTACGATACGATAGCTAACTTAAGAGACTAAAAACGTACGGAATGACACCCATGTACTTGTTCATAACTCTATTATATTATTTGTAAATTAGTCATTGGGACTATTGGGACTTGTGGAAGCATGTCAAAGACATATTGCGCATCTTGGTGTCTTTCTTCATTCACAATTTCATTGCATCTTGTTTAAATTTTCTGTTGGTACTTGTTTCATGTATGTAATTCAAGTGAATGCCGCACCATGGGAAATCAGGTCATCAAATTTCTTTGAAAAAAGAAAATTTTAGTGAGAAAAGTACTTTTTTGGAATTGGATCCTTTGGTCCCTATTGCCTTGACTTAGCACCTGGTGACTGCAACCTCTACTACCACTTGATGTTAAATGTAGAGACGCTGGGCGGCAACGTGGGCCTGGCCATCACGCAGAGCATCGGGCTGACTGGAATGTTCCAGTGGGGCATGAGGCAGTCGGCAGAGCTGGAGAACCAGATGACGTCCGTGGAGAGAGTCAACGAGTACACGACGCTGGAGAAGGAGCCGCCGCTGGAAGCCGCTCCAGGTACAGTCAAAGTCAATAATACTTGCTACTAGTAATACATCCAATTTAATGTCCGGTAATCATGAATGTCCAATATTTTTTATGCGAAGCTGACTTGGACAATTTAAACGCTGTTAAAACTCGGGAATATCCCAAGAAATGGAGTGTTATTTTCTAGATTACGTTACATTATTATGTTGTTCTGTCCTTGCATAAGAGATTAACTTTTTTTAACAAGAATTGGAGCATATACCTGGTGGCGCAAAAAAAAATCACCCTGTTTGAGAGGTCACTATATCGACTATTAATACTATTAATATTCACTATTAACTATTATTAATCACTATTAATCAGTATTAATATTGCACACTATTGGTCACTATTAATATTGCACATATTAAATTTTGGTCCAAATTTCAGCATCCTATCTATAATAGTTTTGATATAGTGACCGTGATTTTTTTTTTGCGCCACCCGGTACATAGCCTTTCTCTCATTGTTCAACTAAAAATGATTCGATCGCGCCTTCAGAAGTTCTATGCTAACTCTCCATCTAGATCTCTAGTAAGTGAGCTCTGATTTCTTTGATAATATCAAGGATTGATAGTCAAAATTCTTTCATTTGTGACTGATAAACAGAGCCAGTTGTTTGTGGTGATAAAAAAAGCCAAAATTCGTTTTCAACATTCTGAAAGTGGTGAATTGGTGGTGATAATTATGTTAATTTTCGCGATTGGTGGTGAAATAGAAAAAAATATGATTTTTGTAAGAATAAGTGTGAAATATGACGCGCGAGCAACCTCTCACTAGCGAGACTCGACGCGTGCGCATGCGCACCCCTGTTCAAGGTCATGTAGATGCGTCATTCCATGCTCAGCAGCCAATCAGCTGGCACCCCCATACATTCTTTGGCTGGCACTGACAGTTGGCTTACGAAGAAAACAGTGTGAATCTTCTATTTCGTGGTACTTTAGACACAGATCGAGAAAATTTTCGTAAAATATATACTCGGAATCGGGAAATGTTGCAAAACACGTAGGTTTGGGACAAAATCGCGTGAAATCGCGAGAATTCGTCAATATCGCGTCAAAACACAAATTTCGCGAAAATTCGCGAGAAAAAGATACATATATTTGGAATCAGGAGTGTATGAAACGCAAAGATATGACAGAAAATTAATGTTTCTAAACATTTCGCGTTTATCGCGGAAACCATAAACAACTGGCCCTGCTGATAAATAATTGATTCGAAACCTTCTAATTGATGTTTTGCAGGCAAGAAGCCGCCCGACAGTTGGCCAAGCAGCGGCAAGGTGGAGTTCAAGAAGGTCTACTTGACCTACGTGAAGACCGAAGCTCCGGTGCTCAAGAATCTCAACTTCACCATCGAGTCCAAGGAGAAGGTTCGTGCGCTTGTTCGAAGCAGAGACACTTGTTCGAAGCAGAATGTCCCAGTCACCTGTCGCTTACATTGTACTGGAGAGCACAGTGGTTACTTGTTGCTTAGGTATTCTAAGTGGGGATTTTTTTTGGCCATCTTGAGGGTGTCGCCGAAATTCATACGTTTGACAATGAAGTTGAGAATTTTTAGATAAAAAATAATTCCATCTAGTTGGGATGGTTTGAAGACACTCTGAAGAACAGTGTGTTCTGCGCTACCTTACGCCGGCCTCTTAAATTTCCGTGCGATGTTCAATGTGGGTCCTCGCTATGCACCAGGTTGGCATCGTGGGTCGCACGGGTGCCGGCAAGTCCTCGCTCATCTCCGCCCTCTTCCGCCTGGCCAACGTGGAGGGCTCGATCGTGGTGGACGGCATCGACACCGCCGACATCGGACTTCACAACCTGCGCAGCAAGCTCTCCATCATCCCGCAGGAGCCGGTGCTGTTCTCCGGGACCATGCGCAAGAACCTGGACCCGTTCGACGAGTACGAGGATCGCGTACTGTGGGGGGCACTTGAGGAGGTCAGCTCGTTGAACTTTTTGATTCTAAATACAAAGGAACATACCATCTATGTACCAAAGTTGACCTGAGGTCATCCAATGGACCTCAATCTTGTTTATTTTTCTGGGGGACAGCGAATTTTGCAATAGTTTAATCATATATAAAATAGATACTGATGTAAAAGAAGACAATAAAAAGGAAGACATAAATTATACCAAATAAAATTAGGATCAAGAAAGAAATTGATTATGTCAGTGGTTACTTTGTAAAATAATAATTGGGCGGACGCTGGGCGATGTCAGGGGAAACATATTTGCTTAAGAAAACAAGGGGGGTTTGGGGGAGTCCAATACAATGCGGGTCCGGGGCGCATAGCCCCGGGAAAAATTTGAACTTCTTGACCAAATTTGGTGCCTTTGCGATTAGTACACAATTTGAAGCCAATGTTTACTTCTATGAAAAATGAGTGGGCGTTCACCCTCGTCTGCCTCCAAATTAACCACTGGATTAGGTGAACTTATTACTTATTATTTACTTACTGCAAGCATTTGTCTCCCAGTTAGATTTTGGTCAGCTGTGACATCAGGTGAGTTTGCCTTAGGAGAGCCCCAGTGAGTCACTATCAGCAATTTTATGGTCCTCAAATAATTAAAAGTAACTTTTGAGAGGGTTTACATGTTCACCAAACTATACAGATCCCCCCCCCCTCCCCTTGCTGTGTTATCTTCGCCCTGTATTCATCCTAGGTGATTGGTTGCAGGTGGAGCTGAAGGAAGCGGTGGCCGAGCTGCCGGCAGGGCTGGACTCCAAGATGTCCGAAGGCGGCAGCAACTTCAGCGTGGGACAGAGACAGCTGGTCTGTCTGGCGCGCGCGATCGTGCGCAACAACAAGGTGCTGGTGCTCGACGAAGCCACGGCCAACGTCGACCCGCAGTGAGTTGAATCAGACGTTCACGTTTTAAACATTCACGCTGGAAGCATTCACGTTTAATCATTCACGTTTTAAGCATTCACGTTTACACATTCACGTTGAAAACATTCTTGTTTCCAGTCGTTAATAATTGGTACTAGGAAAACGCTCGGTGTAACGCGTTGATGAGCGAGCACCGACACGCACGACATCGCCAATCATAGCACGATCCATTCAATCAAAGATAACTAACTATTCATTATTTATTACCAATTTTCCCTGCAACTTTTCATAAACACTCTGGATCAATAAAATAACATATTATTGTACTGATATTTTTCCATCAATCTCTTTGGACAGATATTCAAACAATAAGTCTGTAAATTCTTGACCGATTGGGCTGGAAATGTGTAAAATATGATGTTATCTAGTCAAAACGTCGTTTTCATAACTGTGAAACACAATCCATATCGTAAAATAAATTATTTTAGATAAGGTATACCTATACCTATGTATATGAAATACATACATTACATTTTGACTACATTATGTATTGCAATATGATCAACTAAGAAAAGAATCTGTCTTACTTGATATTGAGAATAGCCATCTATAAACTTTGCTTTGCTACATAGAGCAACCCAGAATGCAGTGGAATTTCTGTTTTGAAATGTCATTTCTGACAGTTATTAAAACTGTCAATAAGTGCATCTATGTTCTTGACTGGTAGGGCTGAAAATTTGTAAAATAAGAGACAATGTTGGTCTGAACGACCATGCAAAATATGAGTTTGATTGATCAGATTAATCGAAGACCATTTGATAGGTCAAATGGTGGTGTGGCTATAGGCCGTTTTAAATTAAGTATACAAATGAAAAATATTGGTGCCAATCCTTGCTAAGTTTTAAGTTGCCAATCCTTGCTAAGTTTTAAGTTGATCGATTAAACCTTTATGATTGAACGGTTCCTTGTTAATTTTCGAAAATCACAGGATCTCGTTCAAAAAATATACCTGGGACCACTCATATGATATGATATTAGTGTGTACACAATATCAGATCAATCTGTTGAACGGTCAATATTAGTTTCATATCGTTTAAAACTTTCTGCTCTAACAACCTTGCCTTGTAGATTCGAAGTCGCCGTGAATTTGACAGCCAACACGCAAAAAGTCCCTAAAATGACAAAAACTTTTGAAAATAACGACATATTAGAGTGAAAATTGGCAAAAATACCTTAAATGTTGGTACCAATGACCATGCGAAGTTTTTAGTTGGTCGGTCAATCGGTTCCAGTTTAAATTTCAAAAATCACAGGAAAAATGGTTTCAAATTTGAACCAATTGGAGGATTTGGCTGAAATTTTTTTTGATTGGGTACAATGTTGGTTGCAATGACTTTGCTAAATTTCAAATTGATCGAACCAACCAATCGAAAGATAATTTTTTTAAAATTTGAACCAATCACAGGATATCGTTCAGAAAAGATCCCAGGGATCGCATAGAATACGTTAGTATGTGTACAAAATTTCAGATCGATTGGTTGTGCGGTTTGACCTGGGCAGTGCAGGCAAAAAAAAAAAAAAACAAACAAACAAAAAAAAAAAAAAAAAAAAAACACACAGAGAAAGTGCCATGTTGTACAAAAACAAAAACTTGTATATAGACTGCCAAGCACCTTTCCCCCTAAAAAGATTGAGATCTAAAAGAAGGTCGCAGCAATAATATATTGTTGAAACATTTTCGCACTTAAAATTCGTGAAATCATTTCGCCCAGTTACTGCCGCCAAGCACAACATTATAAACCAAACATTGTACCCAAATTTGAGATTGAAAAAATCTCTATGTGAACCATCATAGTATAAACTTTAAAACAATTATACTCATTTAAAACTAAAAATAGAAAGTATTCAAATTTTAAAAACGTAAACAAAATCAATTTAAAAACATTTTTTTTTTACATAACTTAAAATACAAATTAAAAAAAATTATTTAAAATTAAATAAAACAAAATAAAAGTAAAAAAAATAAAAATAAAGCTTGGTGCATTGTGTCAAGGAGGGGGCAACATAAAAAGAAAATGTCGACCAAGGAGACGACGAAAGAAAGAGGAAGAAGAAGGTGATGAAGGAATGAAGGAAGAAGTCAACATGACGGTGCAAATTCAATGCGCCAAGCTTTATTTGTATTTTTTTTACTTTTATTTTGTTTTATTTAATTTTAAATAATTTTTTTTAATTTGTATTTTAAGTTATGTAAAAAAAAAATGTTTTTAAATTGATTTTGTTTCCGTTTTTAAAATTTGAATACTTTCTATTTTTAGTTTTAAATGAGTATAATTGTTTTAAAGTTTATACTTTGATGGTTCACATAGAGATTTTTTCAATCTCAAATTTGGGTACAATGTTTGGTTTATAATGTTGTGCTTGGCGGCAGTAACTGGGCGAAATGATTTCACGAATTTTAAGTGCGAAAATGTTTCAACAATATATTATTGCTGCGACCTTCTTTTAGATCTCAATCTTTTTAGGGGGAAAGGTGCTTGGCAGTCTATATACAAGTTTTTGTTTTTGTACAACATGTCACATGAGGTGGTAGTTTACAGCAGCTTTCATTGATCATTGAGTGTTACCTATCATTACATTGTTAACGCCAACAACGTCACTTCTTGTCTAAAAATTTCTGTTTTTCTTCCAATAGTTCCCAAGTTAGTATAACGAAAGGGTCAATTTCTTTTGGTTGAATATGAGTTATCTCAACTTTTAAATTGCTAAAAGTTCACAACTTGTGAATAACGTAAATTGTAGGTGTATTGTTCCGGTGTAGACCGGAATTTGTGCGTCATCTCGTACTATGCATATTAGTTGCCAGTTGGTAAACTGAAAGGTACACGAAAGGTAGATGATTGTAAATGCGTTTCCTTAATTTTAAATTCTTCTAAGTTCACTTTTTTGTGTAATTTAAACTCTATTGGTAAAGCGTTAAGGCTTACAGATGTTTACAGCACATTTTAAATAAAATCCGGATGTGTTTTGGAAGGCAATATAACTTAAAAGGAACTTATTTCATAAGTTAACTTTCCAGTTTCTGGAAACTTTCCAGGTAGGTAACTAACCAGTTCTTTATTTGAACTGGAACTAGTTCCTTTTTTTGAGGAACTAATCCAACACTGCTGTTTAGTGATAGTTCCATAACATGGATTATGCCGCAAATTTTTCCGCCAACAGTTTAAAAACGTACCAAAGATCACGAGTGGGGTTCTGCAGAATATGCATATATAATTTTCTATTATTACCTACGGGTGATTTTTTAAATTAGGGGATGTTGGAAGGGATCAAGTATCATACGGTATGGGTTATTTCATATAGAATGAGTACACCAAATTTGGTTGAGATCGGTCAAAGGGTGTAGGAGAAAATAAGAACGTTCATACCAAGAAGCCTTTTCCTTTGTTCATGCGCAGAGAGACACTACTGAAAGTTAAAGGAATTACGGCAAAGGATGTGGCCATTTGATATTGCCTTGTTGTGAAAATTGATTTTGAAGATGTCAACCTAGAGTTCCTTTAAGATTAACTAGCTGAGCCACCTGGTGTTTATAGTGCTGGTTGGGAAGGAGTAGGACGTATATCATTAACAGTCACAAAACACACCAACACACGAACAAACCAACAAAGAACGGTCAACCTGATTGTACCTGACTGATTGCCAAGATACCCGAGAAGCTAAAGCACTATTTTTGCCGGAGAACAGACGCATAATCCTTGATCACACGCTTATAAATTCCCTAAGGTGTCTACCGCTTACATCGGTATGTACGAGGGACAATCAATTAAAAATCAATGTACCTACCCATATTTTGTTTAAATCTCACTAAATGATAATAAACATAAAAAATCTCAAATGATTAAAAAAAAATATATATATATATATGATAACAATGAGAAAAAATGGTAACACGGAGCGTATTTTATCTCCTCGGTCCCATTCAGTGCGTACCTATACATTTAAAAAAAACTGTTGCTCGTCAAGACTCAAGTGAAAAAAACATTGTTTAAAATATGACTTTATCCAACACGTCATGTAATATACAAGCTAATGTTCAAATTCTTTTAAAAAGTACCAAATATAGTTATGAATGTAATTTATGAATAAGATTTTTTTATTTCATTTTGAATGAAATGGCTTTAAATAAAAGTCCTTTACGATTACTAATTTTACCCTGGGGACGTCTTCGAACGAGTCGTGTGCTTACTCATTGTCTTGAAGTATACAATTTTACAATAAATAGTGTGAAAATAAGTTATTTGAAAATACAATTGTGCTAGAAGACAGCCTCCTACTGCAGCAGAATCTATTATGTTATATTCCAAAACAAGTGTCATCTACGTACATTTGTATTCGTTTAAAAGTGTCAAGACAACATAGGAAACCAAACCTCTGATACGCTCACAACACAACCCCCACCCCTAATCCACCAGCCACTGAATAGATCTGAATGTGAATTGTTTATTCTCCAAGCAATGACGATTCACGATATTAAATGACCTTTTATTGTTGTTGTTTATTGATTATGGTGTGTGTGTGTGGGGGGGGGGGGGAGGGGGTGTATGTGTTTATTACGCATAGATCATACAATCAATTAGTCTACCGGTCTTTATTCCTGATAGTGATGGCACATTGTTGATGCATCTAATTGATTTATTGTTTGTTTTGATATTTTAGACAGTATGAATTATTTCGTGCATTAGGTATTCTTTTAAAAATGCCATTGCATAATTGACCATGTTTGTAAACACCTTTCGCACTAGGCATTCGATTGGCGTCAGAATACCAATGTTCATTGTGCGTAGTTAATCTATTATTCTTTATTCTACACAAAACGAAGTTTCCATACTCTCGAAACTGAAATAAACTTAGATATTATAATATTCATACGTGAAGTAGTAGAAATAAAGATGTCATTATGGAACGGAATCGATGTCTGTTATTCGTTTGTATTATTGTCCCAATACTTGAATATCCATAAATACTATCCAAACTAGTTTTCTCAAATGGTTGATACTACGTCATATTCTGTCGTCATATTGAGGTACCTATTTTTGAGGTTTGAATCTTTCAATGTGACAAAATTATGAAGTGCATAATGAATTCTTCTATGAACAGCACAATTAGTCGACAAATATCTATCGAGACGCAGTCTGCTGCCGATTTCTATAACAAGCAAATGGGCGAAGATTTCAACATGCAGTAAGTTAGTAGATGAAGGGGAAGAGCGGAACGCTTAATATTGATAAATTTTCCACTTCCGGTTTGAAATTTTTGTTTTTTCTTGAAGTGGAGTGTCTAGCAATACATTGTCTTTAATGTTGCCAAATTTCAAAACTGTCGATGGACCCGTTTGACTTTTGAAAAAAATTAAAATTTAAAATTGGATAAATTCACTTCCGGTCAAAATATTTCAGATTTTCTTTCAGAAGTACGCGTGAGAAGGGGGACTCTATGTGTCTACCAAATTTCAACTCTCTAGACCAAACCGTGCAATCTGTAGAAAAGGGCAAGCAAAACGACGTGCCTAGCTAGCTAGCTAGCCAGCCAGCCACCATGAAAGTCAATCCTTGCATGTTTGAGGCCCAAAATTCACCCCGAAGGGATGAACGCAGCACTTTGATATTTGGTAAGTTGTTGTCAGGTGGCTAAATATACCCGATAACCATGATTTTCAACTTTCATTTCTCACTGCATGTATGCCTGTCGACACCTCGTTTCGACCACTTAAGCCGTTGCGGTATAAGTCTCTGGTAGTAGCTCGCACGTTGTATTAGAGCGGTGCTTGGCAGCGTCGAGCTAACGCCCGACTAGATAAGAGTACCGTGGTGACGCTCGCTACGCTCGCTCAAATACCCTCAAAAATATTAGGATAATTTTAAGTAATACTTTAAAATCACCTAAATTCGTTAATAATTTCAAATTTTATCTTTTTTTTAAGAGTGAATCACGTTATTTTTTACTTTAAATAAATATTTTACTTATTTTCTCTAAAAGTAAGTAAATTCAGAAGGTACGTTTTCGTACTATGCAATTCTACCTATGGATAACAAATGAAGAAACTCTCAACATATATGTAAACGGTCTCCACTCGAGCCTCAACCCTCGTCGTGAATGTGTACCTATGGATCGAGCAAGACACGTAACCCGTGTGGTGTTTGTCGACAGGACGGACGCGCTGATCCAGACGACGATCCGGCAAAAGTTCGCCGAGTGCACGGTGCTGACGATAGCGCATCGCCTGCACACCGTCATGGACTCCGACAAGGTGCTCGTCATGGATGCCGGCACGCTCGTGGTAAGTTCAACAGTCAAATGTCCAACATGGAGGATTCTAATTATATTGAACATTTTTATTGAAATTTGAAATTGTTAAAAAATTTACCTATTTCAAATTTTGAATTACTAAGTAGATACGTACCTACTCGAAAACTTGGTGAGCTATTTGAAAAGATGTATGTGTCCAAATTTCACAATTGTCCCACCTTATATTGTACAATTGGATAATTTTTCACTGAATTTGTGACTTAGTTGTGACTTTGGCCATCCTTTATTCTTGGATAGTTCGGGTGAAATATTTTTTTTATATGATAGGTGCGCTCTTTGAATTTGTTTTCCACTATCGAGTCAAATATATTGCCATTACATCTGCCGTCACAGCTGACCTAAGTATAACTTTGGGACAGATGCAGTGGCGGTCTGGCCCGGGGTGCCGGGATGCGATCACATTCCGGGCCCCTGTCATTTAAGGGCCCTTTCTCCCATATTACGGGCCCCAAAATACATTTACTGTCGTTTTTCATATTTGACCAGCACTATTAGTCATTTTACTTTACATAATTTTTTCTATCTCTTCTTTGTTAAATGTTTATCTGGGCCCTTTGCCTTATCGCATCCCGGTCCTTTTCATCCCTGACCGCCCCTGGACAGATGCTTTAAGGCCGGGTAGGACCAACTTTGGATTAGCTAATTATCGATAGTTAGTGGGCAAATGGCCAATGAATCAAGTTGGCACGAATTCCACAGCCAATGGGATTCACTAAATTTCACTAACCACCGATAATTAACTTAATCCAACGTTGGTCCTACCCGGCCTAAGTAAATAAGTCATCATGTCTTCTTATTATATCCTTATTTTTTATAGCATTTCGACCTTTCTATTTATTATCTTTCTTTCACAACTGTATTTAAAATATGATTATTGATTAAACTATTCAAAATTGCCTCTCTCCCAGCAAAATAAACAAGGTCAGTTACCATAACAACCAGGGTGATGCAGCTACCCTTTAGGGAAGTCACGTGGAATTTTATTCTCATTAATTTGTAAATATCAACACAAATAACAATGACGAACACACATATCACCAGCGAAATTTAAAATTTTCATTCATAAAAATCAAAATCAAATGTCATGGGATATTTTGGCTGGAAAAACGGCAGGCAACGAGAATCAGGATTGTGATGTCATTTCCAAGTCTCCAACAATGTGTTACCATGGTGATTCCTTTGTTGCCATGGCAATATAGAGGATTGTGATGTCATTGTCAATTTTCCTGTTTTAAAATTGTAAGAAAATTATCAAACTTTGTAACTACTCTTCCCACAACAAAAATAATACTATCTGTGTTCAGCAACATCTCAACTTTAATAAAATAACTATTATTCTGAAATCTAATTGATAAGTGTTCAATGTGTGGCTCTTCTCGATGTGATTCCGGACTTGTTCCCTCAGGAGCTGGATCATCCGCACCTGCTGCTGCAGAACGAGGAGGGATTCCTGTCCAAGATGGTCCAACAGACCGGCAAGGCGATGTCCGACGTCCTGCACAAGATAGCAGCCGACAACTACGCGCGTCGGACGAGCTAAGCCGAGGACGCCGTCTAGGATTATATATTTATTTTCTATGTTAAAATAGCTGTTTAAGAGGCCTCAGTAAGTTGACAGTTCTCAAAATCTTGTTTTGATTATTTTTCACCTTAACCGAATTTTAATAAATGAAGGAGTAATGCACTTTTCCAGGTTACACTAACTGAATGATGCCACACAATGAGGTACATTACGAGCTCTGGTACGACCCTTAGTAATCAATGTTGTATAAAGACTTTGAGGTCGTACCAGAGGTCTTGATGTACTCCAATGTGGGGCATTATTTTAGTACAGTGAGTTTGTATTTTGCATTACTCCTTTATTTTTTAATTTTCTCTTGGTGTGAAGAGAAACTGCAGAAAAAGACTTAAAAGTAAAGCGCACTTTGAGTTATCTTACCGAGCCCTCTAAACGTACGTCGATAGCTGTTTAAGGAAACAATCCCAGTGGTGGAAGGTAAAGTGTTTTTTTTTACATTCCGTGGTCCTGATTCTTGTATTGATTTGCATCAATATTTTTATATCACAAGAACAGAAATACTATCTGTTACTGTTATTTCCTACTTTTTTCACGAAGTTAGGTCAGGCAACGCATGCACCAATACAAATAGATAATGTATGAAATTATACAAATAATAGGTAATAGGTACATTACTTGCTGCTGTCAAAATTCGGTAGGAACGGAGATTAAAGAAATTATTAACACTGCCTGTAACAATTTACAAATGAATCAATAGAATCGGGCTGTCTTTATAACGAAAAGTATATTCGAAACTAAAAGTACCTAGAGATGCGCTAATATCAGTATAAGATGGTCACTCACGCGAGTATGCACCCAGTGCGCCTGCGGGCAAGTCACTTATATAGTAGCGAGTTCAGTAAAAGTTATAATAAGATACATCGCGAAATAACAGAAGTTGATGCTTACCCACTGATGTATAACACGTGGATTGCTTTTCGATGCTATGCGAGTGAAGTCAACATTTTCTATGTCGCCGCTGTAATAACTTTGTGGATTTGTAACAAATTATAACTAATGTAACTAAAACGTGTTAATTAACTAGTAAACTAATGACTAATGTAATGATTTAGTTGATTCAAAGTAATTTTAGAAATGATTTAGATCGTGTAAAAGGCTGCTACAAATTGATGACCTTGAAAAGGAACATTTTAGGAACATTTTTCTAATGTATTTTCGACTTCACTGGGACTAATGCTAAAGGGATTCAATGCGCAATCCACGCAACGAAGTGGAAGTACTTGGAGATCAGTGTGCTTACCTCAGTGTCAGCAATCAAATACAATCGGCATATTTCATTGCAGCACACATTCAGTCAACTTGCGAGAACTGAAGTCTATCCACCAAAAGCACAGTATACTGAACTCTCGGGTTCGTGTCAGTTGGACCCTCTGGTCGTCGCCTCTAGTTCGTGTCAATACCATTGACATGAAAGTGACTTGCCCGCATCTGTACTGAGGCTCACTCAGTGGGGAGATGTTCATTTTTTTCGCTAGGTGGCGTTTTGCAACTTTAAGTGTCGAATAGTATTAATAAATAATTATATGTTACCTATATTATTATTATTAATATTATTATTATTATATAATTAGAAATCGCATGATTTTCAACTCTCTGTTATCCAATAAAATCAGAAATAATAAATGCTCAGAAAGATCTATACTAAGCATCTGTGAGCTCAGCAAATGAGAATGGAATCTACACAGAAAGGCTCCATAATTGTGATACTGATATGTAGGTATGCATTTTTACATCATTATCAGCTTCAGCTTACAGACCAAAATCAATCAAATCGGGTTTACCTGATTCTTAAGTAGTCCCCTCACAATTTAAACACTTAATAACTGACACTGACCCTAACTGAAATTAAGCTTCAACATTTCACGCTAAACATTATTATCTAAATTAACTCATTTTTGGATCCCAGCTTTGTAATGGAATAAATAAATCGAGAGCAGTACGATCAAATTACTGTGCTCAGCGCAATCGGGCCCATACATGTCACTATTATAACAATCATCGTATCATATGAACTGTGTGACTGTCTAGTGTGTTTAGGGTTGTGCGAACCGAGCCGAAAGGTTCCATTTTCGATTTCGAGGTTCGTTTTTTGAACCTTTTCAAACGCCGTTCCCCCCCCCCCCCCCTATTTTGGGAGGGGGATGTTTAACGACCTGTTTATAGCTTTATTTTATGATAACTTGATTCATAACTTGACTTGACACCTACTCCACTAGTTACTGTAATCAAATAAAATCACTTATCTTGATTGGTCACTCATATTACATTACATAAAGTGAAGACTCTGAGGAAGTATTGTTGGCAACAGTAACAGGTGTTTTTTCAATGATTAACAAACAGAAATCCCAATATTACATTGCTTTGTGTTAAATTGATGTTACCGTATTAACTCGTGTATAAGACGCAATTATATGTCAATATTTTGATTCTGAAAACAGCCCTGCGTCTTATACATGCATACCAAGCTTTTTTCCCAGTAAATCCAAGGTGGATGTTTGTAAACAGAGCTGTGGTAGACTGCCACATGTTGTCTATCTCTGCCTTTCCCTCTCACTCTGTCTGGACTACTCATACTGTGTCTAGACACAACACTATTAACATATTAAATTTGTGCAACAAAATGTTTTCCCTTGCATTTAGATCAGGAGACAAAATATATGTTTACGTCTGAAAAACATTGCTCTGACAGACATAAAATAGACTAAACACTGTTGAATGGCGATCTTAATGGAAGGGGGGGAGAGGAGTTGGATTTGTTTTGGAATGCAGAGGAAAGGCAGGTGCATGCCTCTTAGAGCAAACAACAGCTGCTGGGAAGAGACTCCCCTCCGCTCTTTCTCAGAAGCAGGAAATTACTGTTTGTTTACAACAAGTTGGCAGTGATTTTCATTCAAATAGCTCAGTTAGCTGGAAAACCAACATTTAGATGGATATCATGTATACAAACACACAATGTTTTTCATCATTTTACTGCGTCTTATACACGCATGCTAAGTGTATTCTTAAAATAGACTTCTCAAAACAAGGGTGCGTCTTATGCACGAGTGCGTCTTATACACGAGTGCGTCTTATACACGAGTTAATACGGTATATCTTTGTACAAAAAGCATTATTTGAATAGATATTCACAGTTTTTCAAGGTTCACTTCGGGTTCGAAAATCTCGTGGTTCGGTTCACACAACCCTAGTGTGTTTATGTCTAGGTAGTCTGTGTGTACTTACGTTTCCTAGTAGCTGTTTCCTGTTTCCCTAGTCACATCTCTATAGACCACTACTATTCCGTTGTTATGTTTCATCTATATCGAAAGTATTGGAACTACAAGTATTACAATTTAACGATTTGTGTGTGTTTGCATAGTTAATAGTTATGGATGTATGCGTGTACAATATCCTATGAATCAATAGCATCATGGCTCTGGTTTATTTTGATCGCGGGACGAAGAGGACTTTATCGTTATTTGTAAAATGGAGGAGTGGAACGTTTTATTGGTCCTGATAATATTTGCTGGACAAATAGAATGAGAGATCTAAGAAAACTAAACTAATTGATTCACTCGTGACTCAGTACCCTATTTTTAAACTAGTTCAACCAAAATTGTGCATGAAACTTATACATACCTAACAATTTTGACTTCCGGATAGGTCTTTCCATGTATTGCATACGAGCGCGACACAACCCGTTATTTGGCGATGGAAAGCTGTGGTGGTGGGGGAGGGCTGGAAATGTTTGCACGAGTGGGCTAACAGCCTCAAGCTCGTTTGCGGATATCAGTCCTCAACACCACAAGACCGTGTTCTATAATAATCTTATGTTTAACCATCGTTAAATCTGGAAATTCTTTTCATCGTTAGGCTGTAATTCACTTTGGCCCCTCTAATTTTTCGTTTCGCCAATTGAATGTAAAAAAGAAAGCATGCGTGTTATCAATCATGTTAAAAATACTATTGATCAAATAAAAATATATTTTTAAATATGTGGTACAACCAAAGATAAGTTTGGTTTAACCGAAGTAAGCGACAACATGATCTTCTCGCTTTGGTATATTTGTAATTTTCCTTTGATAAGTTTGTGCTTTTACAATATAAATTCAGTGTCTTTCGTTGATAACATTTCACATTTGTTTTTGAAGATTATTTTATATGTATCCACTTTCAGGTTCATCTGCTGTGAACGAATGACTAAAGAAAATTAAAGTCCCTTTTTTTGCATGTTGTTGGTAGATCCAAGCTGTTTAGTAGCTGGGGAGAGACGAGTGTTGAGGTAATCACGTGATAAAATGTAACAATACTATTGATGTCCAAAAAACAGGGTTTTTATTTTATTTTATAGAAAATTTAATCATGTGGTGTACAATGTATTTACATTTGTGATGTGATATATTTTTCGAAAAGGTATGCCCACGTGCACGCGTCTATTTGCCGTCACGTTCACGTGTGATTCTGGTGTGAGAAAACCTAGAGGTAGTACATTGTTGTTGATCACGTATTGATTCATGTTTCAAAATGTCAATAGTTTAATGGATTTGTTATCGATGACAATATAAATGTGATTGTGTAACCAAGTTGTTTCTTCTTAATCTTGAGTTGTGTGTAACATTTCATATTACTTCCTACCAGATGTGAATATAAGATCCTCAATCCCCATTTATTCTGAAGGTAATAACATTTATCAAAAACATTTAAATGGGAATTCATTGACACTTCTTACAACACCATATTGTATAGGTAGCATTCAGTTAATGCTACAATACATATAACATAAAGATAACGTAATTGATACAAGATTCAAACATTATATTTCCAGTCCACCTAATGAAAAAGAAAATTATACATTCCACGCCACCTATTGGCTAACACATCTTTACTTCTAGAAGCTAATGAGAAATCATATCAACCATACTTAATTATTACACAATATTCATTACCTATTCAGTAAACACCTCGACATATTAACAATTTACCAAATTCATAGTGTTTGAAAAAGCAGATACCTAACTTCAATATGTCAACAAAATCTTGTCAATTAAGTACTATTCTCTCAAAAATAAAAATAAATATTTTAATGAAATTGCACCATGCCAATTGTATTAGTATAAAGAAAAATAGTTAAAGAAATTACAAGAAAATTAAATATTAGAGAGTACTACCTATAGGTAACGATTATAAGCAATGAAATGTGAATATAAAGTGAAACGTTCACCGTCTGATTACGTCTCTCGCTTCGGATTGATGATGATCTTCACCGAGTTGTTCGTAATCTGAATCTCGACATTGTTTGTATTCACGCCGACGCATGCATTTGCTTCGCAATCCTGAGAGATGGAGAGGCTTGCCATTGGCTGGCAGAGAGACGCGACGTTGGAGGTAGCCAATGAGACGACGGTACTTGCGCTCTTCTTGTCCGAGAGACTCCCTTGTTGGGACGTCGACGGGAGAACTAACGAGAAGATTCTGTCTCCGTTGCTTGAGATATGTCCATTGAGAGCTGAAGTCGAAGAATTACGAAGAACCGGCAACGTGTCTGCGTTCCTAGGAACGAAACTGAACGGCTTGTTCGATGGGATCGGGAGTAGCGAGGACGCGAATGAAATAACACCCGAGTTTGTTGCATTTGTGGCGGCTGACCAATGAGGAGTCGGAACAGGAAACAGAGCGACGGAGGAATTGCTCGTCACGAAACCAAACGGTTTCGATGACGCTGTCGAGGTTGGCGTCTTCATCAAGTGCCTCTTGGCCTTCACAAAAGTCTTGAAGATTGGAACATTAGCGTTGACGGCAGTGTGTTTGAAGATTGGAACATTAGCGTTGACGCCGGCGGGTTTAAAGATGGGAACATTTGCGTTTACGCCGGTGGGGTTGAAGATCGGAGTGTTTGCGTTTACGCCGTTGGGTTTGAAAATCGGAGTGTTTGCCTTAATGCCGGTGGGTTTGAAGATGGGAACATTAGCGTTGACGCCGGTGGGTTTGAAGATCGGAGTGTTTGCGTTGACGCCGGTGGGGTTGAAGATCGGAGTGTTAGTGTTAACGCCGGTGGGTTTGAAGATCGGAGTGTTTGCGTTTACGCCGGTGGGTTTGAAGATCGGAGTGTTTGCGTCAACACCGGTTGGTTTGAAGATCAGAGTGTTTGCGTTAACGCCGGTGGGTTTAAAGATCGGAACATCTGCATTGACGCCGGTGGATTTGAAGATTGGAACATCTGCGTTGACGCCGGTGGGTTTAAAGATCGGAACATCTGTATTGATGCCGGTGGATTTGAAGATTGGAACATCTGCGTTGACGCCGGTGGGTTTAAACGAAACGTTTGCGTCAACGCCAGTGGGGCTGAAGATTGGAACATTTGTGTTGACGCTGGTGGGGTTTATGATAGGAACTGTGGGGTTCGAAGCGATGGCCTTGGCTTGCACGGCAAATGTGTTTGTGAACAAAGGAAGCGGAGAAGACTTGCGGTTCGGGGAAATGATCGGGCGGGTGTACACCTCCTTCCTCCTCGCCAGTCTCCTCTGCGGTTTAGTAACATATGGGACGGCAACGATAGTTTGGGACTTGAAACTTTCAACAGCTTCGAAGACTCGTGGAGGTTTGTCGGTTTTGTCCGTCGAGTTCGATGCTGGGAACGGATTGAAGGAGAAACCGGTCACCACGTTCTTCGGTTCACTGCTATTGGCAGGGAACGAAGTGCTGGGGAACAACTGGTATTGTTTCATGTCATTTGGCTCATCGCGGTTAGGTAATGGTCCCGGCAAGATCAACTTCTCTTCCTCCTCTTTAGCGATGACTGGCGTTGGCTCATTCTGTTGAGAATCTAACAAAGTACTAGTTGCAAGAGGGAGCGTAACGCTTTCTTTCCGATCATCCGAATCACTTGCAGGTTTTATAGAACACAAGACGGAATTCTTGGACGTGTCGGGAATGTCTTTTTCAGTTTCCAAAGGCTTCACACTTGGCTTAAAAGAAAACCTGAAGAGGCGACCTTTATCGATGGAGGAAATGTCTATCGGTGGAGAGGCATCTTTCTTGGGAGTCACCGCAGGTTTGCGGAATACGATGTTTACATCTTTGGAGAGGTAGTTCTTGACTTTCTCCAAGTCGAACCTGTAGTCTACTGGCTGACTCGGAGTTTCGAAGCAAGCGGACTGCGTCGAACCGGCTTCAACAGTGGGTGGAGTTTGAGTTGCGGCGTCTACAGGAACGAACGGGCTGACTGACTTCGTGAACTCGGCAATCAGAGACGGCGGGACTTTCAGCGTTGAATCAACGTCGGAGGATTCATCGTCGGTACCGCAAGCGACATTGCGATAACCTGGAAAAAGGTGTTTTAAAAATTAAACCTTTTTGATGGAAGTTAGTTGCTCTTTATTAATCATGCGTTCAAGAAGCACCTACTTAGGTACCTACTTAGGTACAACAAGTAGGTACCTACTAATACCATAGTTATATTACCTACATATTTTTTACCAAAAATTCAGCATACCTACTCAGAAGTCAAACCAGTTCCGTCATTAGATTTAAATTTAGTCGTCAGAAATTACTGGGAATTCTCTCCTTACCCTTAAACGGTTTCTGCTGTGACTTTTGTCCGGGCCGAGGTTTCCTCTTGAGCAGTGAATTCTGCGATGTTCCCTCCAGAGGCTGACTGAAGAAGAAGAGGAACGGCGCTGCCGGTGAATGTCTTCCATTAGCGTTGGAAGCTCCGCCAGCAACCGTGGTCGTAGACGGAGAGTCTCCTGATGGCAACAGAATCATTGATACTCGACATGTTACACTTCTAATCAGAAGTCAATAACAACGCTTTACTTCAGTAAACAAACCTGCAGCTGGTAAAGCAGGAGCTGAAATAGTTGTAGTAGGTGCGCTTGCGAACACAATCGGAGTTGTCACCGTCATTGGTTTAAATGGAAATCCTTCTGTTTTTGGAGACATTCTGAAAATTAAATAGTAGTGCTTTAGGTAAAAAACAATATAGGTAGTGAGACACAGCCGTACACTCGACTCGTCGTTCGTTCCTTCTCCTCCAGTGAGCTGCCTGCTATCCGAGTAAAAATTGTAGTTCCTCAGGCGCGTAGGAAAGGGGGGAATGGGGGGAAAATCCCCCCCTCATTTTCAATTCTCCTCCCTATGTTTTTATACCTACATTTATGTGTTAAGAAAAAAATTTGCTCAAAAAGTGTTAAAATCGCGTAGAAAAGCACCAAATTTATGTCTAAAATTCAAAAAATGTGCGCCCCGGACCCGCATTTTGCTGGGGGGGCCCTCCTCCCAGTCCCCCATTGTCTTCGTAGACACTAGTAGTATCCGGCTCAAGTTATTTTACAATATTATTCCCCCCCCCTTGCAAATTTAGTTCCTACGCGCCTGTAGTTCCTCACTTGTTCCTCAAAAGTTCCTCAAATATGCAACTAAACATAAGTTACTTTTAAGATACCTACTTGAAAAGGAGATCATCAATATTTATAACCTCATATTCATATACATAATATTCTTTCCATGCTAATCCTAAGATTACTTTCCATACACCTGCACACTGATACTTGTATCATAGGGTATTATATTTATTAAAATGCTACATCTGTAATGTAATAACAAATTTGGAAATAAAAACTACTACTACTACTACTACTACTACTACTACTACTTGCCGTCCCGTCGCCTTGGCTATTCAAATGCGCGAGGTGGTGGCCCCTTCCCGGGACGGCAAGTGAGGAACTACAATTTTTACTCAGATAACAGGCAGCTCACAGGAGGAGGAACGAACGACGAGTGTACTGGGCTGAGGTACTACCTAATAGAAATATTAAAAAGTAGGGGGGATGCCCAAGAGAGATTTAAAAAATTCTATGCGGTTTGGTCGAGGCGGGTTGAGAATTTGTAACTACAACCGCTACCTAGGGTCCGTGTCACACGGAGTTGGCTGCCAGACGTGGCCCCTAATGTTGCAAATAACCGTTTTTTTTCCATCCCTCAGTCGCTGTGAGCGATCGTGCGGTCTTCCGAGACCATCCCTCTCTCTCGGACAAGGGGTAGACCTATTCAAAATATCTGAGCGGACAATTCCGTGTGACACGGACCATAGTAGCGTGTCTGACCACAAGATAGCGCCACGGTTGTGCTCGAGTTCCCCGCTACCATAGCCCCTCGCAAGAGAGAAGAAGGGACATCGCTGACTCAAGTGCAAGCGAGTTGGACTGTAACTACGAGGAGTAGTAATGATGAGCAGAGGTAGCGGAGGGGACACGATTCCCCGCTCGCCAGGGCCCTGATTCTATAACTCAATTGCGATCGCTTAGCAATTTCTTTCATAAGATTAACATGGCAATAATTGCTAAGCGGTCGCAATGCGAGTTATAGAATCAGGGCCCAGGTCGCGAGATGTGCAAACAGTAGGCCTAGCGGAAGGGCTGCAATGCGTGGTCACTTAAAAATTATTATTCACTAGGTAGTGAAATTCTCCCATTTGAATGATTTATTTTCCTTCTCTGTTTAGGTATATACAATATTGTACATTTCCATGATTTTGAGAAGTGATGGATGATTAAGAAAAAATATGATCAACAGAGAATGGGCGTATAAAAATCATCATGTGCTAGACAGATGTGTCAAGGTAGCGAAAACCATTAGGTTTCACCTTCTAGTATTATACTTACCTAGGAAAGTAAATCACGATAACTTCAACTTCAAATAATATTTCATAGAGGAGCTGCTAGAATAATCGCTTCGCTGTCATTTAACTGTCACAAATCATTCGTCCACCTCACGTTGTTTTGTTTTGACGTTTGTGCTTCTTTTGTGCAATTACGTCACCGTAACCAAAGTACATCAGGACCAGGTACGAAGATATTCATTACCAATTCGGTGGTCTTTTATCTTCGGTGTGTTAGAGCTTTGGTCACGTGACTTGCTCTGTTGACCAATCAAATCGCAGAATCGGTTCAAAACGAGGGAGAACAGAAAACGAGAAGTGGTCTCACCTACGAACGACCGGGTATCCAAACGTTTTTATTTCGTTATTCACGAATGTACGTTATTAACAGAATACGTAAAATTATTGAGCGATATTGTTTGTCATTATAATGTTTTAATTTTGTGCACATCTGAGCTTCATCGATCTATGCGGGTGTTCTTTGTTGCTCGTTTCGATGTTGTAACCGAAACTGAGTAAACAAACAAAATGGAAGAAAGAAGTGCTGTTGCCTCTACAGCCAACGATATTTCTGAAACTTCATGGCCTGCGAAAGGGGGTAAGTGGGATCATGCTGATGTCAGCCATGTAAATACTTTATTATGTGCTGTGTTTGTTTAATTGTCAGCGAATCGTGCAATCGGTCAATTGTCACCGTTGTTTTGAGGGCACGCCAACCTTGAAGGCTTAAACTGCCTAGCCCTACTTTACCATCATTGTACCTAATGTCCCACTCATATAAGCTTTCTAGAACGGTTTGGTGTGATGTGAGTAGTATTACTAATAATAAACTATTGTCTCCTTAGGTGTCACCACAAGTGCGACTAGAATTTGTCTAGTAGGAAATGTTCAAAACGAACCCAAGAACTTTGAAGCAGCCAATAAACTGAGCATTCCTGTAATCACATCCGATACTGGATTGGAGTTTATGAAGGAAGGCGCTCGCGATACTGTGTTTGTTCTTGAAGAGTTCTGCGGACCAGTCTACGATGCATTACACGAAGCAAACCAAAGGTAAGGTTAGGTACCTACCTACCTATAGCCTCTAATAATGCTAACGATCCTGTCAAGGCCTAGGTAGATAGCCTAAGTAATGATAGGTAACTGTTGATTCAAATTGTTGACACCGAATCATTGAATCATGGGCCTCCAGTCAAAACGAATGTCAAAATTAGTAGTAGGTACCTATAACAGCTCCTAGTGTAGGGAAAAATCTGCAGGGTAACCGAAATTAGGCTTCACCACGGATAAGAATCCGCAATATTTTTGTGCACACGTGTCTACATCTGCCATTCAGTCTGTTTTGTTCATGTTTCCTCATTTAAAACTGAAAATTATTGAGCAAGGGACTCCTGCTGTTTTTTTTTCTGCCACTTACGATGTGTAGGTGTCTACAATCGAGCTGAAATTTTGCATAGGTACATGTACGGACTATTTCTGGGCGTTGCAGACGCACACCCGGCGTATCCTTGTTAATTTATATTCTAACTTAAAGTCAATCAAAGGTACATTAAAAGAATGGGACATCGAGAGCAGCGTGGGAATACGATCCCATTGGCTGGCTGACATCTGTCATGTGATCTTGATATTCGGGCATGATTGATAAAGCAGTTTAAAACTTGATATTGTGCGTGTATGAAGGTACAGGAAGGAAGAATAGGACTAATTTATTAGGTAGTATACATCTTAATAATTTTAGGTTTTAAATGAAGTCGGGCAGCACTAAAAGGAATGAACTTACCTGGAGTCCTTCTCGCCGACGCATAACAAAGCCTACCAAGTAGTAGTGCCTACCTATCCTTTGGTGCCTTGAAACTAAAATAGGTATAGAATAATAACATTAGATTCAGATTTTTTGCGGCACTATCCAAGTGGCGTAGGTCTACCTAATGATGATGAAAGTTCATTTTTGATTCGTGTAATCGATTATCGGCACCCATTCCGCGACAATTCATGTAGGAATTGCTTACCTTGCAAGATCCGACAGCTAACGGAGTACCTACTATGTTGCAGGATACTCGGTCCGACGGCACTGCGACAGTACGCGGCTCAAGGCGACGTTCTCCCGCACAACAGCCGGCCGTTGTACAGCCTCGCCATGGCGGGCGTCGTCATCTGCATCACGGGCTTCAGGCGGAGGGAGGAGGTGGTGAGTTCCGGGGGGCGCAGGAGTACCTAGTGGCGTTTTATACGCAGACACACTCATTGTTCTCACTCACAATGGACCTGACAATATCGTAAAAAACCTAATAGTGTCAAAACATACCTCAGCTGTGGAAAGCTCTCTGTATAAGCTCTGCCGCAGAGCCAATAGATCCACAAATGTGTCTGTACATTTTCACCCACTCAAGTGATAATTTATTTATTAATTGATTCTTTGGTGAAGTACGCATGGATGGATATGAATTTATTTACTCTAACTTCAAAGTTTGTGTACAAAATTGGCCTTCTTCACCTAGAAAATTAAATGCATAAAAAAATGCTGGCAGTGGCAACACTAAAATGGTTTGAGATTATCAGCTCACGGTTTTGTGGTGTTAAAGACTGACTGTTGGGATTTTTCATGAAAAAAATTTTTGTGAAAATTTTCAATGTTTTAAATCCTGAGGAAGGTAATTTTTTTTTATTTATATTTTATTTTTCGGGTAGGTGCACCGACATTTTTAAACGTAATTTCTATCATGCATAATAATGTAGTAACACACTTCCATTAATACTTTACAAAATAAAACAATTGAAAATATGCTGAAAGGTCAGCTGTAAATGATTATTTTCATACTCATGTATATTTGAAACGGTATTTTTTCAAATATACACATATTATTTTTATATTATATTTACATGAAATGAAAATTTTCAAGTCTCAACACTAGGACTGACGTTCTGGACAAACTTCTTTTGAGCTATGTATTCTAGGACCAGAAACAAAATATTGTTTGTCTGAAATCATTTCATGCCTACAAGAACATCTGAAATGATTTCAGACCAAATAATTTGGTTTGTAGAATAATATGAACCTAACCTGGGGCCCTATTCTAGAACTTTTCAATTCCCAATTCTGATGGAATTCAATTCCATGCAATGTTAATCCTTATGGCCGTGACCATATTCCATCAGAATGGAATTGGGAAATCGTTCTAGAATAGACCTCCAGGTCTCTTTGTATCCCATGGCAACACACATGCCGATGTACTCATGTAACGTTGACCCCAGGCGCGCATGATGTCGGTGATCCACCGCATGGGCGGCAGCTTGCGCAACGACATGTCCGCCAAGGTCACCCACCTGGTGGCCAACACGTGCACTGGAGAGAAGTACCAGTACGCGCTCACGTTCCGCGTGCCCATCGTCGGCGAGGCGTGGGTGCACGCGCTCTGGGAGAGGCGGCACGACGACGACGCCCTCGCGGCCAACCTCGACATGGTGAGTGTGGCATCGGTTTCAGCATAGCTAACAGGTCTTTTGCCTACTCTGTAACTTGGCAATCCAAACTATACCCAAATCAAACCGTCTAGGAAGGTACCGTCTCTGTTTTAAGAGGCCTCGGTAAGGTACCAAGGGGACATGCGATGTTATCGACCTTCAAGTGTTAGGTACACTAATCAATAATCATAAATATTTCCAACTTTTGAGAATTATTTTTGTTCCAGTAGGTACCTAATATGCACAGCACAGAATTAAGTGCCAACAGAAGTTATCAAACCCTTTCCTGATAATTTTATTGCAGTACTACTAAATGTGACCACGATTCTGTACTTCCATTTTTCTATTTGCATTTTTCTATTATACGGTCATAGACAGGCATAGATGAACTCACTTTAGCATTGCCAGGTTAGGGTGGCCCATGCTAGAGCGGGTTCATCTTTGCCTGTCACCGACCATATTAGTGTATTGATGAATGTATGTACGGCCACCGGCTGTATGTACCTAATGCCAAAGCTGTGGTGAATAAACAAATACCTACACAATATACTCTTTCTAAATGAGCATAGTAGATAGAAAATGGTCTTGAAGGAAACCAACGATAAACATCTGTCGTAGTCTAAAAGTGAAATGTGTTCGAATGAGTTTGCTTGTCCGCAGACGCCGCACAAACTGAAGGTGTTCCACGGCGCGCGCGTCTGCTTCCACGGCTTCGGCGACGAGGAGCGGCGCCACATGACCGAGGTGCTGGAGGAGAACGGAGGCCACGCGGCCGACATCGACGACTTCGGACTGACCATCGTGGTAAGCTGCGGCTCGCATGCGTCTGCCTGGCTCGGGGGTTGTGATGTCACGGGCGGGAGGTTGCAGCCCTCTTCCATTCGCTTCCACTCGCACAACATTGCTTCAGGACTTTGACGTAATGTAGTCAGTGAAGGATCAATTGTAATTTAGGACGTTGTAAAAAGTAAGGATTTTTAATGCTCGCATAACAAGTTACTCAGGTTTCTTTCCACTAAATTGCGTGAATAGTTTTTCATACTCTTACCTAGGACTAACTAATTTTCTCCCTTGCAAGTGGATACCTGGAAGCAAGCTTTAGTCAACAATATCTAGTTTTGTGAAATCAACCACCTATTTACATCAATTTATTACAAAAAAAAGGTCCGTGTCAAAAAAACTGTTATTCTTTCTGTTTTTTTTCTACACTAAAATGAATGTAGGTAAATATTTATATCATCCATAGAACCCTTGTTTCAAAAATAGTTCATATTTTAATCGGCCTGTTGTAATTTCTTCTCTCTTAACTTGGTGATTATCAGATTACGGGACAAAATAGGGGTCCAAATTTTTTATTTTTCAAGTTATTGGAAAATTCTAAAAAAAATTACAATGTTGGGGCTCATGTAAGGAACATAAATTAGTAGTCAGCAGGGATGGTTTTTCATACAATGGTATTAACATGGTATTACCCATGCTAAATTCCATGGTAATGTCATCCATGGTAATGTCAAAACTGAGGTTAAAGGAGGCTCATGCCTTGATAGAATGGCGCCAAAAGCCAACACTAAAGTATTTCACTTTAATCATCATGATACACAAGTTTTTGTTAAGAAACTATTAAAAACTTGACTATCTAATTAACTATCAATGTCATGGTAATGTCACTAATAAACATAACCCTAGAAATACAGAACTGCAGCTTAATTTTTCACAGCAGGAGAACTTTTACCAATCCAGTTATGTGTGTAGTATGCATCACCTTAGATGGCACATTCAAGTTGTACCAACTCACAAAATAAAATTTACCTCGACATCCCACTGTATACGAAAATGTATCCGGCCATGGTAACGTCACAAACAGTGGGGGACAGGGTAAATGTGCCCCAAAAATCAGCATAGGAACATAAATTTAATTAAAATGATTATAATAATTAAAATATCAAACATTTAGGTATAAGTAGTAGGGGTGTGCGAATCCATAATATTTCGAATCGAATCCGAATCCAAATTTAGATTCGGATTCGATTCGTCAGACGAATCCAGATTCTGAAATATCAAACCCATTCAAATCCTATCAAACCTAGATGACAATCCTTGATTTTCCCGCGAAATTTGAATTTTTAAAGTTCTTCAATACTACCAACATTCTATAGCGGAATACACTAAGAGGTAATACAGCGCTACCAACCACTGAAGCTGAAAATAACCAGCCCAACCCATCAATTGCCGCCATTTTCGTGAATCGTGATCATCAATTCGTAAACATTCGTCAGTAATATGGTAAATAATCATCTTAGTTTTGTTTTTAAATTGATTCACACTAATCTTCCACCATAAATATAATCTCCACATATTATGTGACTGATATAATAGAAATTGACAGCATTTTGATGTATGGGAGTCAACCATTTCACCTGAATGACCTACCTAACCATACTTTCATATTTCGATTTTTCCTTTCAGAGAAATTTGATTAAATGAAATAAGATTCGGATTTGGGTTCGGATTCGCGAACCTTTCAAGATTCGATTCGAGATTCGGATTCGAATGAAAAAACCTGGATTCGCACATCCCTAATAACTAGTGATGGCACCATTGAAAATTTTCATTTGAAAATTTTCAGAAAATTTTCAATGACCATTGAAAAAATTGAAAATTTTTGAAAAAGTTTAAATCAATGTTATTTGATTTAATAAATGTATGGGCATACTTGGGATGCATACTGAACTCTATTATGATGCGTGTTGTTGTCTGAGTGGTAAATGTGCAAAATGATCATTAATACAGCATTCAAATTTCCCGCCTATGTAGAATTACAGTCTGGCCAAAATTACAATGAAGAAAAACTGAGATTTGGGCTTATATTTGACTTTTATTTTGATTTTGATTTTACGCTTTTTTCAGATGTATTATCAACAATTGTGTGCAATGAAGCAATAATAATAGTAGGTAATTTAAAAAATTTGCAACGCATTGAAAATTTTCAAAAAAAAATTTTTTCAGAAAATTGCCATCACTATTTATAACTAATATGCAGCGTTTAGATAATAGAAATGTATTTCTGGAAATCCGGTAATACATTCTTTAAGTTAGAAAACGTAGCTGGGGACAGCCATGGTAATATAATTTTCACTGTTTTTTGTTTTTTTTTACCCATTTTTGAATGAAAATAATATAAATGAAGCATGGAAATGATGAAGATTATGTTAGTCTATCAATTCAATAGAATAAAAAAAAAAAATTGTATCTTAAACCGAACAAAAGCTACACTGTAGGGACTTAAATGTCCCGTAATCTGATAATCACCCAACTAGTAATAATGGATATTACCCTACACCAATGAATATAATGATGCAACCTCCGGTATCTAGTATGATGAACCTTGGCCAACTCGACATAACCGCATGGGAGTGATGCACACTGCAAGTTGATAGCTTCACACTGTACCACTTAGAACTGTACCCACGGGGGATTCCTTAGTGAGGATGTAGCTTGCGAGTTATGTTTATGTCACACATTCACATTCATAGTTGGTCTGCAGAATAAATCCAAGAAAGGTACCTAGTTGATAATGTACGATTTAAAATTAAAATAAACTTCTAGAATTTATAAACTACTAACTACTTGACTAACTTGCTGTCTTGTTCAATGTAGAACTTAGCTAGCCATGAGGGAAACATTTTGTATAGGTTTTTACTTACGAACAGTTTCTTTATCTGATTCTGATACCTATTTTCATGTGTCAATGGCAAGGCAGGTATTTTTATACTAAAACACTTGTAGGTATCTGAAAGGGTCACCTAACCTTCTAATTTATGCCTATCACGTAATGGGAATCTTTGTTTCATCTCTGGTGTAAAAAAAAACTTGATTAATTTTCATGATAGCTATGCCCAGCTATTGGAATATATTCGGGACATAACCGGCTAGACTTACATCCTCCCTCTTGGAATCTCCGTCTCGCATGCCCGCGCCTTCGTGTTGTCGCCAGTGTTTTCTCCCCTTTCAGGTGGTGGACAGTGTGGACACGTATCGTGCCCTCAAAACCGACCCCCCCGCTCTCCCCACCCAGTCCTCGACCCCCACGCAGGCCGCCCCCTTCCCCGAAGTCCGCTCCCCGGGGTACGAGACCTTCGCCAAGGACGTGTCGTCCGACTGGCTCGAACAGCAGTCCGAGAGCAAGGTCGAGGAGTCGTTCGCGTTCAAAACCCCGACGACGACGCCGAGAAGGAAGTGGTCCATGACGCCGGACCGACGGAAGTCCGTCACGAGTCTGTTGGCGGACTCCATCTTCAAGACTCCGACGCTGACGAGGAGCTTCCACAGGCAGTCGCTGTCGAGCTTCGAGGCTCGGCCGGCGGAGTCGCCGGAGGACTCGCTGAAGTCTCGGAAACACCGCTTCTCGATGAGGATGTTCCGGCCGAGGAAGTGCGAGCCGATCGCGGACGTGGATCCCGCTTCCATCTCCCCATCGCAGATCCCGCTCCCGCCCACAGCCATGGAGGTCGATCCCGCTCCCATCGAACCCGCTTCTGGGGACCAGAGCCAGCCGGAGGCAGAGGAATGTCAACAGGAATTAACCATTGCACCGGTACTTAACGTTCAACTAATTTATAGAGCGCCGCGGCCGATCGTTGCAACCCTCTTTCATTCAATCACTTGCCAGCGTAGGTTGATTTCCCTGACCCCAAGTAAGAGGCCTTGGAAAGCAGGTTTTTTTCAGAAGTATTTTCCTCTAAATGAATTTATAGAAAATTAATGAGTAATGCACATTTCAAGCTCAATCTACTAAACAATACCACACATTGGATGGAGTACATTGCAACCTCTGGCACGTCCTCATGTGAAATTTCATATTTTTCACCTCGAGTTCATGCATGAGGTGTTATTGTATGTACAACAGTGTGTGGCATTATATAGTAGAGTAAGCATGAAATGTGCATTACTACCAGATTTATTTACAATTTTGTTAATTTAGAAAAAAACTAACAAGAGGCTTCATAGAACCACGCACCCTGCTACTTTACCGACACCTATTAAGAATCTAAACATTGTAATAATGATGGTTTCAAGTCTCTTCGAATGGACCCACTGTTAAGTGCTTACAGTTTGTTTTCCAACCATGTTGGTTGCTAGTATATTGCAAGTACTGTTTGACTGCAAACAAGACGGGATGCAACGGTCGGCGTGGCGGGAATGACTGTATGAACTTCTGCATGTTGCACTCTGTCATCATCACTCAATCATTTCCTCTTGGCCGAAAATAACGCCTGGCTGTGCTTGCTCGTTCACGTACCCGAATATTTGCATCTAAATACATTGCATTTTCTTTTAGCCAGGTAAGTTGTTTTAATTACAAGTCAATATTTTGTGCATTACCTATTCATTAAAAATGTAACTGTTCATCTTCAGATCGTACCTACTCTTTAATTGCCAATAAATTATTTACGAAAAACCTCAGATTGTAGGTACGTATTGGATTTCTTCCAAATGCGAGATAATTTGTATCGAACATAACATTTGTTATATAGGTGTTCATTGTTCAGATGATGTATGCATCTCATGTTACTGTCAATAAAATAAGGTTGGTGTGTGTTCTAAACTAG
The DNA here is from genome assembly GCA_934045905.1 of Leuctra nigra. Taxonomy (NCBI): domain Eukaryota; kingdom Metazoa; phylum Arthropoda; class Insecta; order Plecoptera; family Leuctridae; genus Leuctra; species Leuctra nigra. Next base: position 16,778,419 of record OW203769.1, read on the forward strand.
TTGTGTCAATGATGAACCAGTCAAAGTTTTTAAGATTGTGATGTATCATTGAATATATATGGACAGTTGTTTGAAGTAACAAGGTTGTAGAGAATTATTTGTTATCCACTTATGTGGTTAGATAACCTTTATGAGCAGTTCTCTAATTTTAATTTGGCTAAAATTCTAAGAGTGCAACTTTGTGCAAAATATTAATTTTTCGGAAGAACAGTTTTAAGAAAGTGGTCAATGTTGCATCTGAAACGATTATCACAATGTTAAATGACCGAGATCTTTGGTAATTGTGTTTTCCCTTCACATTAATCCATTACTTCGTAGAAAGATTTGAATTGTGTAACCTGCTCGCTGTGATTAGAATAATTAATAAAGATATGTTTCGATCAGTTCATCTTCATTCAGAATTCATCAAAGATGTTACCTGATCTTGGTGTAACAGAATCTTGAACATTGATTTCAAACCTTGTCATCCGTTTGTAATATTGAAAGACTTACTACATTAACAAGTAATGAAGAAGTGTTGTAATAACATGTGTTCCTGACACGATCCGTGCGCACATTCTGACCGCGTTGTTGCGCAGGTGGTGGACGACAGCCGCGTGACGATGTCGCGCAAGATCCGCGCACCCATCGTCAAGGCGGAGTGGTTCTGGGTGTCGGTGCAGAACGAGGGATGCGCGAACGAGAAGGACTACTTCTTCGAAGACGTGAGTTTCTTTCAACAGATAAATATTCAAACTAGTTATATAATAGAGAGAAAGCCCCACTCCCTATTTTGAATGCTATAATTTATTGTAACAAACACGGGCAATGCTCGTAAGACAAAATTTGGTATTGTGTGTAGCATATTGAAGAACCTGTTACAATATGCTTGGATTGGCAACACTGATCTAGTAACCTAGTTCCAAGATGGCGACGTCTCTGTTTACATACTGTGTTCATGGCTAATAAAGAAACTAAAGATTAATTACTAAGTGTACTTAATTACGTCCTTAATCTTACCTAAGTAAGAACAGAACATAACATGGTGTCAGCAGTGGGATCATGTCCGTATCTTCTGGGCATTTCATAAAACTTAAACTTCACCATTAAAGAAAGTCATAATTTGTTTAAGTTTGCACAAACCATAACTTATGCAAAAGACGTAGAGCAAAGGGCACAAAGGCATGCATTTGAACGTAAAGACATCCACTTCATCAACAACGACAAAAACTGTGATGTGACCCTTTCTCTCGGTACCTAACTGCAATTTTTATCTTTCAGCACATAGGTACACTCAACAAAACATAAAACGGTATTTGAACAAAACGGATTGACTGCTGGTCATGTTCCTTGACAATCAATCCTTGTTATTATCAATGAAACTTGAGCTCACCTACTAGAGTTAGATGACGAGTTAGCATTGAATTCATTGGATGGTGCCATTAAAGTCTTTAAGTCTTTTTCAGCCAATCCGTTTCTTTGGAATACCGTTTTATCTTTTGTTAAGCGTAATATATGAAACATGAATTACTCTTTATTTTGAATTAAAAAGTGTATAGGTACCTAACTCTTAAATACAAGTAATTGCATTTGATTCCAATAAACTTTCGTCATGTAATTAATTAGGTAAGTATCAATTATTACTCAATCCTAATTTATTCTATCTATATGATGTATCAAACGTACTTGTACAGTCACGACGTACAATAACGTTGTCCTCGCTCTGTCCAGCTCGCCGAGCAGGTGATGAGCCCCGGGCGTCGCGGGAGTTCGCAGCCAGGCACGCCAGCGTCGTCGCGCAATGCCCGCAAGCGCAAGAGACTGCGCGACGCCGTGTCGCGCCTGGCGCACAACGAGAGCCCCGCGGTGCACAAGAGGCGCTCCTCCATAAGCGACGCCGGTCTGCTCAGCATGAGCGGCTCCTTCCTGGACAGCACCGGCGATAACCTGTCTCTGCTAGAAGCCGACGGTACGTTCAGTTAATCATTAGGTGTGATTTTTTTATTTATTATGATTTTTTGCAAATTTTTAATTTAAGTTCAAAATTAAATAGATTTCAAGGAGAGGAGAATAGAATGGAATATAGAGGCCAATTCTTAACATAAACTTTTTTAAGCTTTTTTTGCATTGTTCCTATAAAACTTGGAAAAGTTCAAGTCCAGTTGGGCATTTGTCAACTTTTCGCGTTTAAACAATGAAAACGTGAAATTACCTGATTCCGGCCTGAGTATTTATGACAGGTACCCGATTCCTGATTTTCCGACCCGCAGACATCCCTAACATATACACATGTTATAGTTATGATTTTTAAAAAATATGCATATTTTTCCATTCCTAAAATTTTTCGACAATTCATGAGGAGATAAAAAAATAAAAAATACGTCTAAGTTCTATTCTGTACATTGGGAGTCCCTAACTTAATTTTTAAAATTCATGACCCTAAAGAGTTTGTTTGTGGGTAGAAGTGGAGTCGGTGACGTCGGCCGACACGCCGCGCAAGGTGCTGAGTCCTCGGCAACAGGTGTTCCAGGAGCTGGTGCAAACCGAGAGCAACTACGTCAAGATCCTGCAGCTCATCATGGATGTGAGTTCACCGTTACAATAACACTCCAATTTAAGCCGCCCCTTAATAGAAGCGGGAATCATTGATTTTGTATTCATAGTTTGCACGAACTTTTTGTATTATATCAGCAATGCTAAATTATTGAATTGTCCACCCATTACGTTGGCACGTTGACAGGTCAGATTTATAACTTTATTGAGGCAAACCGATGTATTTTTGTAATGTGAGTGAATCCTCTTCGTACTGAAGATATCTCCGGAGCCTATACAATTTCCCAGGTACTCATTAACTATAAAATATCGTCAAAAAAGCAGAGAATCACAGCTATTCTGCTTGCCATTAAGATGGCGACGGCAACAATGAGATGACATCACATGCAACCTATGAATACATTGTTCGAAAGCAATGTTCAAATTGTCTATTCTGTACCAACCTGCACTTAAATCTCGTCACATATTGACTAGAAATTGAACAATTGACAACTCTTCGTTATCACTCACCTTTGAGATCGGAACTAATCTCGACCCATCAGCTTTTACTGTGTGTTTTGAAATGAATATTTATTATTTATTTATTTTATTTATTTTATTTTTCTTACAAAGGACATTCACCTATAGACACCAAAACACAAGGCTTAAATGTTTTTCCATAAAATGTAGATGTAAAGTCAAAATCTAAACATTACAAACAACAACAATAATCAATTACACATGCAGACAAAAAAGTCATTTGTCAATAAAATAAAATAACAGCTAGCCTAATCAAAATCCACACACATGAGAATCACATATTGTATAAAACTCATCCATTGAATAGATCCCCTTTTTTATTAGAAATATTTTTATTGTAGATTTGAATAATTGATCGCCCTTTATATCCTTGATGCATTGTGGTAGACTATTGTATAATTTAGAACCCATGTATAACACATCTCTTTCAAATAAAGTTGTATTGTGTTTTGTTATAATAAAATTGTTCTTATTCCTAGTTTCATAATTATGGATGTTACAAATCTTTACTTGTCTACTAGCAAACTTTCTGGTTCTGATCAATAATTCATAGATATATAAACGTGGTAATGTTAGGATTCCAAAGGTTTTGAACAAAATTTTACAATGAAACCGTCTCCACTTCTTATGCAACATTCTCAAACATTATGCATAATGCAATTTTATCAGAACTTACGTAATTCATAATGCCTTCTCCAGTAATTCGACAACAAGAAACAAGTACTTATCTTTTCAAAGACTTCTGGTATCCAGAAGGTCATTCAGATTTGAATCCTAACACCACATGTCCCACACTCCTTAAGACCTTGGTCTCATACGTGGACTCCTCCCACGTCTAGTCAGCTCTCCTGCAGAGTGTAACTTGTTCGACGTGTGACAGGCGAAGCAGGAGCTGGACGGCAAGCTGGCCGGCGACGATCCCATCGTCAACGCCACGGAGATGAAGCTGATCTTCGGCAACCTGCCGCCCATCTACGAGGTCCACACGCAGATGCTGGAGGAGCTGAAGCTGGCGTCTTCACACTGGCAGGAGGACACGTGCGTCGGGCGCATCCTGCTGAAATACGTTAGTGACACCGACATCTCTAGCATGGTCTAGCCAAGGGTGTACTAGGCTTCTAAATAGCCTGAATTGTTTTCCCTCCTTTTTAATTAACTTTGACAATAAATATGGCAATTCATCTGATATCACAGCTCTGCCCAAAATCTTGACTGGTTCCTGATTCTACAACTATTTTTGATTTCTAGCTCTAGCAAAATTGTTGTGTGTATAGAGGACAGCCGTCTGTACACTCGTCGTTCGTTCCTCCTCCTGTGAGCTCTCTGTTATCTGAGGAAAAATTGTAGCTCCTCACCTGCCGTCCCAGGAAGGGGCCGCGACTATTGCGCATTTGAATAGCCAAGGCGACGGTGGCGGCCCTTCCTGGGACGACATGTGAGGAACTACATATTTTCCTCACAGAAGGAGGAGGAACGAACGACAAGTGTACGACGGCTGTGGTATAGAGCTAGTGGCAAAATCTCATTGCTAGCAGATTTAAAGAACAATGAACGTTTCAGATGAACGACCTGACGAAGGCGTACCCTCCGTTCGTCAACTTCTTCGAGAAGACGAAAGCGACGCTGGCGAAGTGCGACCGCGAGAAGGTCAGGTTCCACGCGTTCCTGATGGGCCGGCAGAGTCGGCCGGACTTCTGCAGGCAGAGCGTGCAGGACCTGTTGATACGACCTGTGCAGAGGCTGCCCTCCATCAGTCTGCTGCTCAACGGTAAGCGTCTTCCTTGCCTCGTCTAGGTGGATCGGTCGGTAGCGAGATTAAATATTAAAACCGATTCTATATTTATTTTTGACAAATTATGACAAGTACAGGAGTAAAGCTTAATTTTAAAAGAAAATCCACTGTAATTATTACTGTTGTGATTTGTACTTAGGTATCGAAAATCAATTAATTAGGCATTTACTAACAATCTGGTATGAAATGAGGAATGGTTTCAGAAGGATATTTTCGGAACCATCGAGTGATAGCAAGGCAGTGGTCATAGCGGCTTGTTCCGATGTGTGTGCTGGTGGCCTTGATAAGGACCTGCGGCGACGTCTCGAAAGTGTCAATACTTTCATTTTCCAGCGGCGACTTTCGGTAGAAATTCTGTTCTTTACAGAATGTTGTTGAACTTATGTTCTGACGTAACATAAATCTGTATTTCATCTAATCTCTGGGGTTCCACTCAGTCTCTCTATTTTCTACTATTTGCCTTGTTTTGTCAATACAGTAAACCCTCGTTAATACGAACTTCAATAATTCGAATTTAGGGGTAAATTCGAACTAGGTGCATGGTCCCTGTGGACAGGATAGGTTTTTACATGTTAAATCATTTTTATAAATCGAATTTTAGGTTAATTCGAAATTCGAACTGAATTTTGGTCCCAGCCCATGTTATTCCTTGCATACAGTTGTTTTAATTCGAACTTTGCAGAAGGATTGATAAAATAATCGCGAACAAACTACGAAAAAACAACACTCAAAACAAAACCCAACCTTCAATGGCGTCAAAATGAGATAATCTGGCTTGCTGAGGTTGGCCAAACTGCTGTTACAGGTTTGCCAACCCCACTTTTTTGCAATGGCGGGAATATTTTACAGGCGGGAATATTCAAACTTCATGAAAATGCACACACATTTTTTTGCATTAATTATATATTTCAAACTTTTTTAATTCGAACTGGGATTTTTTGGGTCCCTTTGAATTCGAATTAACGAGGGTTTACTGTAGTAAGTAAATATGTATTCGAGAAGTCAAAGTGTGTTTGTTTTCGTATTGACAAAGGTATTAGTTTCTTGCTGTCCACTGCTGTTTTTGTACCTTCTTAAAATGGTGTCGTGTACATGACTTTTGCGTTCTCTCTTGTCTGGCAAATTGAGTGTAAGATGTGCCGGGAATATCGCTACGGCGTGGTAACTCATGCTCGTGTTTAGACATCTTGAAGCACACCAGCAAGTCCAATGCCGACCACTCCTGCCTCGAGAAGGCGCTGACCGGCCTCAAGGAGGTGATGCTCTACATCAACGAGGACAAGCGCAAGACGGAGGGTCAGCTGACCATGTTCAACATCTACAACGACATCGACCACTGTCCGGTGAGTTCCGATGACAAACTTATTCATTCAATAGTCCACATGGATGGCCGACCAGTTAATTTGTAATTCAAATATTCTGAACTGAATCAACTTGGTCTTACCTTGTCTTCTCACTTTTCTTACATTCATAAATGTAAATATTTTAAAAACTTTATATTTTTTAGGTAAAATTTTTAGGAACATACTTATCTATTTGCTAATATCTAGCTGACTACCGTACCATGATGGGCTTAGGTCTAGTTTTTTTTGTACCTCTTGCTAAAGTCTTGATAGGTAGAGAAGGGATAAAGTTAGCAAGCACCTAATTTTACATTGATTTCATCCTCTAGCTAATATTATCGAGAAATTGAAAGACGTTTGCTAACGCTATCAAGAACTTTATCCGGTAGCTAACTTTAGCAAGAGGTACAAATACCAGCTCTTACTAGCTATGAGTACCGAAAGAAAAATGTATTGAATGATAACAATTCTCTTAATTGTCATTCTCTGCCATAATTTATCTGCCATATTTTCTTAACGATTTCAGGTGATAACTCGTTACTGGGCAATAATTGACTCTTGTTATGATGAATTGAGTCTTAACTCTCACGTCGTGTTTCAGCCGGACTTGGTGTCGTCACATCGCACCTTCATCGCTCGCTGCGACGTGGTCGAACTGAGCGACGAGATGAGCGGCCGCGGCGACCATCTCGTTCTGTTCCTCTTCTCCGACACCATGGAGGTGAGTTCGATCACGCGTCGGACAGACACTTCCTATGTAATAGTCGGGTGTATCCTAGCCTAGGTCAGGGGTCGGCAACCTTTTTTGGTGAAAGCCAATTTCTTTAAAATTTAAAATTTGATAATAATGGGAGCCGCAGTTATAATAAATTAAATTAATTGTTTATTTTGATATTTTGACCAAGCTCCCCAGTTTTTGCCCCCCAGGGCGTTTTTTAAGAATTTTAACAATTTAAACGTGATTCTGACATTTTAAAATGAACAAACTGAATCAAATACCTAACCTTCCAATTGTTGCCCTGCAGGGCATTTTTTTTCTTCGAATTTTCAAATTTTTCGATTCCAGATTTTTAATTAAATTATAAAGTCTTTCAAGAACCACCAAGGAGCCGCAGGTTGCCGACCCCTGTCCTAGGTGCATCCTTGTCGGCCACTTCTCCGTGCTCATGTTTAACTGTGCGCAGGTGTGCAAGCGGCGGTCGCGCAGCTTCAACGCGATGAAGAGTCCGACGCCGGCCGCCAAGACGAGCATCAAGCCGTTCAAACACGTCAAGCTGATGTCGCTGTCCAACATCAAGCGGGTCATCGACATCCGAGAGTCCGAAGGTCAGTCGGTCAAGCGAGGTTGTCGTCTTTGCAGAAGTTTAATCAATATCTGTTTCTACGTGTTTGTGCTGTTCACATCACAATACGGTCATTTACTGATGACTGCGTTACAGAATGTCATAGTTTTTGTATGAGTAGAGTAAAAATCAACACTTTTTGAAATTGAAATGACAATTCTTCAAGTTTGTTAACATTGCTAGAATATGAATAATGTGGTCTTTCTTTTCTGTCAAGCTGGGCTTTGGATATCTCGCATGGTGGTAAGTTTATTGACAGTCTTGAGTAGAGATGTGATAAATTAGTGGACCAAGCGACAAGCGAGTGTGTAGCCTTTCCCTTTCATGAGACGAACAGTATTGTTTCACAGCTCTGACAAGATACAGCCCGAGTGATGACCTGCCACTCCCTTCCACCTACACTGTTGCCGTTTTAAACAACTTTCCTTGAATTTTAAAAGCCAACTGCATTGAAAGATACCGTATTAACTCATGTATAAGACGCAATTATATGTCAATATTTTGATTCTGAAAACAGCCCTGCGTCTTATACACGCATACCAAGCTTTTTTCCCAGTAAATCCAAGGTGGATGTTTGTAAACAGAGCTGTGGTAGACTGCCACATGTTGTCTATCTCTGCCTTACCCTCTCACTCTGTCTGGACTACTTATACTGTGTCTAGACACAACACTATTAACATATTAAATTTGTGCAACAAAATGTTTTCCCTTGCATTTAGATCAGGAGACAAAATATAATGTTTACGTCGGAAAAACATTGCTCTGACAGACATAAAATAGACTAAACACTGTTGAATGGCGATCTTAATGGAAGGGGAGGAGAGGAGTTGGGTTTGTTTTGGAATGCAGAGGAAAGGCAGGTGCATGCCTCTTAGAGCAAGCAACAGCTGCTGGGAAGAGACTCCCCTCCCCCCTTTCTCAGAAGCAGGAAATTACTGTTGTACAACAAGTTGGCAGTGATTTTCTTTCAAAGAGCTCAGTTAGCTGGAAAACCAACATTTAGATGGATATCATGTATATAGAAACACACAATGTTTTTCATCATTTTACTGCGTCTTATACACGCATGCTAAGTGTTTTCTTAAAATAGACTTCTCAAAACAAGGGTGCGTCTTATACACGAGTGCGTCTTATACACGAGTTAATACGGTATTTGGCACCACTGCAAAATAACCCTTTTCCGGAACCTGCAGTGGTTGAGAGATATTTGCAACCGGACACGCGTCAAAACACTCCGGATTACAAGCTGGCCCTAGTTGAATTTTTCACAGCATTTGCTGAAATGGCTACACACTCGCTAGGTCCACTATACCAGTCATTTAAAATAGGTCCGTACTTCTATATAATTGTGCAGAAAACTAAAAATTCCCCATTGCATCAGTTCTTAGGAAGAAGAGTCTGTCAAGTATTATCTTCTAGATTGAATGTCTGTGTTGTTGTCCGTCTGACTGAACTGACTATGTGTTCTCATCCGCTCAGACTGCCACAATGCGTTCGCGCTGATCTGCCGCAGCAACCAGGAGCTGAAGGAGCGGACGTACTCGTTCCTGCTCGACGAGGAGACCACGGACAAGGCGGGCTTTCTGAACACGCTCTGCCGCCAGACGGCCAACACCATCTGCAAGTCCGACCACCGCACCTTCCTCGTCGCCCTCGACGCGCCGCAGCTGGACATTGACACCAGCAGTCTCGGCGGCGGCACCATCGGCAAGGCGTTCAAGACGTGAGTACATGGCAGACACGTTCAGTTTGTTTTCAATTTAGATTTTAATTAATATTGGGCTTTCTTTTATAAAAATCCGATAATTTTGGTTGGTGGAAATTTTTTTTTTTATGGAAGTATGATACTTCCACATAGTACCTAGTAGATCATACCTAGTTGAGTATTTTAATAAATTTGTATTATGACCCTGAAATAAATGGAAGTGGAGCCTTTTTGTGTGATTTATGAAGGAAAATAGAGAGACAATAGACACACAAATGTCTATTTATTTCTTGATATTCATGCACTACCTTACCTATGTCAAATGATTATTACAAAGTCAAAAAGATTAGATTGTAGTAAATATTATTTTTCTTGATATTTGTGTCTCTGTTTATAATCCGATAAGTCTAGTGACTAAGCGAGCAATGGCATCAGCACACCCAATAATAATTTGCCCGCAGATTCGCGCGGTCCAAGCTGAAGGTGAGCCGAGCGTTCAGCTTCAGCAAGACTCCGCTGAAGCGGGCGGTGTCTTCGATGCTCAACGCCAGTCCGTACGCTTCGACCACGAACCTCACGCCGGCGTCGCAGCTGGCCCAGATGCGCCTCGCCTCGTGCAGCAATCTCAACGTGAGTCACAGTTCATTGATGGAAGAGTTTTAGTCCATTTCAAGTTGTAGTCCACAAGTTTACATGACCAGGTTCATGTAAGTATAATTAAGTAGTTACTCGGCGATTTAGATTGAATGAAATGCGATATGTTTTAAAATGCCGATATGCATGATCCAATCCTATTCTTAAATATCAAATGAATCACATACTGCTCTAGTGTTACAAGAGTGTAGGGGCCATGGGCTGCTTTCCTCCCTGATTCCAGACTTCTATCCCGGAGAGTAATCCCGAACTCTCCGATCCTTCCCGCTCCGTTCCTATTGTGGAACCAGTGAGTCCTGACCCCAGGACTCTTCGCAGGGCGACTAAAAGAAGATGCTCTTTGGCAGCGAACTTCAGAACTTACTACTGATTCATAGCAAGTAACTCCCTTTACCTCCGTAATCTAGAGTATTACATCTCCCCTCCCTGTGCAAGGTTAGCATGTCCCCTTGATCTTTGTGAATGCTTTTTATCCGAAACAATTTGTTCCACTTATATACCGTATTAACTCGAGTATAAGACGCACCCTTGTTTTGAGAAGTCTATTTTAAGAAAACACTTAGCATGCGTGTATAAGACGCAGTAAAATGATGAAAAACATTGTGTGTTTGTATACATGATATCTATCTAAATGTTGGTTTTCCAGCTAACTGAGCTATTTGAATGAAAATCACTGCCAACTTGTTGTAAACAAACAGTAATTTCCTGCTTCTGAGAAAGGGGGGAGGGGAGTCTCTTCCCAGCAGCTGTTGCTTGCTCTAAGAGGCATGCACCTGCCTTTCCTCTGCATTCCAAAACAAATCCAACTCCTCTCCTCCCCTTCCATTAAGATCGCCATTCAACAGTGTTTAGACTATTTTATGTCTGTCAGAGCAATGTTTTTCAGACGTAAACATATATTTTGTCTCCTGATCTAAATGCAAGGGAAAACATTTTGTTGCACAAATTTAATATGTTAATAGTGTTGTGTCTAGACACAGTATGAGTAGTCCAGACAGAGTGAGAGGGAATGCAGAGATAGACAACATGTGGCAGTCTACCACAGCTCTGTTTACAAACATCCACCTTGGATTTACTGGAAAAATAGCTTGGTATGCGTGTATAAGACGCAGGGCTGTTTTCAGAATCAAAATATTGACATATAATTGCGTCTTATACACGAGTTAATACGGTACGTGTTGAATGCGGTCGGCAGGAGCATCAAGGGGGGTGAGTCTTCCATCCCCTTTATACTTTTCTAGCTGACACCTAATTACTACTGGATGTTTAGTCAAACAAAATTATTTGCAACATTGCTTCGTTTTCTAAATATTTAACAAATTCACACACTTTTTTAACAGCAGCTTGTTCAAATAATCATGTTTTTAATGATTTTTAATTGCAAATTTTTCTGTTCATTCAATTCTTCACATACCTATACCTAACCTACCTATACTACATATTGCAATATTTATAATTCAAGAATGATAAAGTTTTTTCAATACTTTGATCTCTTTGCTACGAAATGAGTTCATTTTGTTCTTTTTAACGTTGTGTACATCTTATTAAGTTATTTTATATCTAATGAAGGTTTTTAGTAGGGTTGGGACTTGACATCGATGTCGAATGGATTTTAACTTTCGATTTGACATCGATTTGAATATCGAAATCGAAAAATCGATTGACATCGTTTTTGTATCCTAAATGTTTGAAATTTCGCGCCCAAAAGGAGATCTGGCAACAGTGCAACAAGATCAGCTGGCCTACTTCCGCCCTTCCTGCAGACCGCCTGTGCTGTGTATTTTGGGATAGGGGAGGGAAGGTCACTGACACTATAGTCAGTTGTCTCTTGCCTTTCAGGGTGTGTGCTGTTTTTATTCTCATATGAAATTATGTTGGCTTTCAAAAAATAATTACTCTACCTACCAGGCAAAGTGAAGTGTGGTAAGTGTTTGTTTTTAAGTGTTAACAGTAAAGCAGACAATGTTTTGCTTCGCGGAATATATTACGGCAAATACCGTATTAACTCGTGTATAAGACGCACTCGTGTATAAGACGCACCCTTGTTTTGAGAAGTCTATTTTAAGAAAACACTTAGCATGCGTGTATAAGACGCAGTAAATGATGAAAAAACAGTGTGTGTTTGTAAACATGATATCCATCTAAATGTTGGTTTTCCAGCTAACTGAGCTATTTGAATGAAAATCACTGCCAACTTGTAAACAAACAGCAATTTCCTGCTTCTAAGAAAGGGGGGGGGGGAGACTCTTCTTCCCAGCAGCTGTTGTTTGCTCTAACAAGCACGCACCTGCCTTTCCTCTGCATTCCAAAACAAACCCAACCCCCCTTCTCCCCTTCCATTTTGATCGCCATTCAACAGTGTTTTGTCTATTTTATGCCTGTCAGAGCAATGTTTTTCAGATGGCAACATATATTTTGTCTCCTGATCTAAATGTAAGGGAAAACATTTTATTGCACAAATGTAATATGTTAATAATGTTGTGTCTACACAGTGTGAGTAGGCCAGACAGAGTGAGAGGGAAAGGCAGAGATAGACAACATGTGGCAGTCTACCACAGCTCTGTTTACAAACATCCACCTTGGATTTACTGGGAAAAAAGCTTGGTATGCGTGTATAAGACGCAGGGCTGTTTTCAGAATCAAAATATTGACATATAATTGCGTCTTATACACGAGTTAATACGGTAGTGTTCTAAAGCCACGAATTTGCAAATGGATTTGAGACGAAATATGACGTTGATTGTCACTAAAAAATACTTCACTTCAATCATTTCCTTGTCCTTTTGTTGCCGCAAGGGGGTGGGAAAGGGATTTCTCTCGCGCTAGACGCATGGCCTTGGCTTTGGCCCAAGCGCAAACTGCAATGTTGCCATATTTCGCCGTAATTTCGATGTTGAGTGCCTGTTTTTGTTGCCTATTTTTACGATGTCGAAATTATTTTGATGTCGAAATTGTTTCGATTTGATGTTGAAATTTTCACTTTGACATCGATTTAGAAAAGCAAATCGAATCCCAACACTAGGTTTTAGATAGTAGTGCTCTTTAGTGACCCCAGTTATGATAAGAAGTGACAGTGTACAGTCATTGTAATTTATTCGCTAAACCAACTCTCCTTCCCTTTTTCCGTTATTTTAGTTATTTTCCCTCCCCCACGACATGTATCACTGGGAAAGTTTTTTGAATGTGCCGGGGAAGGGGGAGGGTTTGGGGAACTTATTTCCATGAGTGAACTACGTAATGCTAGAGTATTCCCACAACGAAGACACCATCCCTATTATCTTCATTAACGTTCGACTTGCTCCGCTCCACAGGAACTTGGCGCTTCACCGAAGGGAGAAGGAACGTACATTGCACCCATGTCAGTACAGCCAACACGGAAAAACAAGGGGGTCACACAATCTCTCAGCGTCGCGTCATTGCGAAGACTGTAACTCATACCATACCATTCGAAGTGGGCGAATCTACTAGATGAAATTTATATTTTTACTCGTGGCATAGTTATCTTTTGTTCTACATATATATTATTATGTATTGCCGGATTAGTATTTATATTTGATATTACATATTGTAATGTACAGTGATTATAAAAATGAAATTATTTAGTGTGATGCTATTTGTGAAGCGATGATAGTTTTATAAGGGAGTGCCCAAGATGCTTTATTTACAGACTGTCCAATAAAATTAAGCAGTTTATTCAATATCACGATAGAGTTAGACACGAAAATCAGAAGTTGTCTTCTTATGTAAATAACTGTACATTTCTATTTTAACTTTTCCTGAGAATGGTTGCCATTAGGTACTATAATATATTGGAAGATGATTTTAATTTTGAGTCACTTCATTCGACATTACTACACATACCAAATAAGGAACTAAAGAGATGCTCAGATTTAGCAGCTTTTAAGTTGTCCAAAGTTCACTTGGAAGAAACAAAAATAACCATTTATGTTTAGCAGACTTGAACTGAAAGTGGACTTCAGACAACCTGTATTGACACAGTTGATCATTTAAAATGTCAATAGGTAAATAATGGTGCTGCTTATTTAGACAATGTACTGGATTTAAACTTATTATTTCTTCTAATAGACTAATGTATTTTCATTTTCCAGATATGTATGTACACTCCCCCAAATAATAAACGGTACTCGAAAGAAAATGAATTGACTGATTGATTAAGGTTTGATGGCATCATCCCATGAAGTCAGTGCTACTAACGCATTATCTAACTATTTTAGGTAAGCTCTGATTTCATTGATAATAACAAGGATTGATTGTCAAGGAACCGGCCCAGCAGCCAATACGTTTAGTACCAAGTACCGTTTATTATGGGGGGGTGTGTAGGTACCTAATAATTGCAACAATTTTAAATTGTTCTACCAGTGCAAAAACATTTGTCTTTTGAGCAGACAATACAGTTGATTACTTCGATGAAACAACTTCAAAGATTGTACTACGTACTGTAGGCTATGTACACTTGGCAAAATTGAAAATAATAAATGATTGTTGAACAAATTTTTAAGACGGCCGGGTAGTGAGTTTAACTTTGAAGAGTTCTTTAATCGATTTTTATCAATATCTTTTACCAATGTAATTGTTAATAAAATAAGACTTTGTTCGAGTCTTCAGAACAGTTCAATAAAAATAATTTCATAGCTTGGAATGGTTTATTAGTTCTATTTTGTCCTACAGACGTTTAGTGCCTGAAAATGAGTAAAAGTATGGCACTAATTAAACGTCTGTAGGACAAACCCATTCCAAAGTCCAAACTATGAAATTATTTTTTAATCTTTTTAAATTTCTTCAAGGCCACGCTCACTACTCTGCCCTCTTCATTATTATCATATCATTGAAATAAGAGCTCACCTACTAGAGTGAGGCAAGGAGATCGCATAGACTTTTTACTTCTGATGGTGCAATCTAATATTATATTATGTATTTCAGTTAGGCCCGGAATAACCAAAGTTAAATTGTGCTGGATTAACTAACTTTTAGATTAAATTCAATTGTTTCACTCATTTTGAGGTATCTGATTAGCTGTGCCGCCAATTTAGTCCAATATTTAGTTAATCCGGCTCAGATTGACTTTGGTTATACCAGCCCTTATGAATCAGATTATTTGAGTTACAATTTCTTGTTTTGCTGAGTGTATCTACCTAGGCTTGACATAGGTATTAATAAATGAATAGTTTTTATTTTGGTCAGAAGGTGTTGATCCTAATCATCTAAAGTCTCTACCTAAATGATTTTGAAGTGCCGATGCACCATAGATTTTAAAATATTGTGATTCATCATATTTCTTGTGTAATTGGGCACGACTAAACTATGACAGTATCGGGGTAAATACCTAATTTCAAGTGGAGTACTTTGTAAATTGCTAGTCTGGAGTACATACTATTTGTGCACCTGAATAATAGCATGATTTTATTGGACCCGTCTAGGTATATATATTTACCTACTATTTAGTTTGGTCCAACGGAGACATTCTGAGGGGGGAAATGTACTAACCACTTTCTGTACGGAAGGTGCAGTTTCAAATCATTCTGAAGTTTTGAATCGGCAGGCTGACGAGTGGTTCAAAGCAATAATACCACCATGACAGAACAGCTTCTTTATACAATTAAAGAGGTCTTGTTTTTGTCTTTATGAACAAATTTAAAATCCTGTTGGTGAAAATTCTTTTGTTTTGTTACTTTTATCAAGATGAAAGAGTTTAGATAGCAGGTTGATGGTCGTTAGGAAGCATTGTGATTATTGACAGTGTATTTAAATGTAACTTAACGTGGCGCGATCACTCGATATAGCCTTTTTTATTTATATTTAAAATTACGAGTCTCATTTAATGTCCTGTAGTTTGCAACTGCTGCCCAATAATGAGTTTTCATTTTTATGTTTTTTGAGATTGTACAAAACTTTAACATGGGAGGTATAGGAAAATCATTTCGTATTTGGTGTATAACTTTTAAAATACCTAGCACACCTTGGTATTGTTTTAAATTTTTTCTTGATATGTACTAGTATTAGGGGTGTTCAACGGTTATTTTATTTAAATCGATTATTAATTCGATTTTCGTAATTTAAATCGATTAATAATCGAATTAAATCGTATTGATATCATCACGTTTAGAGTGGTCATCATATTATCATCTTTTACGGCAATATTAACCTCAACAATGAAATGTGTCCGGGAAGTCATTCATTTTTACTTCAAATACGCTGTAATATGCCGTAATTCTCTAATTCTAATTTTTTTTTCACTGATAAATGGTAATGCGAATTAGAAATACACACTGAAACTTGGGAAAATACACACAAACATAAATTTATCACTAAAATATTACGCACACAAAGAAAAAGTGGACAGAATATTAACAGCCATTTTAGGTGTTGTAAAATGCAACCATTTTCAAGGCGGCAAATTCAAATTGATGTAATTCGATTATTTGTACTAACATCGATTAATCGTTTTGAATGTCATAATCGATTAATCGATCCGATTAAATCGTAATCGTGAACATCCCTAACTAGTATGTCCATAGGTCTACCAGAAAAAAGATTTTTGTTAAAATCTAAGGGTACAAAATAATTAAAACTTCATTTTAGCATTAAAATGACACGATCTTACTTGGCTGCTTTAAGATAACATAGGGGAGAAAACTCAAATTATGTCAGAAACTAGACACGAGAAGTGTTCAATTTTTTCAGGGATTGTGTATTGCATGATTATCAATAAGTACCTACACAAAAAATTAAGATCTGAGACTATGCCTCGAGTGATCGCGCAACCTTAAATGAACATGTGTCCATATTGGTGTGCTCATAGCTTGGTTTCTTGATACCTACGTACCTAATTTTACGTACTCTTCCAGCCTTCTAACTTATCTCTAATATTGCAATATGTATATGTCTTCTTTATGTAGACACCAACTGGACACTAGTAACATAGGTATCTAGGTACCTACTTTGCAGAATTTGAAGCTATTAAACATCTTGTAATTTCATTGAAATTATGTAGCAAATAAAATGAAAATTATTTTGTATATTATTGTGCACTGATTTATTAGGTCTGTTCGTTTGCCAAAATCCAGTGCAACTTCGAGCAAGTTCGAGCATGAGCAGGTTCAGAGCAGAGCAACATTGGATGACGTCATTTTTAGGCCCGAGCAACGTCGAGCAGCTGCTCTTTTTGGTAGCTGGCGAACGGCCATTTCTTGTTTTTAGCGCCATTTGTAAATACATGATTACGGACATATTAATAATTTCGTAAATTCTGACAGAATATCAAAGATATAATTATTAACAATATTGCTACTTGTTGTTGAAACAAAACTGGTACTAAAAACACGTCGCCACATTACTATCTTTGTAATAATATTTTGTAATTCAAATCAAAATCTTCGTACTTCCCGCGCGTGCAGAACTTACTCGGTCTTGCTCGACCTGCTCGGATCCGACCCTGCTCGATGGCAGCCGAACGGCCACGAGCAGGCTGCTCAAAGTTGCTCGAAAACAGACGAACGGCCATCGCGTGATCGGAGCTGCTCCAAGCAGGTTCGAGCAGGGCAAACGAACAAACCTATTGTATGAGTTTCAGCTATTAGCCTATTAGGTAGCTTATAAGATAGCCATTTTGATGGGGAGTTATTAGGTTGCAGTAGCAACCCCCTTCTGCATTTGAGTTATGTAACAATTATGTCAGGTGTTATTGCAATTTACAAAGATATTATTTGCCTGAAAAATATTTCGACAGCGACTATCAAAAATTGTCAAGGTTTAAGCTACGCTACGATCACCACACTTGTTCAAGAAACGTGAACACCTGTGCCTCGGTTCAAACATTTCCCGCCTGTTTTTACTTTTTAATCATGCCACCGTTCCGATAAGGGCGCATCGATCGCTGCGCAGTGCGCCATCATCGTCGCCATTTTCTATTTTTCGTCTGTATTTGAAGCCGTCAAAAAGTTCATCTTTGTTGGAGAGATTTAAGAATAAAAAATAAAATCAGCTAATTAATATGGCGACCAAAACAGGACTAGCATTCGAGCTTCACGACGATGGTCCTGGATTTGTTGGTATTCTTTTCTGCCAAGAGTGGTAAGCCAACTTCCATTTATTGTCAAGCTGACATAACCTCTACTCTTATCAAGTTTGCTCTTATTTACCTTACGCTTCTTTCTTATTTCAGCAATAACATGTTGTACCCGAAAGAAGACAAGGAAAACAAAGTGTTGCTCTACGCCTGCAGAAATTGCGATTATAAGCAACTAGCCACAAGCAACTGCATTTATGTCAACAAGATTATGCACGAAATCGAGTAAGTTACGCTTGCGACTGTCATCTTCTATTGACATGCCAACAATGTGATGATGTAAGTGATCTTTTGCTTGCAGTGAGCTGACACACATAGTTTCCGATGTGATCTCAGACCCGACGTTGCCTCGTACAGAAGAACATCCATGTCCCAAATGCAACCATCGCGAAGCTGTGTTTTTCCAGGCTCAGACTCGGAGAGCGGAAGAGGAGATGAGGCTTTATTACGTCTGCACGAGTCCTCATTGCTCACATCGATGGACAGAGTAGTCTCCTAGTTACTACCTACCTTTCAACATTCTCTTTAAAGCAATTTTAAAAAATACTGAATTTGATTTTAACGTTTCTGAGACAACTAAACTGTAGTAAAACGACATTACCTACGTTGAAATTCATATGTAATACTTCTGATAATACAATAAACTTAACTTTTGTCTCTGAATCGCTACCAATGTCATTTCATACACCTTAACTCCGTGTATACTGTTCAATATGCACCAGCCATATGGCTGTGTAAATATTTCTACTAGCTCATACAAAAATATAGGCTACAGTAACTCGTATTTCTGTTGGGAAGGGAACTAATTAACCGTTAATAATCATTAAATAGGCATTGATCAGTAGATCACTCTTATCTTCTTCAAGTAACCTCAGAAACATTCTTCATTATGCATAAAATTTATTAATTTCTTTGCTTTAAAAATATAAATTTGGTAGTACTAGGTGTACCTCCAAAGATACCGATGATGACATGGCAGTATAAGTTAAACAAAATTAATGAAAAATCAACTAGGTAGTTGAGCGAGCGGAGCGACATTAATAGACATTTAATAGACATTTTACTGACATCTGTATGCTTAATTAAAAATGGACTGTAGCTATACACCACCGTTTGACCTATCAAATAGTCTTCTATAAATCTGATTAAACTCATATTTTGCATGGTCGTTAAGATCAATATTATCTCTTACTTTACAAATTTTCAGCCCAATCAGTCAAGAACATAATGCACTTATAGACAGTTTTAATATCTGTCAGAAATGACTTAAATGAATGTTTCCAGTTTCCACTGCCAAATGGATCTGATTTGCTTTATGTAAAAAAGTACCTATATAGATTGCTATTCTTATAAGTTTCAATATAAAACAGATAGTTTTATGTTGATTAAAATGATTCTGTGCGTTTGGTACGGAATTCCCGTTGAAGAATTTACACGTACCAGTGCTCGCTCATCAACGCGTTACACTGAGCGTTTTCCTAGTAATTAATAAAGGGCATGGATTTGAAGACAAGAAAAAGTTATTTTTCAAAAATAATGTTTACCAAGTTCAGAAGTAGCACTGTAAAACGGGGTAATGCTGAACAAAATTTTACTTCTGCGAAGAAAATCTTTAGGGCATAATTATTTTTTTAGTGTTTTTTCTTAGGTGTCCTACTCCTATTAAATTTTCTAGCAATTTTATTTAGTTCTTCATTTTATTTTTTTCAAAATGTACCTAGGTACTTGGTTAAATTTTACCAAATTACACTGATCTGATATACAAATTGCCAGATTTTTTCCACCTTCATAATATGTTGAGTATGGGTAGGTATTCAGATTCTAGAAGTTATCGCTTATTGAAAAAATACCTACCTATTTATTTGATGTTCAGAATTACCCCGGTGTTCAGCTTTAGGTAGTGACTAAAATCCCGACAGCCGGGATTTTCAGGTTAAAAAAAATAGTCCCGACTGGCCTTGTTTATTTATATACTGGTTAAGAACGGCATTCAGTATGACCGTCCAGATGGCGCTATGGATAGCGTACTGGACCACGGTGCAAGAGGTCGTCGGTTCGAATCCGGCCGGGAGCACATTTTTTTTTATTTGTAATTTTCACAAGTTTTAATTCTGCCTAACCATAGAGTTATTTTTTTTAAGTTGCCCAGTTCGAATTTGTCTACCCATAGAGAGTTTTATTCCTTAGGCTGCCCAGTAAAACCGACGGTCGGGACTATTTTTTTAACCTGAAAGTCCCGGCTGTCGGGATCGTAGTCACACCCTCAGCTTTACCCCATTTTACTATTTCCTTAGGAATCTGTTATGATCTAGACCATTTCATTTCATAAATGAAATGTGTATGAAGAAATATGGCAATTACCTAAATAAAAGTATCCTCTTTTCTCTGCAACAGTTTCAAAAGTGTCAAATGATTGAGTCACTAGTATTTTCATACAAAAACCATGTAAAGTTCACATTCCACTGAGTAGCAAATTGACGTTGATCACATTGACAGCTATCGAGAGCTCTTACGTATCTTCGCATTCATCCGCATCACCTATACCATGATTCACCGACCACAATGGCGGCAGATATTTCGGCTTCATCGTCTCCATGAAATGTTCGCGCCAGATCTTCTGCAAGAGTTCGAGTCCCGGTCCAGCTTCGAACTTCTCCACCACGTCAATTCCGTGCGGTTTGAACTCCTCATTCAATTCGCTCGTCGTCAATGACAGGGCACTCTGTATAACCTCTTCCGTACATTCGGAGACATTGAAATACTGCTTCACAAAACTCTGAAGATGCAAGACACGGTCTTCAGGGATCACATGACCAGAAGTAAGAGCTATCGCAGCGTTCTTCGCTTTCCAAGCCGCAGGGTTTTTAATCCACTGTGTCTCTCCGGCGACATTCGACGTTTGCGGACGTCCGTCGAAGCTCATCTTCTTGAGACGGTTTCTGACAGACAGGTCGCTCGTATTGCTTCGAAGGTGACATCGGAGGCAGAGGCACAGAATGTCGTGAGTCGAATGATCAGTCATCGGGGACGGAAAGTGGCGGCGGTACTCGAGCGGAACGACGTTCTTTCTTAGGAGACCCTCCGTCGAGGCGCACACGACACATTGGTTGACCTTGATCTGGGCGTTGTAGCGCCAGCGCTCGTCAGTACCGCGACTGACGGGCTCGAACAAGAGACGAACGCACATGGGATTGTCCTTGTCACTTACAAGCTCGCCAAGTTGTTTGTTGATGTACCTGAAACGAGGAAACAAGTCTGTAGATAAAACCTACCGGACGTACATAATCATTCACAATCACATCATTAATGTAGTTTCTGTGGAAAACTTCCATGGAGTCAGGACGATTAGGAAAAAAGCATTAGAACAAGAGATGAGCAATAAGTCATGCAAAAGCCTAGGTAGGTATTAATTACATGAATGATGGGAACATGTTATTCTGAGAGTAGACTACACTCAACAAATGATAAAACGGTGTTTGAAAGAAAATGATTGGCTAAAATAAATTTGATTACATTATTCATCGGAAAAATCGACATAGTAGGTACCTCAAGTAGGTGAACTCTGATTGATAATACCAAGGATTGATTCTCAAGGAACCTGGCCAGCAGCCAATCCGTTTCGTTCAAATACCGAGGTGTACCTTCTTGCTGCTCTCTTCAGTTAAGTTAAGGTACCTACCCTAAAAGGTAAGTAGGTAGTGAGGTACCTACAGAACTAGGGGCTGTTCAAAAAGTATGTTACACAAAATAGGCAACTTTTTACCCCCCCCCCCCCCCCCCCCCTCCACCCCTTGTCAATAGTTGTCACACTTTAGACAGCCCCCCCCCTAAAAAGTATGTCACACCAGAAAAGACCCCCCTAGTCCCTACAAAAATTGATTTATTGCAAAAATATATTGAAAGAATGAGAAAATTTTCATTGAGGATTTTCTTGATGAGAAATTCCTCAAGAATGGGGAAATCCTAAAGAGAGGGAAAATTCAAATCACTGAGAATAATAAATTGTGATATAGGTAGGTAGGTATTTCTTTTTGGTGAAACGTAAAAATTAACACAGAATTGATACAACAAAGTTTGACATCATCCTAGTTTGCCCTCCCCCCCTCCCCCCGTCGCAGAGTGTCACAGTGTAGCAGACCCCCCACCCCCGTGGCGTGACATACTTTATGAGCTTTACTTTATGAACTTGTGAGTTAAGAGATTCAACATACCACTCTGCTTTCTTCTTGGTGCACGTGGAAAGCTGAGTGCCATCTGGTGCCAGAATCCAGCAGTTGTCATACAGCTGCTTACGCATCGTTTTCAAATGGGCCGGCAACCGGTCCGTGCCTGACTTTATCTTCGTCGAAAGATTTCTCCCGCTATTACAATTCTTTCGTCGGTCCTTGTACCTAATGTCAATGCTCATTGCACAAACATTCAAAACCTCATCCCAACTTTGCGGAATCAAACAATACTTAAACATCCCAACGACCGAATGAGAGAGTTTACGCTGGATAAGTTTGTCGAATATTTTAACTGCTGCGAGCGCGTCCTGAGCGGCATATTCACACTGAGCCGGTGTAAGTTCTTCGGCTTCCCAATCGCTACAACGCATGTGCAAACCTTTCTCAAGCTCGACTCCGAGAAGCCTCGATGTAAGTTTCGCCAACCCACGAGCATCATCAGGATCGTCTACAAGATGCCGCAAGTCGATGCAGCCACGAACAAAAACACTGTAGTCTTTGAGCAGATACTTTGCGTCATCCACAGGTCCCACTCCCGTCTTCAAATAACTGGAATCTTCGAGGAGGGATTTCAAATCCGACGGTATGTCGCCGAGTTTGCAGAGGCGGTAGAGAACGCACAGACCATTCGAAGTTGACATCTGAAGTAGGGATATTTTATTCTCTCGGACCCACTCGCAATCGAACCCAAGGACTCGCGATTCTTCACAACTTTCTTTCAGTTTCGTCGTTGCTAAATGACTTTCAGCCAATGTGTTGACAATGACTATGTTTTGGTTTGCGAAAGGATGAAGACGACATCTTGATCCACAATATTGCCACAAGCAAGCACAGCCAATAATAACGAAAGCAAAGTAAAGCGGCAAGTCGGACAAAATCATGAGATCTTTGTACAGAAACATGTCAGCAAAGCACATTTTGAATGTTGAGGTTAGGTTAGGTACCTAGCTACGGGGTTTTAAACTTTTAAATAAACTAACTTAGCACACGCATTATAATACCTATACTAAATAATGCAAAAGAAGATGTTATTAAATGATATCCTTGTGTTCATAGCTGTCAAACAAATAGGTACAATAATAATTAAAAACACCTGTGATCCGTATCCGTACTTATTTCGACCACGTGACCATTTACGCATCAGTGTTGCCAGATTGGGCAAATCGAGTTTCCTTTCCCTATTTGGCATTTGAAATTTCCTTTTTCATCAGCAAAATTCCCTGCAGTACTATCAAGTTATTTTAATAAGCTTTTAAATTTTGGTTATTTTAAAAGATTGGTACTAGGGTACACAGGAATAAAGATTTTTGCAGGAAAATCCTAAAAAAAATAAAAGTTATATTATTCTGAATTAAAAAAAATTTAAACTGTGTTTTCGATGTTTTGGAATTCTCAAGCTGTAAATTGACTATTTGAAGCAAAATAAGGACCCAAAAGATAAGTACCCAGTGGCGGCTATTTGGCTTTACAACAGGTGTTCAATTACATAGAAGGGCGTAGAAGAAAGTTCTAAGAGGAGAGAGAGCCCCCAGCAGATGCGGGGCTGGGGCGCATAACCCCGGATTTTTTTGTATCTTTAGTTTGAAATTGATGCATTTTTACGTCTTTTGGAGAGCAAAATGATTAGACAAAATATTTAACTTCCTACTTCCTGGATTAGGGAGCACTTTTAAATAATTTTCTTGGATGATCAGGTGTGCAATTGTCACACCTTGCACACTGTAATAGCCGCCACTGGAAGTACCTACACAAAATGTAGTCAATATATTATTATGCTTTCACATAATAGTTTTAGAATACATTTTTTTTTTCCTGAAATGTAAAAATTCCCTTTTTCATGTAAAGATTCCCCTATTACCTTCAGTATCCTCAAATTCCTTGATTTTCGGTAAATTTCCCTGCATTGGCAAAATGGCAACACTAAGCCCAAGGGGCAAGATCGCATTGGCAAAGATACTTGAAAAAAGTACCTATCTAGATGGGAAGATACAAGATAGTCTCAACTTCAGTGTCTAAGATACAAAATAAGAGATCGTTTAGAAAATGAGAAAATAATATATAGAAGATCAAAGAAAAATAGTTCATATTTATGAAAGTTACCTACAAGATAGGTAGATATACTTGACGCAACTAAAAATGATCAGTCAATAAATCAGATTGACTGAAAAATGTTAGATCGCCCTATCAAGTGAGTCCAAGCGATCTCCTTGTCTCACTCTAGAGTGGGTGCTCTGGGGCTCGAGCAGAGGAACCCATTGGAAGTTTTCGATGGGCGCTGAGC
This sequence comes from Leuctra nigra, assembly GCA_934045905.1. Classification (NCBI taxonomy): domain Eukaryota; kingdom Metazoa; phylum Arthropoda; class Insecta; order Plecoptera; family Leuctridae; genus Leuctra; species Leuctra nigra. The sequence continues at coordinate 16,802,900 of OW203769.1, forward strand.
ACCCACGATATTATATTTTTAAGAAATCATCAAATTAATTAATCGATTTTTCTTAAAATATTTCTAGGTTTTAGTGTAAAATCCACGACTTTTCATAGTTTTTAAATCGTCACCTTAATTAATAATATCGCATTAATTGACATAACTTCAAAAGGATGACAAAATCAATTCTTCATGCTCGATTATATCACAAATTTAAATGTAATTCCGGGTCAACTAATTGTTCCCACCCCTATAACCTACGCAGAATAACTTGATCGAATATGTGGCTTGAAAGCCGGAGATCGTATTTATTCTGCTGGGTGAATTACCTTGGGCATGACCTTTGCAAAACTACCACTAGCAGTCAGCTGGCGGCTTGTTTACATTTTCAGTACCGGTCTCGTCTTTCTATTGAGCAGTTCAGTGTAAGTGCGTAGCTATATATTACATGAAGAATATCAATACACAGCGTGTATTTGTAACGGATATGAATTCAATTGTAAGTACTTTTAAAACAATTTCAAGTGCAGAGGTATTCAATGGCTCACAATTTTCGAAGTTCATCGTATGTTTTCTATTTGGTCTAAAGAAAGAATCTAGATACACAGAAAAGTCTCTACTTAATTATTTTAGAGTGTCTACCCTTGGTGTCTACCTTCATATTGTTTTGAACAAGTTTTGATTCGAACTTTTTGATGTGATTTATTATGTGAAACCAAAATAGCAGCTGAATTTAACCGATCATTTGAAGAACATTGCTGTTGACGCGGGGATAAAAAAAAAGATCGACAAAATATTGTGTCAAGTTATTCATTGTTTGTAGAATTTTTTTATACTGTTGTATCAAATATTTTGGTCAGATTATTTTTTATGGACATAAATATATTAAAAGTAAAATAAAAACACATAATTAGACATATTGTTCACATAATACACAACAGAGAAATCTTTTTTGAAGAAAAATCGTGTTGCACCAGTTATGGCCACCTAATGTACCAGTTACGGCCACCTGTACCAGTTATGGCCATAGGGATTTCTATGTATTGTGTGGTTGAAGCATGAACTGAAGGATTGGCAAGAAGCATATTAATTTCTAAGATATTTAAGACCAGGTAAATACTAGGAAGGTGTAAATCATGATGATGGCAAACAACGAACTATAAATATTGAAATCAGTTGTTATAATTTGTAAAATTATGTATTTCTGTATTGAAATTTTTAGGTTATTTTAGGTTATTTCATTGAAACTTTTATTTTTTCAACTTTTCATTGCAACTTTTTAATTGAAAATGAAAGAAACGAAGTACGATATATTACAGAATTAATCATCAAGCGTAAATCACATGGCCACTAGCACACAATTGGTTATGGCCACCTACCTGGCCATAACTGGAACATGGGTATAATTCTGTACCAGTATTGGCCATGTAGTCTAAAAGCCATCCAAGAACATATATTATGTTCAAAATGCCATTAAAACATATATTATTACCGACTTTATCATATAGAATCGATAATATATCAGAATCGGGTCAAAATTCAGTGAAAAGCAGATGTAAAGTTAGCAAGGAAGGTTCTTAACGATTTTACTAACCAAGTGGCTGGAACAGACCTTCCCCTTACTTTATTCTGCCATTGCCAACTTGCTTTGCTGCAATATTTTTCAACCAATCAAATTGCATTTTGTACATAAAAGAGTGGATAATTTTTAGAAACATTCTAAAATTGGGTACTATGAATAGACACTAATGGCAGGCTTTTGAAAATGAATGTGGTCATAACTTGGGGGGGGGGGGGGGGGAGGGGCATAATTGGTACATCCATCCTACCGTTTTTAAAATTGATATTGGGTGTGATGATGATCTACTAACAATAGGTATATAATGGCGCATTCCACTGGCCGCACTGGAGCTTACGTGGTGCTATTATTATACCGGGGTTTGATTAGTCGATTGTACTTATACCGGGATATTTATAGCTGGATATAGTTATCATGGTACACTCGACAATTCATAAAACGGTATTTCACAGAATGGATTGTCTGAAAAAATGTGATGGCATTATCTGATGAAGTCTATACTTACTCGTCAGTCGTCATCTACCTCTAGTATAGGTGATCTCTGATTTCATTGATAATAACAAGGATTGATTGTCAATGAACCTGACCAGCAGCCAATCCGTTTCGTTCAAATACCGTTTTATGAATTGTCGAGTGTACACTGGCGGCATTAAGTTGTTTGTACTCTATCTCTCTCTGCTCCATATAAAAACATGTTTATGATATGGGTCAGAGAGAGGCAGAGTGCAACGATCATATTGCCGCCACGCCACTGTACCTATAGGTACTAGAAATATTCCGCTGTCGCGGTTTGCGAGAATTTTTCTGGCAAAGATTTCGTAAATGGGACGTAAAATGACTGTGACAAAAACTATTATAAGTTACTTATTTATACAAATAGAACTCTGATTTAGAAGTAGTATACATACTGTGTTCTGACAGCGTTTACATCGGAAAATGAAGGATATATTAACAGTCAATATGCTCTATTTCGAATTAAAAATTCGAACATGTTTTACTCTAGAGGGTTTTGATAACCCTAATTTCATCCCAAACTATCATGAATAACATGTAAACATAATCTAGTTGGATCAAGCATTTCTTTCACTTGAAAAATTATGAAACTGGAATTTTATAAAAAAATAATTTATTCTCCCATTTACCAAGTCTTTGTCAGAAAAATATTCGCCCCCGGCATTTAAGTAATAAGCTTCTTTAACAATGTATTTTGTATTTTTCAGGATCGGGATCGATCTACCAGTCGTCTACAAGCAGTCCTTAAGAAATGTTTCGGATTTCAAGATAGACATCCGGTTCGAAGTCGGCGACGAATTACCGACTTTTCGGACATTTAACGTAGTTTTGAACAATTAACTACCGACTTTTCGGACATTTAACGTAGTTTGGAACAATTAACTAGGTACCGACTTTTCGGACATTTATCGGAGTTTGGAACAATTAACTACCGACTTTTCGGACGTTTAACGTAGTTTGTAACAATTAACTACCGACTTCTCGGACATTTATCGGAGTTTGGAACAATTAAACCGACTTTTCGGAAATTTCTATGAAGCGTGTGTTTTGTGGGGCCCTCGAGCCTATCTCAATATAAAATCATAGTTTAACCTCTGTGAGCCGTTCTACACAAGTAACAAGTCAATTCAAAGTGTGTCACGTGATCAAGACAACTCCGCCACATGGATGACGTCATCGCCCAGTGGATGACGTCATCGCCTCATGGATTGCGTCATCGCCTCATAGATTGCGTCATCGCCGCATGGATGACGTCACTGCCTCATGGATGACGTCATCGCAGTGGATTATACTTCGAGACGCCTCATCAGGGATGCAGCAACGGTAGGAGGCGCTCAACGCGTCCCATGTTACTAGCTAGTGCTGTGTTGCCGTTGATGGAGCAGAGACTCTCAAAACCTCGTACCTGTCTCCTGCTCACTCAGCGTTGACGAGACTTGGCAACAGTGTGTTAGACTCTCGTGTTAGGTTTTAGGCAGGGAGCTGTTGCCAAGTGTCCTCAAGTTCGCTTGTCTCAGCGGGTCAGTTCTGTAATGCCGTGTTAATTGAGTCTCCAGGTTCCCCGTGCTTCCTCGCAGCGCACGCGCCCTGGAGACCGGGGGTCGACTCCTGGGCTGCGATCGTGTTAATGACAACTTACTTGTCGCAGTGACAAGCTTCTCATCGCCATGTTATTCACGGCCTTCTAGGGACTTGTCACCGTGACAAGGAAGTTGTCATTTTTACACGATCGCAGCCCAGGACTTGACATAGTGACGTCATCCTATACACATGCGACCGTCACGCCGTCTAGCGGGAACTCCAACTTGTGCATCACTGTGAGTATTCAATTCACAAACACCCTAAGTACCTGGAGCCCTGTTTCTGATAGAGAGTGAAAATGATACAAAAACAGGTAGAAAATTGTTATCAACCAACCAGGAATCCAGTAGTAGGGTCTATACTCAAGAGTATTATATTTTATAGGCTGATGCTGATTTTGTCACTATTTTTTCTTACATTTCATCAGTGCTTGAACTATATTTATAACAATTATCGATTATTAAAGATGATTTTCTCTGTTATTTCAGCTTGATACGGGCAACACCTTGACCTCGGACTGACCACTCAGAGGTCCGTTTGGGAGTTCTGCTTGACCCCCACGGCGCCTCCTGCCCGCACGCCGTCTGGCGAGTTCTTCACGAACCTGCCGGTGAGTACCGAATACCGCTTTTACTTTGGCCAAGTGTATACCTTCTGTGTCACCTTATTACCAACTCTTCTTCAGTGCAGTACATTCTTGCACTGGCTTCTGGTCCCTATCAAAGTGAATAGAAAACATGGCTGCTATACACACGAAGCATAGTGTATCCACTCTATGCAGTTGCCATGTTAACCAAGTGTATACGATTTTGTCATTGGAGGCGAACCTTGATCTGATCGACGCGACCTCCTTCGTGCATTAGCGGCAAAAAGTTGAACTAGAAGAAGACGTTTCGAACTGCAAAACAACAGGCAATGTTAGTTACTAGTTCTCTATTCTGCCACTACGCTCGCATCGTTCCATAAAGTAGGTCGTTGGTGTTACACGTTTTGGCAGGCAGTGGAATCACCATGCATGTATACAAGGCTGTGTTTTCTATCCCTAGTCCCCATCTCAACTTGCTCCTTGTTTCCCAGGAACACGCGTCCACTCGGACCAATGCAGACCTCGTCGGCCAGGACCGGGGGGACACCCCGAATGAAGTCGACAGCGAAAAGGACGAACAGATAAGATTTTCTATTACAATTATTTAAGAGGGCTGAGTAGTGAGTTTGACATTGAAGAGCTTTTTAATCGATTTTTATCAATATCTTTTACCAATGTGATTGTTAACAAAATAGGGCTTTGTACGAGTATTCAGAACAGTTCAATGAAAATAATTCCATAGTTTGGAATAAGTTATTAGTTTTATTTTGTCCAACAGATGTTAAGTGACATAATTTTACTAATTTTCGGGCACTAAACGTCTGTATGACAAAGTAAATCTATAATAAGCCATAACAAGCAGTGTTGTGACTAGATAATTTTATTTTTATCTAGATAAAGATAATAGATAACTGCCAAAAACTTATCTAGATAAGATAATAGATAATATTTTGAAAAATTATCTAGATAATAGATAAAGATAAAAAAAAATTATCTAGATAAATATTAAAAGATAAAAGATAATTTTCTAAAATCTTGTCTAATTTAATTTTACAGGTATTATTATTAGGTATATCTACAAACAGTTACTTTATAGGCATATCTAACCAGATTATTGATGTTCCTACTGCCTGTGATTAAAATTTACTGAAAGGGAAGGGACTATTATTATTATAGGGGATTATAATTTTAATTTTCTAATGCGTAAATTTGGAAACGTCACAGGTCAATCACCGATTTCATTATATATAACATTATTTTCTAACAAATGTTTTGAAAAGTATTGGGGGATAGGATACTGAATTTTTGTAGGAACGATGATGTAAGTCAGTATAAAATTGTAAGACATAATAGCTTCTATCCTTAATATACAAAAAAAAATCATCCTGATTGAGAAGTCACTATATCGAAACTATTATGTAGGATTCTGAAATTTGTACACATACTTATTAGAAAACATACCAAAATTTAATATGTGCAGGTTTCAAAAACATTCCTATTCGCATAAGTGATGGAGCCACTTCTGACAGGAAACTTTTTAGATGCACTTTTTTATTTAGAAGTTCGTGCTTTCATAGGGCAGTGGAAAAGGAGAAACAATTGAAATGTACAATAAGTTACAATTTTACTTTTTCAGCCATAACAAACAACTTAAAGCAAATATAATATAATTTATTTATATAAATAACCCCCATTTAACCTCCATTATGCACCCTATCTCAAGTACCAAAGGATCCACCAGAGGTCAGTGATGTTCCTTGTTTTCGCGAATTGTAGGAAAAAAGTTACAGCTGTTCAAATTTGGTTGTCAAAAAATGGATTATACGGATCTCAAATAGCGCGCGTACAGAAAACTTCCAATGTTTCTTCAAAACTGCGTAGTACGATATAAAGCTGAAAATTTCAAATTATATTGAAATAAGATCAAGTGTGTAAAAATGTCAATCAATTTGAATGAATGGAATGAAATCTTGAAGTTTAACGTAAAATCAGAATATGTAGATTAATTTTCTAACGTTAAAAAAATGAATATTTTCCCCACTATTCTGTTTTCCAGCTCAACTTCAAGATTCAATAACTGTCGTTACATAAATTGTTATTGATTTAAATTTTTGCACAATCGAATCGAATCTATTTTGAATATAATTTGAAATTTTCAGCTTGATATCTTACGGTGTTTTGAAGAAACAGCGTCCCGGCCATTTGAAGTTTTCTGGACGTGCGCCAATTGAGCTCCGTATAATCAATTTTTTGACAACCAAATTTGAACAGCTGTAACTTTTTTCCTACTATAGAAATGTTTTTGAAACTTGCAAATATTAAATTTGTGTATGTTTTCTAATATGTGTACAAATTTCAGAATCCTATCCATAATAGTTTCGATATAGTTATTTCTCAATCAGGGTGATTTTTTTGCGCCACCCGGTATTATGAATTCTAATTTACATTATGGTATTTTAAAATTAAAATAGATAAATATTTTTTATCTAGATAAAAGACAAAAGATAACGATTTTTTTTATCTAGATAAAGATAAAGATAACAAGAAAAGTATTTATCTAGATAAAGATCAAGATAAAAAATAATTATCTAGATAATTATCTAGATAATTTTATCTAGATAAGTCACAACACTGATAACAAGCGATGTAATTATTTTCATTGAACTGTTCTGAATACTCGTACAAAGCCTTATTTTGTTAACAATAACATTGGTAAAAGATATTGATAAAAATCGATTAAAAAACTCTTCAAGGTCAAAGTCACTACTCAACCGTCTTAATTAGCTCTGTTTGTCACATTTTGAATTCTTTTTAACTTTGTAATTCATTTTAGAAGAAACTAATAAATCTATTATTCAGATATGCTAATTGTAAATGTACATTCAAAGAGCTGACAAACCATTTTTACCCCCATGACAATCCAGTCATGACAAAAAAGTGGAGGCATCTAATAGAATTTACGCGTTGATGAGCGAGCACGGATACGCGCAACACCTCGAACCGAAATTCTGTCGATCAAAAATGTCCTTAAAAGCCAATAAATTATAAATTTCGTCACAGACTTGTAAAAAATCTAAAAAAAATCCTAAAATATTTCGCAATAACCATGCAAAGTTTTAAGTTGATCGATCAAACGGTTTCTTGTTAACTTTCAAAAATCACAGGATCTCGTTCAAAAAAGTATTTTTTGATTTTCAAATAAAGTTTTGACTTGGCTAATTTTTTGATATCACTACTTTTCAGTGCAGAATTTTTAGATTTCATATTTTTTTTTTAGTTGAAGAGACTTGGCTGGTATTTTTACACGAATTTTAAACTACATTGCATATCGCTCCATCTCTCATAAAATTATATTATTCGAGGCACCGTCCCTCATGTATAAATCTTGAACAACTCAGTTTTCATTTCTTTCAATGTAAAGATGTATTGTTAACAATGACTTCCAATAAGAATTTCAACTAGAAAGAACACCCATCGTCAGTGATAGGGGATTCTCGCATTTTGGGTTATATTAAAAAGATAAATAATAGATATTATGATCGAGGGGTGAACAACTAATACCCCTTCTACACGCTCACTTTAACAGAGTATTTTTGTAGTCTCGCACTGGCACCGTGTGTTCGTACAAGCCTCATTATGTTTTTTTACATGGGTCGTCATTTAAATGTATGTTTAACATACTCGATTCAAGTTAGCGTGTAGAAGGGGTATAAGGCCGGGTAGGATCAACTTTGGATTAGCTAACTATCGATAGGTAACCTACAAAGTTGGTCCAACCCGGCATAAAAAATCAGTGGTCACTTTTAAAAAAAATATATATAAAAAAAAAAAAAATCACAAAAAAAAATTTAAATTTTTTTTAAAAAAATGAATAAAAAAATCATAAACAAAAATTTAAAAACAAAAAAATCATAAAAAATCATAAAAAAATTAATTTAAAAATTTAAAAAAAAAAAAAATCAGACGTACATTAAATTGTCGAGTTGTAAACCCCTCGAATATGATGAAAGTAATAAAAAAAAGTGTTTATACAATAACCTAAAAGGAATTCACACATTAAAATGGTTTAATTTCCACATACATCAAACATTTTATCTAAATACTAGGAAAACGCTCTGGGTAACGCGTTGATGAGCGAGTACGGATACGCGCAACACCTCGAACCGAAATTATGTTTATCGAAAATGTCCTTAAAAGCCAATAATTCTTGAATTTCGTCACAGACTTGTATGAAAATCTCCAACAATTCCTTAAATATTGGTCCCAAAAACCAATGGGACCTTTATGATTGAATGATTCCTTGTTAATTTCCAAAAACCACAGGATATCGTTCAAAAAAATTTTAAATGGTCATATCAGTTTCATAATATACGTTTGAAAGTTTCTGCTCTAACAACCTTGAAGTGAAGATTCGAAGATGCCTTGAAATATGACGTTCGAGAATTATGATAGCCCCCTTACGAAAAATGAGCATTGAAAAACCATTGGGCATGCGCCCAATGGACATGACCATTGGTGAAAAACCATTCAAATTAACCATTGGCCAAAAACCATTCAAAATAACCATTGGCCATTGACCATTGGTGAAAAAACATTCAGATATAATTAATGAAATTTTTATCGTGAGCACATTATGATAATTGATTTGGATAGCTGAGAGTAATTGTAATCAGCTCATATATTAAAAAAAGCAAAAAAATAAAAATAAAAATAACTTTCACAATTTGCTGTGAGTGGGGATCGGACTTACGACTCTCGGATCTCCAACATTGCCGTTCTGTAGACCTTGATGATGTGCCTTAGCTGAATACGCCACGGAGCCGGTGATGGAAATACGGTGTTCTATGGTCAATATAAAGCATTCCAGACTGAATGCTAAATGTTACACTCATTTTGAAGTGTTTATTAATTTTTGGTGAATATATTGTACCACTAATTGAAAATTTATATGTGCAATATAATGATCATTAGCACGGAGTGTAAAATAAACGTAATATCAACTTCACTTTTTTTTTATTGCACACAATTAAACACAATACAATAAATACACAAATCTACAAACTATCCCACATAGCCAAAAGGCTAGTCTGTGGGAGACAAAATAATGTAAATAAACAATAAGCATACAGAAACAATAAAAATAACCAACTGCGTAAACAATAAAGAAACATCAGATTTATCAGCCTAGTAGAAATAAGGAAGTATATACACATTGAAACAATCCGTAATCAAAAATGAGTCATCATTAGGTAACTGGATCAATAACCGTTCAACCAAAATCATTCCTAGTAAATAACCACATCTTAATTTCTTTTTTTATACAATTGTATGTATCGAAATTTCTTAAATTTTGAGGTAAATTATTAAAAACTGTGGGTACGTCATAATAAAGTTGTCTTTGTCCATACTTATTAATACATTTAGGTATTCTAAATTTTCCTTGAGATTTAGCCCGTATTTGTACTTCACAATCATATAGAATTTTGAACTCAGAGCTAAAATATTGTTTAAGAATTAATTTATACTCAAAAAGATCCGAAATATCTAAAAATTCTAAATACGAAAAATACTTACTCTTTGATTAATTTTTATTCTGTATAACAGATGGATATATAATAATTTTCAAAATCTTACACTGCAATTGATATATTATATTTGGGTGCACAGCAGATGCATTTCCCCATGCTAAAATTCCGTAAGTTAAAATAGACTCGACCAACGCAGAATATAATAACTTCATGAGAATCATCGGTAAAAAAGAACATAAATTATAAAGGATTATTAATTAGGATTAATAAAAATTAATATTAATTAGGATTAATTAATGAAATGATAATGATAGTGTCAATGTTAATTTACTTTATTTTACATCATTATATTACTATTATTTAGTTACTTTCCTATACCCTTAACCCAGAAAAAAAACACTCCGTGTAAAAAAGGCAGCCAAGTCTCTTTACTTTAAAAAAAATCAACCCCGAAAAGGAGTGATATCAAAAAAGGAGCCAAGTCAATGACATTTCCAAATATTTAATCGTATTTTTGAAATAAAAGTATAAACACCGAGAAATACTTTACAAAAGGACTTGGCGCATCGTTTTTTTAAAGACATCATTCTATACTAAAAGTGGAAAGAAATTTACAAGTAGGTACATTTTCCTCTTTCTGTTAGAGCCAGAATCTATGAATCAAGCTACTTTTAGAATTGGCTATTTTATAGTTTTGTCAATGGCGATAGATAGTCCAGAGTCTAAAGCCAAAAAAAGGACCTAACCCCCCACTAATTGCAACATTAGAGTATTTTATATCTTTGGATTCAGACAAAATTACTGTATAACATACCAAAAGTCTACCAAAATCAAAACAGGGTGGCTGCCTCTGATTGGTCAATTAGTGAAAAACAATTGAATGCAATTATTAATATACAGGGTAATGTAAATACATCGAATATGGTATCGAATGAAAGCTCATTTCAAGTCGAGTTCAGAAAAAAATATTACAAAATTCAAAAATTTTACCAAGGTCAAATATGCTCTAAAGTACCCAGAATGGCCTCTATAGAGGCACGCGACTTCAAATAGCTGCCGTAGTCGCATCCGAAGAGCTGCAGACGTGCTTTTGGTGTCATTTGATTAAGAATACAATCTTCTGTAACATATCAAAAGTCTACCAAAATCAAAATAGTGCAAAATCAAAATCAAAATAGAACTTGACTGAAGGAAATCATGAAACGTTGTCAAATAATTACTAACTATCTATGGAACACTATTATATATTTTTGAAGTGTCAAGTGAATAAAGTTAATTTTTTTAATATAAATTCAATGTGACGTCACTGTGTACTTTGTGAAATGTATTGTTAAAATGTGGATTAATAGAAATTTATTTCATGATGAGAAGGTATAACGCATGAGACTTTACTATGTTGACCACGAAACAATATTACGAAGATAACTATTGTGTATTGATTACAAGCATAAGCAACAAGTTGCATCGTGTACATATTCAAATAGAAAATATTTTACGTAGATATGTATAATATGTAATTGAAAGATGTTTCCCTATTATTCTAATAATTCTAAATGACGGTTGTATATACTCGTAAATGACATAATATGTTTATGTATAGAAAAATGTCTTTAAAAAAACGATGGGCCAAGTCCTTTTGTAAAGTATTTCTCGCTGTTTATACTTTTATTTCAAAAATACGATTAAATATTTGGAAATGTCATTGACTTGGCTCCTTTTTTGATATCACTCCTTTTCGGGGTTGATTTTTTTTAAAGTAAAGAGACTTGGCTGCCTTTTTTACACGGAGTGTTTTTTTTTCTGGGATATCACTTCTTTTGTTAGTTTATTCATACAGCTTGTAGCACATGTCTGAGCAAGGACTAATTTCTTAAAAAAAATACGCCTCAACCGATTTGGTTACTAAGAAACTTTGCGTTTGTTATAAGATTAAAATGATTATCCAAGAAGAATAGCTTAAGTTTCGTTACAATCGATACAACCGCTTTTTTGATATATGACATCACTTCCGGTTTTGAAATAGCGGCCGAAAATAATGTAGTCTTTCATTCATAATTATAAGTCCTACATAATTGCATAATTTGGTTG